>ML782241.1:101546-112712 GCA_009831015.1 Picea engelmannii
TATATGAATGAGCTTATGTCATCATTCATTCATCCTAGCAAAGTATTTTCTATTCATATTGAAATATTACATAGATATGTGTCCATGGAAAAACAATTACAAAAGAAACTGACATTCCCTAAGACATTTTTTTACGCAACCAACACACTACTTTGAATATACTATTGAATTGTTGAATTGTTCAATTGTTGAACACACTACTGTCAATTTTGAATTGTTGTTTTCTTTTTTGGTTTTCAGTGTTTAGAATTAAAATCTTCTCTACAAAAAAATTGACTTACAAAGTTTGCAAACTTGAAAATGATGCTCTATAGCAGCCTAGCCCCTCACCGCAAATCTCGACTTTCCCATGGAAAGTAGCCCAAGAGAATGGAGAAAACAACTAATCAAGGTTTGGAACTCATCCAATTAAATTATGTCCAGGGAATTTGGATCCTAGGCTTGGCTTGTCTATAAAGGCTATTCTCAATACCAATTTCCTTGGCCTCAAATACAAACACAAATCCAAATTGCTTCATGCAGGTCGGTGCCAACACGACGGTGGCTGGAAGTTATCAAGGAAGTGGAGGCCAAGGAAGTGGATTTAATGAAAGATCAACATTTTCAAAGCAACATAATTAGTTTTTAGAATAGTTTAAAGCCCCAACATAAGTGGCATTGGCTCAAGACATTAACCAATGCAATGGTTTCCCAAACAAAGCAGAGTAGTATATTTAAATACCTCACATATACGCGTAATAGTGTTATAATCAAAACTTAAAAGCTAGGTTATTTAAGAATGAAAAAAATTACATTATGTGAGAGCCTGACAATAAGCTAGGAAATAATAAAGAGGGAATCTAAGAAAATAAAACAAAAATATGACAATACAAATAGAAATAAAAAATACTTTATACTGTCAAATTGTTTACACTAGTGGAGTATATAACTATCTTGGCAATTGCATAAAAAATCATAATGGAATTCTTAGCAACTTAAAGTAAAGACGATACACATCATTGATGGCAACGCCGCTACCTCACAACCCGCAGGTCGGAAGGTCGGCATGCTCACGGGATCTTCTCTTCCATGCGGCCTGAAGAACTCTAACGCTCTTCTATTTCCCTATCGACAAATTTGCACCCACAACAATCCTCGTGGGATCCCCTCTTTGCACTTAGGAGATCAGAATTCATGACTTCGCGAATCCAGGGGTCTGTCATTAGTCTCTCTAATCCCTGAGAACCGACAATAGTCAACGCTGACCTTTCCTTCCCCCTTTGGGATGTTCCCTATCATGATTTCAGCACTCGCGATGTCGAGTAACTTGTTTCCCCGACTCCCGAATCCTTATTTTCTGAAACTCTGACACACGCGTGAGTTTGACTTATCAATGCCCTTCACTCCATCGGGACTTCGGAGTTCACAATATCGCGAATCCTAATATGTATGTTTCGGAACTTCTCTCTCTGCGAAACCCCAAAATAACGTGCCACCTGTCCACTCGCTGACTTTTGTGGCCCCACATGACCCTTTGGCTGTCGGGATATCGCGTATCGTGATTTTGCGATTCCTGATGCAGTGTTTACGGGACTACAACCCACGAAACCCCGATATGGAATCACGTGTAAATCCGACAGCCCTTGTGGCTCAGATCTACGCTCCTACTCCTCCTGAGCTTAGAACCTTTCAATGAATACTCGTCGTATCTCGCCTGCTCCTCTGTGGGATCTGACGACTCACGGGATGTCATGAATCCTCCTCGGAGAATTTCGACCATCCGTCTTTTCTCTGATGGTTTCTGCGAAATGAACCAAGTATTCCTTCGTGGAAAACTTGTTCACTTGCAGCGCAAACTTACGACACCTCTCACAAACTTCCAGGTACTTGGCCTTTTCCTCCTTCAACTCCTTCGAAGGTTTTCTTCCTTTGAAATTCTCCACGACTTTATGTCTTCTGGAAAAATCCTTGCACACACTCCTTGCAGCAACCTTCAGACACGTCTAAGTGTTGAATTTCCTTCGACTCTGCACACACCTGCAGTAGCAGTCCCTCAATGCTTCACTCAGGTCCACAACCCTGAGACTTCACTCAGCCTGTGCACTCCTTGCATGGCCCTTGTGCCTGTCTACACTTCTGCAGATATGAGAACAAAATCTATCTCTATCTGAACCCTTTGTCAATGCACTCCTTGTGAACACTTCGACTGCACTCCTTGCAGGAGCTCTTTCTCGGATAGAGAAACAATTGAAACTCATTCCTTCTTCCTTTCAGACTTCAAACTCAAACATGAAATCATATACACAACACATAAAGCAAATGTATAACAGGAAGCAAACATTCATGAGCATATCGTTTAACATCAATACATAGAGAATAAACACAAAACCATGAATTTGAATCAACTTCTTCTATTAATCCAAATATTTGTACATGGGTGTTCCTACACAGCTTTCTGCATGCTCTTGCTCCACTGCTTCATTTGCTTCTAATTTCAATAATGTTACAATACACAATGAGGGTGTCTATATCCCGTTTCCCTCTTGCGCTCTAGAACTGTCTAATCTAGAATTAAATTCTATCTACCTGCATTAACTACTTTAAATGCCTTCTACCTACTAAGGATGAGAGCTAAAGGCTCAAGGTCCGTTTACAATTTACAAGTGCACTTCCTTTTAATGACTTCATTTAAGATTGCGCAACAACTCCAAGGTGATTTCAAAATTTGTGTTGGGCTTGTCCAGCCGTCCGATTGTCTCCGCACTGGCTCGCTTGATGTTGGGGATGCTCCTGCATCATACTCCCTCGCTTGAAAATTTTCATGGGCTCCTATCCATGAGCTTGTGCATGGTCTGTCCATGCCTCTGGATCTCTGCTTCAGTCTCCCAGCTGGCATCTTCACTGGATGGCCTTTCCATTTGACCAGATACTCAAAGTATTCTTTCCTCCTGGTTCTCTTGCTTACTCTTTTGTCCAGTATGCGCTCCATCTGTGGCTTATCTGCAATTGGCATCTGTTTCATCCATTGGATCACTGGATTCTCATCTCCAGTCTCTGCTTCTCCAGCTCTATACGGGTACAAATCTGAGATATTGAATATCAGATAAATTCCGATCCCATCAGGTAATTCAATCTCATAAGCATTCACCCCAAATTTCTTCAAGACCTTACATGGTCTGATTTTCTTCATCTTTAGCTTATTATATGTTCCTCTCAGGAACCTTTCTTTTCTCAAATGTGCCATAATCAAGTCACCAACCTCAAACTGAAGTTGTCTCCTATGTTGATCTACTATGCGTTTATACTCCTGAATTGAATTCTGCAATCTCTCTTTCACCCGGCTATGAAGTTCTTTCATCGCCTCTGTGAATTCTTCTGCACTAGCGCTCCTAGTCGTAGTCTGTTCTGAATCCATCAATTCATAAATTCCTCTTGGCTGCATGCCATAGACAACCTGAAATGGACTCTTCCCTATGCTCCTGTTAACTGAGTCATTATAAGAAAATTCTGGCTATGGTAATATATTGTCCCACTGGCTATGGTGCTTTGTCACCAAGCTTCTCAGCAAGTCTCCCAGACTTCTGTTCACCACTTCTGTCTGTCCATCCATCTGAGGATGATAATCTGAACTAAATGAAAAGTTAGTTCCTATCTTTTTCCATAAGTTCCTCCAAAAATTCCCTATGAATTTAGTGTCTCGATCAGAAACTATACTCCTTGGCAACCCATGAAGTCGAATGACCTCTTTGAAAAACAAGTTCGCAATGTGAGTTGCATCACTGGTATTCTGACATGGAATGAAGTGTGCCATCTTGGAAAATCTATCCACCACCACAAAGATTGAATCAACACCTCTTTGTGTTCTTGGCAACCCCAATACAAAATCCATGCTTATCGCATCCCATGGCCTCTCTGGTATGGGCAATGGTTGATAAAACCCTGCATTCTGCTTCCTTCCCTTCAAATGCTGGAAAATTCTACATCTGTCCACAAATATCTTGACGTCTGCTCGCATTCCTGGACAAAAATATGACTCATTCAGCTTTGCGAACGTCTTGTCATGACCAAAGTGCCCTGCCAATCCTCCATTGTGTTTCTCCTTCAATAGATTCTTCCTCATGGAGCATTTCAGAATACACAGTTGATTGCCTCTACAGTAATCCTTCTTGGATCATGTATTCTATCCACTGGCTTCTATCTCTAAGAATTGGATTCTCAGCTGCTTCATATGCCTCCTTAAAATCCTGATCATCAGCGTACATGTCCCTGAGATCATCAAAACCCAACATTTTGACTTGGAACTCCTGCAACAGCAAACACTTCCTGATCAAAGAATCAATAACTTTGTTAGCAGTACCAGAAATATGTTTAATCACAAAAGTGAAATTCTGCATATACTCAACCCATTTGACATGTTTCTGATTCAACTTCTCCTGTTGAGTCACAAACTACAATGCATGATTGTCATTGTATAAGACAAACTCTTTCGGGATCAAGTAATGTCTCCATTTCTTTAATTCCTGGATGATAGCATAAAACTCCTTATCGTAAGTGGAGTACTTCACCTTCACTTCATTCAGTTTCTCACTGAAGTATGCTATTGGCCTTTCTTCTTGACTTAAGACTGCCTCGATTGCAAATCTGCTTGCATCGCATTTCACCTGAAACGTTTTTCGGAAATTCGGCAACACCAAAACTGGTTGTTCCGTGATCTTCCTCTTCAACAGATTGAAACTCTTCCCAGCCTCTTTTGTCCAGTGAAAATACTTGTGTCTTTTCTTCACTGTATCCATCATTGCTGCGCTAATTCCACTTAAATTCCTGATGAACTTTTGGTAGAAACTAGCCAATCCGTGAAAACTCCTCACCTCAAAAATATTCCTTGGTGATGGCCAATTCTTGATTACCTCCACCTTATCTGGATCCATCCTCAACTCATTTTCCGAAATAACAAACCCCAAGTAAATGAGCTCTGTCTTCATGAATGAGGACTTCTTCATGTTTATCAACAACTTCTCCTGCTGTAATTTCTGCATCACTGTAGCCAAATGCTTCAGATGCTCTGCCACTGTCTTACCGTAAACCAGTATGTCATCCAAATACACAATGACAAATTTCCCAATGAACTCCCTCAGGACTTCGTTCATCAACCTCATAAAGGTACTTGGCACGTTTGTTAATCCAAATGGCATAACAATCCATTCATACAACCCTTCGTTGGTTTTGAATGTTGTCTTCCATTTATCACCTTCTCTCATGTGGATCTAGTGATAACCGCTTTTCAAAACAATCTTTGAAAAGTATTTTGCTCCACTCAAGCAATCCATTAGATCATCCATCCTTGGCAATGGAAATCTGTACCTGATGGTTATCTTATTGATCGCCCTCGAGTCAGTACACATCCTCCAGCCTCCATCTTTCTTCGGACTGAGTATTTTTGGAACAACACATGGACTCAAGCTTTCCCTGACCAAACCTTTGTCCAACAAATCCTGGACTTGCCTCTTAACCTCTTCATTCTCTTGTGGCGTCAACCTGTACACGGCTTTGTTTGGCAAACTGGCTCCTGGTATGAGATCAATATGATGACTCACACTTCTGATCGGCGACAACGAACGAGGTAATTCATCCACTATTATGTTAGCGAACTCTTCCAGTAGTTCCTGAACTTCTTCTGGTAAATCATCCACTCTTGTTCTAGTCAGAACAATCTTCGGCTTTTTGACCACTATGAACTGTGGATATTCTTTCTTCTTAACCTCTGTAAGAAGTTCCTTCCCACTCATGAGAAGTATCGTGTTACTTACTTCCGGCTTCACCTCTTTATCCTTGATTGGAAGCAACATGTGTGTCCTCCCATTCTTCTCTAGGGTGTACGTGTTCATTCTCCCATCATGAATCACATTTCGGTCATATTTCCATGGTCTACCCAGCAATAGATGACAAACATCCATGGGAATGACATCACATAAGATCTTATCATTATATCCTCCTATCTTGAACTCAACTAAACATTGTTTAGTGACAGTTACCTGATGTCCTTTCTGTAGCCATGAAACTCTGCATGGGCTTGGATGATCAGTCGTCTCCAGCTCCAACTTCTCTACCATCTCTATAGATACGAGATTATTCATGCTACCACTGTCTACAATGACCTTGCATACCCTGTCCTTGGTCTTGCAAGCAGTCCTGAAAAGTTTGGTCCTTTGGACTGAACTCTCCACCTCCTTCTCGGGTGTCAAAAGGACTTTTCGCATCATTAGCAATCTTCCACCTTCAACGTCTTCTACCTCAACATCCGGCCTCTATGCCTCGACGATGTGAGCTTCTCCAATCTCCTTCTTTTTATCTGGACACTCGTAAGACTTGTGCCCATTCTTTCCACACATGAAGCATGTTATTACTCCACCTTTTCCTCTTCCTCTACCTCTAGTATGAGGAAAAGTACTATTGTCAGCATAGTCTCCCCTCTGCTCAGTATGTTTCCCTCTCTATTCATCATATTGCCCTTGCTGTGAGGTTCCACCTCTCTCAGTTCGAGTCTGAGGTTTCTTCCAGTCCTCCTTGGGCTTCTGATATTTGTCCTGGGCAACTAAATTGCCTTTGGGCTGACTTCTTCCTCGGCCTCTCTGACTTTGCTTTCATCTCAGCTTCTCTTCAGCTTTCAAAGCCATCTGATAAGCATTTTCCACTGTTCGGATGGTTACCATGCTCATCTCATCCTGGATATCATATCTCAGGCCATTCATGTATCTAGCAACTTTTTCATCATCGCTCTTCCGATGACCTGCCCGGATGTTCAGCTTGTAGAATTCCTTAGTGTATTCTTTCACTGTCATCGGCTTCTGTCTCTGTTTTTGCATTCTCTTGAACATAGTAATTTGATAGTCCCTGGGGATGAATTTCGCCTTCATGTTTGCAATCATCCTGTCCCAGCTCTTGATTTTCTGCTTGCCCTTGCAGCGTCTGTCAGCTTGTAGTTCATCCCACCACAATGTTGCGTGTCCCTTCAATCTTGTGACAACATGCTTGACCTTCTTGTCTTCCTCGACATCTTCATAGTCAAAGTATGTGTCTAGAGCTCTAATCTAGTCTAGAAGCTCCTCTGCATCCAAGTTCCCCTCATAAACTGGAATGTCCATTTTCTCCCTTGCACCCATCCTTGCAATAGCTTTGATCAAATGTTCGTTTGAGGCATCTTCAGCTGCAACTTCTTCTTCACGTTCAGCCTCAATCGCACTCTCAGAATCACTGAGATCCCCAGCACTGACTGTGTGTATTTGGGCTGTCTCCATGTCTTCGAGTCTAGCTCGTAGATCACACATTTCTCTCTCCATGACTAGATCTGTCATCTGCCTGCCTCTTCTTCTCGGCATTTCCCTATCCTCTGGTGGATCGGGTGTTTGCATGTCCCTTCTCCTTGGCGGCATGGTGAATTATCTTTCTCTGCTACATAAAGAAAATAACCTTTCTATGCTCTGATACCAAACTGATGTAGTGTATCAGAGTACTCCTTATCTCTTATGCCTCCCTCGTTTGAAATATACAGACAAGAATCAGGCTCTGATACCAAACTGATGGCGACGCCGCTACCTCACAAACCGCAGGTCGGAAGGTCGGCGTGCTCACAGGATCTTCTCTTCCACGCAGCCCGAAGAACTCTAACGCTCTTCTATTTCCCTATCAAGAAATCTACACCCACAGTAATCCTCGTGGGATCCCCTCTTTGCACTTAGGAGATCGGAATTCGTGACTTCGCGAATCCAAGGGTCAGTCGTTAGTCTCTCTAATCCCTGAGAACCGACAATAGTCAACGCTAACCTTTCCTTCCCCCTTCGAGATGTTCCCTATTGCGATTTCGGCACTCGCGATGTCGAGTAACTTGTTTCCCCGACTCCCAAATCCCGATATGCCGAAACTCTAACACACGCGCAAGTTTGACTTATCAACGCCCTTCACTCCATCGGGACTTCAGAGTTCACAATATCGCGAATCCTAATGCATATGTTTCAGAACTTCTCTCTCTACGAAACCCCAAAATAACGTGCCACCTATCCACTCGCTGACTCTTGTGGCCCCACACGACCCTTTGGCTGTCGGGATATTGCGTATCATGATTTCACGATTCCTGATGTAGTGTTTACGGGACTTCAACCCATGAAACCCTGATATGGAATCACGTGTAAATATGACAGCCCTTGTGGCTCGGATCTATGGTCCTACTCCTCCTGATCTTAGAACCTTTCAGCGAATACTTGTCGTATCTTGCCTGCTCCTCTGTGGGATCTGACGACTCACGGGATGTCGCGAATCCTCCTTGGAGAATTCCGACCATCCATCTTTGCTCTGATGGTTTCTGCGAAATGAACCAAGTATTCCTCCATGGAAAACTTGTTCACCTGTAGTGAAAACTTACAACTCCTCTCACAAACTTCCAGGTACTTGGCCTTTTCCTCCTTTGACTCCTTCGAAGGTTTTCTTCCTTTGAACTTCTCCACAACTTTACATCTTCTGGAAAAACCCTTGCATGCACTCCTTGCAGCAACCTTCAAACATGTCTAAGTGTTGAATTTCCTTCGACTCTGCACACACCTGCAGCAGCAGTCCCTCAATGCTTCACTCAGGTCCACAACCCTGAGACTTCGCTCAGCCTGCACACTCCTTGCACGGCCCTTGTGCCTGTCTGCACTTCTGCGGAGATGAGAACAAAATCTATCTCTATCTGAACCCTTTGTCAACGCACTCCTTACAGACACCTCGACTGCACTCCTTGCAGGAACTCTTGCTCAGATAGAGAAACAATTGAAACTCATTCCTTCTTCCTTTCAGACTTCAAACTCAAACATGAAATCATATACACAGCACATAAAGCAAATGTATAATAGGAAGAAAACATTCATGAGCATATCATTCAACATCAATACACAGAGAATAAACACAAAACCATGAATTTGAATCAACTTTTTCTATTAATCCAAATATCTGTACATGGGTGTTCTTACACAGCTCTCTGCATGCTCTTGCTCCACTGCTTCATTTGCTTCTGATTTCAATAATGTTACAATACACAATGAGGGTGTCTATATCCCGTTTCCCTCTTGCGCTCTAGAATTGTCTAATCTAGAATTAAATTCTATCTACCTGCATTAACTACTTTAAATTCCTTCTACCTACTAAGGACGAGAGTTAAAGGCTCAAGGTCTGTTTACAATTTACAAGTGTGCCTCTTCTTAATGACTTCATTTAAGATTGCGCAACAACTCCAAGGTGATTTCAAAATTTGTGCTGGGCTTGTCCAACTGTCTGTTTGTCTCCGCACTGGCTCGCTTGATTCTCCTGCATCAATAACATATTCATACTAATTACATAGTTTACTAATAAATTTTATAGAAATATAAACATAAGATTAAAAATGATTGAGAAGAAAGCCTACATGTAGTATGAGGCAGGAAATTACACTGCAACCAAACATTATAATATGAGGAAATTATAGTGCAACCAAACATTATAATACACAAATTAATCTTGTATGTGGGTGTGTATTTTTATACTTAAGAATTGTAATCATGGTGATCTAGGCAATTGACATATGGCAACAAAGTGACTTGGGAATAAGGTCTCATTAAAGTTATGGGTCACTTTGCACGTTGAAGTTTCCGTGTGTACTAGATTCCATTTGATTATGATTTAAAAAAGAAATGGATAAGTTTAAACATTCTACAGTTTTTTATTTTTTTGGCAATCATCACCGAAATTTGGTTATGCAATCGTTGATGGTATGTCAATTTTTCATCATTTAAATTGCATTTTTGAATGCATAAATTGGTTCAGCGCCCTAAAAAACCTGTAAAACATTTGGATTGTGCAATTTCAACAAAATATGCAATTCCAATGATCAGGTTCTAAATTTTTGACTAGATTTTAAGCAAAATTAATCAGAAAAATGATCCCCCAAAAAATAAAAAATATAAAACATTTAGACTGTGTGCAAAGAAATCAATACTCATTAATCATTAAACAATAAAAAGAAAAGATGACTTTAAGTCCTTGGGATGCTAGAAAAAGATGACTTTAAGTCCTTGGGATGCTAGAAAATCCATTTCCATTGAGGAACATATAGAAATGCTAAGACACCTCTATGTCATTGGAATGGTCATAGCTGTCAGAATTCTTACAACCTCTCTTTGTTATATATATGTGTTGGGACCCATGGGATATTTTCATTTCACAAGTGAGAAGGAACATACATGTTAGGAGAGGCATTGAAATATTCAAAATAGTTTATCATTGAGCATGACATTAAAAAATGTTAATCTATCTTGAAGTCCTTGCGATGCAGTGGCATTCAATGCAACATAAAAAACCAAAGAAATTGTCATTGAGCATCATATGGTTAGTGGAGAAATGTTTTATATTTATTATGAAAAATAGTTGTCATTAAACACAACATAAAGAAATGTTAAAATATTTACCTTGGGATGGTAGTAAGCCATTTATCTTTGAGTATGACATAAAGAAATGTCAATTATTATGGGAGAAAATATCTTATTTATATTAATAGTATGGAATAAATGTTAAGACAAATCTAAATTCTTGGAATGCTTACGAAATAGATGTCATTGATCTTAATATAGAAATGTTAGGACAACTCTATTGTCTTAGGTTGTTAGCAAAATAGTGGCTAAAATAACTCTAAGGTTTTGGGATGGGATGCTAGCAAAATAGTCATTTTGACAACTTTAAGTCTTTAGAATGCTAAACTAATAGTTTTTAGGACACTCTTAATTTCTTGGGATGTTGATAAACCAATTTTTATTTTTTTTACTAAATGAAATGTTAAGACATCACATGTCCTTGGGATGATCGCACCTTGTGAGACTCAACCATAGTCACCTAAAATTGTGTTATCTCCCATTCCTACACTTGCTAAGAGTTTTACCAATGTCATTGTGGGGTAGCTACAACAATTTTCATTGAATTTTGAGGACCCTATTCTACCCAAAGCTACTTTTTATAGTTATTGTGTAATATTATGAAATTACACCAGTCATTACATTGCAATATCGAATACACACTCCATTAATCTTGTACAACAATTCAGGTTAACTAAATCATGATATTACCTTGTAAAGATCACTTTTGATGGAAATGTAGAAAAGGAGCCACATTAGTATTCATGTGATTACT
>ML782241.1:124531-144670 GCA_009831015.1 Picea engelmannii
GAGTACACAGAGATTTTTACCGGAAACCCTCAACCGGGAAAACCTTTCTTATTTTCATTATCTCGAATTTCACCATTCGCCATACAATATATACAATGTTTTTAGGTATTTCGTAGATACCAAAACCCTAATCCATTAATCCGAGATTAATTTACAAATCAGCTAAAAATATCAAAATCCGCTAAAAATAGCAAAAACCGCCCAAAAACAAATTTCGGGGCGTTGCCCCGAACGCTGCACGTAACCAGTGGGGGGCATACCTGCCCCCCCTGGGACCCCCCTAGGAAAGTGCCCGGTGCACATGGTAGAGCTCTAGGTGAAGGGATTGTCAGATGCAGTTGTCGTATCTGACGCACCCACACACACACACATGCAAAGAATATAACACACACCCAACAGTTATGCGCATAAACCCACGGTTGAGGGATTCACACACGCAGGAAATACAAGTGGTTCTTAAGGGAACATATTTTGGCCACTCTTGTAACCCCTGTTGGTACCCCTTTGAGTGGTAGTGCATCAGACAACACCTGTGTATGAGTCGACCTAGATTTCTTGAAGCCCTCTTTAGATAAACCTATCGGCCACTGGACTGCTATAGTGTCACCGAGAACATCACTCGAGAAGATACTCTCTAGTACCTGGGTAGTTGGGTAGTATGGCTAAGGGTACAGTCTATCCTCCTTAGTTAGTGCCCTGAGATATTGGGCTGAGTACTATTGTTGGACCCCACACATATATCAAAGAGCTATAGCACAGGGAAAACCCTTGTCTGTAGAACCCTTGAATACCGAACCCTTCGGGGACAGAAACATAAACAAATTAAAAATAGACCAGATCTACTGCCACGCAACTATGTTTAGGTTGCCAAGTAAATACACATTTCTTTCTGGTTAAGCATTTGGGGATTTCATCACTGCAGTGTTCTTCAAACCGGAGTATAACTCCGCAGGTGTAAAAAAAAAAAAAGTCTGGAATTTTTTTCACCATTATTTGAGACCTATTCCATTGGATTCATCTCTTCACCCTTATCACATTCATCCATGTCATTTTTCGGCAAAAGTTTTGACCCCACCTGCCCCTTTTCAGTTCATCCATCCTCATGGCCCATACCCGTAGCCAAGATCTAGAAACTCGCTTCAACACCTTGCAATCTGGTTTCCTTGAGACCCAAAAAGAAGTGAAACAACTCCATGCTACTATTGCCTCCATCGATTCATCCATCAATACAACCATAAATACAACCATGCAGTCCTTAATGGAGGAAGTCAAACAAGAACTGACCACCCAGATTGAATCTATCTTTGCATCACTCTGCACCAAACTGAAGATCCCTACAGATGACCCTTTCTATGAAGCACCCCCAAATACTGAAGGTGAACATTCCTCCAATTCCCATACCTTTCATCCCCAACACTTTCAACATGACCTATGCCTTCCACAGGTGGATGTGACCAAATTTGATGGCTCGGACCCCACTGGTTGGGTAACCCAAATTGAACATTATTTCTCTTTATACGAAATTACAGATGACTTGGCCAAACTCTGGTATGGTGTTCTCCATCTAGATCAAGAACGTTGGCAATGGTGGCAATGGAGAAAAACTTCCCGTCAAGGGTATATTGCTTGGACCCAATTTTTGACTGAGCTTTATGAACGCTTTGACATGGACACCAACCATTTGGGCCGTTTGACAAAGTTGAAACAATCAGGAACAGTAGAAGACTTCATAGCTGCCTTTGATTGCTTGGATTTTAGAACAGAGGGCATGACTGATGCTTTCTTTCAAGAGTGTTTTATCAGTGGCCTCAAGGAGGAGATTCGGGCCCATGTCCTCATGGCTCGACCCTCGAGTTGGGTGGAGGCTACTAAAATATCTAAAGAAGCACAACAGGTTGTATCCTCTCAAAACCGAAAACCCTCCTTTATCCCTCGCCCTAAACCCGTCACTCCCACTACTCCCTCCATCCCATTAAAGATCCAAAAATTGACTAGGGCTAAAATGGTTGAACACCAACTCAAAGGCCTTTGTTATAATTGTGATGACAAATATTTCTTGTGCCACAAGTGTAAGGAACAAAATATTTTTATGGCCACCTCTGAGCATATTTCAGAAGAGGATGTTGAAACTCCCCTTGTGTCTGAGTCACCTGAAATCACTGACAAAACCCCTCCCTCAGACCCTCTTGAAGTAGAACCCGTCATTTCCCTCAATTCCCTCACTGGCTTCTCCTCTCCCCAAACCCTCAAGTTAATCAGTTACATCAAGCATAGGAAGGTCATCATTCTGGTTGATAGTGGAAGCACCCATAATTTTATTCATCACTGCATTGCCCAAGAAACTCATTGCTACATCCATGTTGTCAACAATTTCCAAATCATGATTGCCAATGGTGGTTCCATGAAATGTGGAGGGCGCTGTGAAAATGTGCATCTCCAAATCGGTGACTACCACCTAAAATCCCATATGTTTGCTATCGACATGGGTGGTTGTGACATTGTGTTGGGTGCAGACTGGCTAAGAACTTTGGGTCCCATTCTCATGGATTTTAAGGCATTAACAATGCAATTTGACCAGGATGGACACCAATATAAATTCCAAGGCATCACTTCTGGTTCACCTGAGATCATTAGTTCCCATCGCATGGAAAAGCTGCTCAAAAAAGGTCATTTTGGTGTCATTGCCCAACTCCATGCCATACAAGCAACAGAGACACCCCTGGTGCTGCATGACCTCCAAGCCCTCCTTTCTAAACATCAAATGGTATTTTCCACTCCCCAAGGACTCCCTCCTTCCCGCTGTGTTCATGAACATTCCATTCCCGTTGTACCCAGAAGCCTTCCTCCCAATATCCATCCATATCACCACCCCTTTTCACAAAAAAATGAAATTGAGAAAATGTTCTAGGAACTCCTTAATGCAAGCGTTATCCACCCTAGTACGAGCCTTTACTCTTCTCCTATAGTCATGGTCCTGAAGAAAGAAGGTTCTTGGAGAATGTGTCCTAACTTTCGTGCCCTCAACAAACTGACCATTAAAGACAAATTTCCCATTCTTTTCATTGATGACCTCCTGGATGAATTGAGTGGTGCCCAATTCTTTACTAAACTTGATCTTCGCTCGGGCTATCACCAGATACGTATGAAAGAGGCAGACATTCCCAAGATGGTCTTTCACACTCATGAGGGCCACTATGAGTTTTTGGTCATGCCCTTTGGCTTCTGTAATGCCCCCTCCACCTTCCAAAGCCTCATGAATCATGTCTTCCATCCCTTTCTCCGTCATTTTGTCTTAGTTTTCTTTGATGATATCCTCACCTATAGCAAAACCTGGAAAAACCATCTTACTCATGTGGATCAAGTTCTCCATCTACTCTCTCAGCAACAACTTTTCCTGAAGCAATCTAAATGTGCTTTCGGTGCCTCAGAAGTAGAATACTTGGGTCATCTAGTTGGCAAGGATGGCGTCAGGGTGGATCCAAAAAATATTGAAGCTATGCAAGACTAGCTGCACCCAAAGACTCTCAAAAGCTTGCATGGATTTATGGGCTTAACAGGGTATTATCGCAAGTTTGTTAAGAACTACGAAAAGATTGCAGCACCTCTCACTGCTCTACTCAAAAAGAACTCTTTCACTTGGACTCCAGCCACTCCTCAAGTGTTTCAAACCTTGAAGACGACCATGTGCACCACTCCGGTTCTAGCCCTTCCTGATTTCACAAAGACATTTGTGTTGGAATGTGATGCCCCAAGGAAAGGAATCGATGTCGTCCTTATGCAAGAAGGTCGACCTTTGGCCTTCACCAGTAAGAAACTATCTGAAAGGAATCTAGGCAAACCCATTTATGAAAAGGAAATGTTGGCTATTCTGCATGTTGTTGATCTGTGGCACCCTTATCTCTTGGGGCAACGCTTCCAAATTAAGACTGGCCATCAAAGCCTCAGGTACTTTCTGGAACAATGCATTTCCTCCCCGGAGCAACAAAAATGGGTGACTAAGCTCTTTGGATATTATTATGAGATCATTTACAAGAAGGGCAAAGACAATGTAGTGGCAGATGCACTATCCTAAAAATATGAAGAAGAAGGATCCCTTTTTTCTCTTTCCTTCATTGTACTTGATTAGCTCCAAGCTGTGCGCTAGGAATGGCTTCAAGATCCAAAAAGTTCGCATCTGATCCAGCAATTGTAGACCAATGCTCCGGCTCCCCCAGGGTACTCTTGGCTCCAGGATGAGCTTCGATATAAAGGTCGTTTGTATTTAAGTAAACAATCAAAGCTTAAATCCACGGTACTTTCTGAGCTTCATGCTACACCCATAGTGGGGCACTCAAGGTTCACCAAAACATATGATAGGGTCAAACGTTCTTTTTTCTAGGATGGTATGAAACAGGACATCCGTAATTTTGTCGCTGAATGTGAGTTGTGTCAACACAACAAGGGAGAAACAGTCAAATCTCCAGGCACACTACAACCGATTCCGATTCTACGTGCTATTTGGAAGGATATCTCTATGGACTTTATTACCAGCTTACCCAAATTGGGGACTAAATCAGTCATAATGGTGGTTATGGATCGCCTTTCCAAGTATGCCCATTTCTGCGCTCTTCAACACCCATTTACTGCATCCACGGTGGCTCAAATTTTCATGGACTAGGTCTTCAAGCTTCATGGCATGCCGCACTCTATTATTTATGATCGTGACCCAACTTTCACAAGCAATTTTTGGCAAGAACTGTTTAAGCTCCAGGGCACCAAATTGCATCTCAGCACAGCTTATCATCCCCAGACTGATGGTCAAATGGAAGTTGTCAACAAGTGTTTGGAAACATATCTAAGGTGTTTTTGCTCTGAAAAACAACATCAGTGGGCTCAATGGTTACCCCTAGCCGAATGGTGGTACAATACTTCCTACCATACAACTACTCGCATGACTCCTTTTGAAGTGGTATATGGACAGAAGCCACCTTCATTTCTCTCATACTTATTGGGTACCTCAAAGGTCCAGGTGATTGACCAAACACTTATAGTTTGAGAAGATATTCTTTGTACCCTTAAAGAGGACTTGGTCATGACACAAAATTGCATGAAGCAACAAGCAGACCAAGGTCGCTTTGAACATCAATTTGCAGAAGGGGATCATATGTTTCTGTGACTGCAACCATACAAGCAAACTTCCCTCAAGGCCGAGCATTGTCAGAAGTTAGCGCCCAAATTTTATGGTCCTTATATAGTTCTCAAGCATGTGGGACAAGTTGCATATCAGTTATCTCTACCCAGTCAGTTGAAGCTACATCCTATTTTTCATGTTTCATGCTTAAAGAAGGTGATTGGAACTAGGTGCCAAATTCAAACCAACCTTCCAGAGTTAGCTGAAGAAGGATCCATTTGGCTACAACCAGAAGCAGTTTTAGACCAGCATGAGCATTGCCTGTGTCAGAGAACCATCAAGGAAGTGCTAGTCCAGTGGAAAGATATGGCTCCAACAAATTCCACTTGGGAACCAGCTACCATTCTGTAGCAGTTTCCACATCTCAAGCCTCGAGGACAAGGTTGTTTTTAAGGGGGAGGACATGTTAGGGTCCTAACCTGCACATAGGTAGATCAATATATTCGGATGTAATAAAGGTCAATATTAATAAGGCCTTTCAATAAAATAAGAATAAGGCGGATGTAAAAAGACCTAATAGAAGATTCTGCTTCTAGAAGGATCTTCCTCTAGATGCTTATTTTTAGTATAAATAGGATTCGAGGGTATGAGAACCCTAGCTTGGATATTATTGCAATAGAACACTTCTCGACTGGAGGTTTCCCCCTCGAAGAGGCCCGTGAACATTGCTTTCTGAATCAAAGTGTTATTTATGTTATTGTTCTTATATCACTTCTGTGTTATTGTGGAGATTATGCTGGTTATATTACTGTTATTTTGCCATTTCTAGCATTTTATTTATGTTCTGCATATTTCTTATGTCTGGTATCTTGCAAAATCCCCCTGCTTTTTTATAGAGGTGGTACTCCTCTTTATTTCAGATTTTCTTGGGACTTTAGGTCTTCGGAATATGGGACTTTGCAAAAGTCTGTTGTGGTAATCAAAGAAATATAAAATAACAAGAAAGAAAATGTTTTTTTTTTCTTTTAAAGAAAGTTCCTAAGAAAGGACTAGGAACCACACACTTCTACATTTAACAAAATAGACAAAATTTCCTCACATCCATCATAGTTAAACTAAAAAATTTTGATCACATAAAAAAATAAAAAGATGATGATTCACATGCATAAGAGAACTTTAACAAAGTGAACTTGGGAAGCTCAAATAAATATAATGATAGATCAACCTCAAATACTTTTTATTCAAAACTCAAGGTTACAAAGTACAAACGATATTGTTCTTGAAGTAGCTCTCTTGAAATTTCTAAAAAATATATATAGTTTGTTACATATTCTTTGAAATTTGAAATGTGTTTGTCCTAAGGACTGGGATTGGGGCTTCCATGGACCATAAAGGAAATAAATACCATAAATAAGGTCGTAGAATGAGCATGGTGGGTGAAAGTAGAAAAACAAGACCTGGAGAGAAGAAAACAAGAAGTTATCGGACTTTGGTTAAAACTTTCTAGTGAAAGAGGTGGAATAACTGGATGAAGGGATTGATAAAGAAAGAAAGATGTGATCAACGTAAACTTAATATGATCGTCTCTTATGTCTTCACTTTCTTGTTGATGTCCTTTAATTGTCTTTATCAATGGTTACAGGAACCATCTCAACTATTTATTTCCCCTCGTTGGTCAATTTATTGATTGCTTTATTAAACCATTCTTCAATATAATTTTTCATTTGTGCCACGTTGATCTCGTGTTGTATTATGATGTTGAACAACTCTCCCTCCAAGTCTCGTAAATCAAGGGAAATACCGTGAAATGCTTCTTCAATGTCCTAATTTTTCACGGAGTATTCCACTAGCCAATTGTCTATGTCGTCCTCATCATATTCAAGTATACCATAGAACTTTTCCACTGACAACCCTTTAAAAATCTCAACTTGTTCGTCAAATTATTGCTTTGTAAGGAACAATGAGTTGAGGATTAATTTGGGCTCTTGGAATTTTTTAGTGCTTCTGGCTAGGTCTACCTCTGTGACCCTTTTGAATAGTTCTTCCCTCCTTGATATAGCTTGGGTGCACACTTGAACAATATTATTCAAGTTTTTTATCTTTTGTTTCCATCACACGTTCAACTATTTTATCTGACTTTGAGAGAGAAGATCCTCATCTCTTCTCCTTATCTTTGTCGTGTTGGAAACTTTGTTTTCAAAGGGTAGTACAACATCAAGGTAAAAACCTTCTTCATTCTTATGGAAGGCATACGCCCTCAAGCCAAAAGAAACCATGTTTTTTGAAATTTCCCATGCCTCTGTGATCAATGCCATTCTTTTCTTAATATTTGTTTCCACATAGCTCCTGGATGATGAAAGTAGGCTTGAAGATCCTTTCAATTTAGCAGTTGGTGTGGTGGGTATGAATATTGTCAAAGGACTAGAAAGAAATTGAGGATGCATTAATGTGTCTTCCAGTTCTTTGATCCTTCCTTTCAATTTCATGTTTTCCGCTTCAAGACCACTAATGGAGTCATCTAGAGCATCCCTGATTGATATGTGAATTTATAAATATGGGAAGGTTGCATATCACTTAGGTCAACCTCTGAAGGATATTTCCCTTTCTTATTCTTCACATCACCTTTTTCAATAATGAATTTCTTGGATTCCCTATAAAAGACAACACTCTAAAGCAAATGACTCTTCTTCATTGAAGGTATCAATCTCAATAATTTCCAATGATGAATTATGATGGGCCATATTTCCCGGCTGATCAATGATGGAAAACATTTTCTCGATATCTGCCTCAAGATCCATGTCTTCAAGAGAGAAGTTGTTGATGTCAATTTCTACACAATGGTCTTCTTCCTCTTGTACAACATTCTTCCTCTTCTTTCTGAGAGGAATCTTGTGCGAGATCTCAATTTTTTCCAAAGGGGGATTCTTTTCTCCTTCACTACTGGAACTATTGTTGGTAACTTTCCTTCTTGGGTGGGATAATAGAGAAGTGCTCCGAGATGTGGTAGTTTTAGGAGTAATAGTTGGGGACTGGGTGCACTTCTTGCTGGGACCCTTTCCTTTCAGCCTATAAAACTCATTAGTACTAAGTATTGTTTCCAAGTCACCAGCAATGTGAGGAGGAGTGCTCGAGTCGTTATCTTCTTCTTCACACAAAACAATATGAATGAATGAATTGTTGAATCACACTTCTAGCATATGTTCCACGAAAATTCCATTAGGGTCAAACCCCTTTATCTTTTTATCATATTTCATATTCACATTGTGGAAGTGGTTCGCAAAATCATCGATTTTGTTTATATGCCTGAATATAAAGTCTCCAATTTTCCAAGGCAAGGGTATGAATTTATTTTTCCATTTCTCACGGAAAAAGTGCAACCAGAAATTATACTTCCTTTCTAATTCTGTGATAAACATTTTATCATATACATGGCATGGAAGAAAAGAGGGATTTTCCTTGCAACTAAAAATCCTAATGACATTATGATTTTCCATCTCCTTTAACGTCCCCTTTTTATCCAAGAATTTATTTTTCTGGTCGGATATTCTGGGGGTATCTTTACCAAACAATAATCCTTTGAAAACTAAAATGAAATCATTGTAAACTTCATAAAAATGTAAAGAAGCCTTATGTCTCCACAACACTTGGTACCATAAGGTAACTGGATCAAGTTCATATTTCACCCTCTTACAGATGGACAATTTTGGAAATTGACATCAATATGCTATTGCAAACACCAAATAAGAAGCCATGAATAATTTATTGTCTTTCTTATACTATGACAATCGGGAGGAGATTTCAATGGAAATCAGTTTTCCCCAATCGAAAATAGCTTTCTCTTTAACTACAGAATATAGAATATAAATAATCATTCGGGAAATGGTGGCGGTTCTTTCTTGGCCTGTCAGCCTGGTAAACAATCAAGCAATTAATTGCTGAAAGGTATTTATGAAAGAGTCTACATAAAGCCTGGTAATATCCCCTGGAATAGACACTGGGTTCTCCAAATATTATGGCAAGAGATCCAGCCCATTATCATGTTTTTTCAGGAAATCCCTGCTATCCTCCCCTTTGAATGTAAAAGTTGGCTCAGTGAGCTTCAACATCTTACGAAATATTTATGGTGAAAGAGAGATGGGGGAATGATCTTGGAGTTGTATGATTAGTTGAATGGGTACATATTTCTCAACGCACCATGCAACCAGTTCCTTGCAGTCAAAATCTTCAGGGACACACCCTGCATGAGAAATTTCGGATGTCTAGATCACTTATTTTTTAGCAGACGGGGACTAATAGTAAGAATAAACTCTGGACCACTGGAAATTATGGTCTTCACACCAAAAAATATTTAAAGTATCACTGCAGAACTAATGTTGGGTTGTTTTTTCCATAGGTTGATGAGATTATTCCTTTAACTAGGTAATATTTGAAATAAGCACTTGAGAGAGATAACAATAATATAATCTTCGACAAATCATGCTTTAACGTGGTTTTAATGAGAAATATCCTCGATTCCTTCGCTTATTAATGATGATCGTTACGAAACATGCATGATGATTTATTAGCTTTAAACCATACTAAATGTGTATTGGGAAAAGCATGAAGGTGGTGGGGATGGACGAGAGCAATTAGGATTTCGAGATTTTTGTGAACCCACCAACTCGGGAACCTGCGACAAGTCTGACGGTCATAATTGTAGGTCGCATATATTTGTGTGCAAAATGGATATCGCGGAACTCAAAATATGAAATATTAAACCCACGAACCCGATATTGAAAAAAAATGGTTAAGTACATAATAACACGACAGACGATCAGACTCATGATATGGGAGTATGGATGGAGATGAAGACTCGTGAGTCAGTGAACCGACAAACCGGCCATTTTTGAAAAATGACTAAGTATACTAACTAGAAAGGGAAAATATAAGGGAGAAATAAAAATGGGAGTGAGGGTAAGTATAGAAGAGGGAAAAGAAATGGACAAAAGAAGTAGAAAAGGGGAGGGAAATTTTGGAAGTGGCAATTGATCACTGGATCCAACTGTGGGATGATAACCCCCTGTGGGTTGTCAAGAATCCAGAATATTTGTGTCCAGGAAATTCCATCCATTGGACTATGGAGTCAAAGGTAAGAATAGACAAACTTGAAAAAATAAATTTATGTACAAGGAAAATGAGAATTTTTAGTTGAATAAACCTTTCAAATGTTTCCCTTTGATAGAAAACATTAATATTTTACCCTTCATGTCTTGGGGAATATAGGAATTGAAACCTTGGATCTTTTCGATGATGTATGGTCCAATCAAGAGTGCTTCAAACTTTGTATGCATTGATGGTTTCTCTTTGTCTTTCTTCCAAAGTAACACCAGTTCTCCCTTTTGAAAACTCTTTACAGTTGCACTCTGGTCAAAATATCTCTTGATACTTTGTTGTCTCTGAGAAGTTTGATTCAGGTATTTACTTTTATCTTCCTCCAATTTCAACAATCGTTTGATCCTTCTTTGGATAGGAGAACTATCTTCTGCATCTTTTGTATTAACCACGAAATTCGAGGCATTGAGTTCGAGGCTAATTAGAATTTTTGTTTCTTTCCCATAAACCAATGCATATGGGGACATCCCAGTGTCATCCTTTAGAGTCGTTCTACTTTCCCACAACCCATCAATTAACTTCAAATGTCATTTATTTTGGTTCTTGTCAATAATATTCTTCAATATTTGTATGTGTGTCTTATTCCTGGATTCTGCAAGACCATTACCTTGTGTATAATAGTTTGATGATTTCCCCATAATAATTCCATATTCTCCAAAGAGTTTAATAAACTTTAAACTAATGAAAATCGAACCATTATCAATGATAAATTTATCTCGGACACCGAATATTGACAAAATATTATCTTTGAGGAACTTAATTAACTCTTAAGAATCAACCTTTTTTAGTGCCACTTCTTCTAGCAACTTTGTAAAATAATCTGTAGCAGTGAAAATGTACATATGTCCCTTGCTTGAATTTGGATTTATTGGTCCGACAACATCAAGTCCCCCTTAGGAGAATGGTTGTTCTACAGTTATAGGCTGTAACGACATCACAGATCTCTTCATTTTCCATGAAAATTGTTGGCAAGCTACACACTTCCTTATTGAGGTATATGAGTCTCTAAAAATTTATGGCCAATATAACCCAACTCTTATTATCTTATGGGAGGTGGTCGTAGGTGAAAAATTTCCACCAGATATTCCTTCATGGAACTCTTTCATTAGTTCTTGGGCTTTGTTTTCATCAATGCATCTCAGTAATATACCATCATAGTTACTTTTGAACAATATATCAATAATCATCACATATTGATTTTCCTTCATCTTTAATGTTCTTCTCTCTTTGGAGTTCATGGTGACAGGAAACTACTCGGACCTCAAGTAGAATACAATGTCTCCGTACCATTTTGAATCAACCAATGGTTCTCCTACTGAAATTGAAATCATTCCATCCATATAATCACTATTTGTGATGAGCTTACATAAACCTTGTCCTTTGACAACCTTTAAAGGTTTAACTTCAATATCATATTCTTGGATATTTTCCATCCAGTTAGCCCATTTTCCTTCTCTCAATTGTTGATTCAAAAGCATCTTTATTGGTGAGGATGGAACATAAGAAATGACATTGGAATTTAGTATGAACATCCGAAAGTGGTCCACCACTTTCATAAGAGCCAAGGCTTTCTTTTCCAATTCTGAATACCTCAATTCATAGTCATGCAGGGTTTTTCTCATGAAATTGATTGGGAGTTCTTCACCTTTGGTATTCCTCTGAGTAAGAACAGATGCAACAACTATTTTTGTAGAGAACAAATAGATGATGAAATCCCTTTGAAAATGTGTACTTTTGAGGACTGGAGCTGTGGTGATTTCTCCTTTGATATTATTGAAAGCTTCTTGAGTATCTATTGTCCATTCAAACCTATGATCTTTTTTTAACAATAAATTGATCGGCTTCACAATACTTGCATAGTCAGGAACAAACCTTTGTACAAAATTGATCTTATAGAAAAATGATTGAACTCCTTTCTTGGACATAAGGGGTTGATTTCATTTATTTCTTTAAATCTTTCTAGATCTATATAAATCCCTTCCTTGCACACAATATTACCCAATAGTTTTCCTTGAGTTACAGGGAATATACATTTCTTTGAATTTAGAGAGATACCATATAATTTGCATCTGTCAAAAACGTTTCTCAAGTGATGGATATGATCACCCCTTGTTTTTAGTGCACTGTCAAGTCATCTTCATAATCATCCATGAATTTTCCTATCAACCCACTAAATACATGATACATGGCCCTCTTAAATGTGGCTTCTGCATTCTTCAAACCAAAGGGAATCCTAGCATATGCATATGTCTCCAACTGTGTTATGAATGATGTCTTTGCTCTATCTTCCTCAACAACCAAGCCTTGATTATATCCAAAAAAACCATCCAACATGGACATGCAAGATAATCTTGTGACTTGCTAGAGAAGGAACTCCATGTTTGGTAAAGGATAGTTATCTTTTATGCTTTCTTTGTTAAGATCCCTGAAATCCACACACATCCGGAATTCCCTAGTCTTCTTTCTTACTATCACAGGGTTTGAAAGCCAATTGGAATGTCTAATGGGATATATTATTCCGACCTTCTTTAACTTTTTCAATTCAATCTTTATCAGAGGTTTCAATTTTGGGTTAATCATCCTTATTTTTTGTTTGAATGGCTTTTCTTCTTCTCTCAAAGGAATGTTATGTTGAAATATTTTTTTGTCATAATCTTTCAAATAATTATAGGTCCATGTGAACACATCAATATATTATTTAAACAATGCCACATATTGATCAACTTCCTCAATGGTGCAATCAACTCCCAAATTGACATATTTTTGGGAACTGTCCATTCCAATATTGACCTTTCTTGTTTCTTGCACTTTTCGAAGTGAGACTTCTTCGAGGATATTCCTAGCATGATCATCTTTTGTAAAAAGAGACTCAGATTGAATGTAGTCTTTCGGGACAACAGACATGTGATTTTCTTCATCATTATCATTGTTCAACAATTTTTTTTCCAATTATTCATCATTCTCAAATATTTGCGAATATTCCATGTTATCGGGTACAGAAGGTCAAAATGATTTTTATACTTGAAAAGATGTTTTACTTTGTATATCATCTAGGTTTGATAATGAGGCCTCCAAGGAAAATGAGTCTGCCTTCTAATTCTTGTCCTTCAAAATGAAGGAAATGTTGAAAGAACTAAACGATTCCATCAATTCGTTAACTCTTTTGAAATATAACTTGAGTCTTTCCTTCTTGATTGTATACCTCTGGGTGACCCGATTAATCACCAACTCAGAGTCACCATTCACAATTAGATGTTCTATCTTCATTTATTGTGCAAGAATCATCCCTTGAATCAAATCTTCATATTGTGCCTCATTATTAGTACATGTGAATTCAAGTCTGGTAGCATGTGGATGCACAATATTTTCTAGACTTACCAAGACAATTCCAACTCCACTCCCGGAGCTTGAACAAACTCCATCAAATGACATCCTCCAATAACCTTCAAACAAATACTCTTGATTCTCCATGTCTTGGACTTGCTCTAGGATTTCATTATGTTCCATGTCTAGGATAACATGGTTTTCAATCCTGATGTCTATATAATTTTCCATCAATTCAGTATCCTTCTTCTTGGAAGAGAAGGGTTTTTGGGTTCACGGGGCACCTTAATCATGGCTCCTTCTTTTCCTAGTAGCATCATGCAACTTCCATTGTTCATTATATATCCTTCGATCATGGATGAAAAATATCTTCCCATAACAACTTCATATGCCGAAGGAAGGTCTACCACAATAATATTGAATACCATAATGATATGGGGGGTCACCATGATCCAAGAATAAAAGTCCTTGATTTCTCCATAAGCTGGCACTTTTATAGAATCAATTGCATATATACTTTCACCGGTCTCGTAATATTTGGTACATTTCATTCCCAATGCCTCCATGACCGCTAGTGGCATGATATTATTGGTCGTGCTAGTGTCAACTAAACAATTATGAAGAGCAACATCATGATTTTCAATTGAAATATAAAAGGGAGGAATTTTACCTCTCAGCTTGGTGGTTGATTGGTTCTGGCTTTGTTTTGGATTGGTATCAACAACTTCTTCTTTTTCAGACAGATCATCCAACAATCTCAAAATTTTCTCCCTTTCTTGGAGAATCTTCACCATTTCTATAAAAGGAAGAGTTATCCTTAATTTACTTAAGTCCTCTACAACATTGTACGTCATGTGAGTGGAGTTTAACATTAGGTGTTCCCTTTTACTTCCAACGTTATTCATCACTTTCTCATTTGTTTTTTCTTTACCTTTTTGGTTTTATTTTTCAGAATCATTCTTATTTTTGGATCTATTTACAAGTCCTCTTGTCTAGACGACGTTTTCTTGCAAATTGGGGTCGTTATCGCCTTCTTCAAATAAATACATGGATGTCTCGCATCCGTCTGTCTATACAATTTCATAACTTTCATGGTGAGTAATAGTTCTCTTTTTCAATCATTTTCTCATCATATACATCATCCAAAACATTTGTATTGGGGTTTGGCTTCCTGGGAACACTTGGTCTTTGTGGATTCTCCATGTTTTTGAACCTCACTCTGTTTTCTTGGGGAGGGTTCCTTCTTTTCTCTGGGACCAACATTCTTGGATTTGCCACATAATTATCTCCCCTCCTTAGTCTGGTTATCGCTTTCTGCATTCGCTTGATAGTTCTATTCATTTGTGCAATTTCAATTCTTTGCTTGGTTTATTTTTCCACAACAGGGTCTACCTTCACATTTGGTATGGTTCCCTTGAAAATTCCTCCTCCAATTGTTTGATTTTGGGTCGGTCGTGACTTGAATTCTTCATTCTTTATTGAACTTGAGGCTCCTAGATTATCAATAATTAATCCTCCAAGCTGTCATTTTACTTTTCCTAGTATAATGTCGAGGTCGACACCCATTTCAATCAAAATTTCTTCCATCTAAGTAGCTTTAGTCATTGATTCCTCCAAGGTGTCCATATGAGATGTTATGATGCCATATTTCACATTCAAGGGCATCACATTCTTATAACAACAAAGTACAACTAGGTCATTCGGTCTTTTATCTTCTAGAATCTTACTCAAGGTTTTATTGAACCTGAGATTAAAATCTTGTATTCTTTATTCTTCCTCAAACCAATCTGGGTGAAATCGGTGAGAAGGGTATGATAAGAAATTGGAGGGGAGAACATAGTTAGGAACATGGCTTCAAGGTCATTAAATGAGTGAATTGATATATTGGGTAATGTCGTATACCATTCATGTGCTCTTCCTGATAAGGTTTGCATAAATAACCTTGCCATGACATCGTCATACTGAACACAGTGGAAATCAAAAACATCAAGAAATAAGTGAAGATGCCTCTTTGCATCGATTACCCTGTCTCTAGAAAATTCCTTCAAGGTACCCTTAGGGAGAACAAGGAGATCATGTTACTCCCCTAGAAGATTTAGAGGGGAATCTATTACCCTCCTTTGATTTTCAAATCTTCGATTTCATTGATTTCTTGCAACATCTCTTCCACCTCCTTGTCTCTCTTCATGTGCCTCTTCATTTCTTTCTTCCATGTTTGCAAACATTCCAGTAATATGATTTCTACTTCTTAGAATACAAAGTTTCTTTCTTTTACTTCTGGTAATTGGTCCCTTGTATTCATCCAACTTTAATCCCAATCTTGTCCTTTTTTTTCTCTAACAAGCCTTTGTTCTCTTCGGTCTTGTCACTCATCTCTCCTTTGTCTCCATAGGATATCTCTTTCTTCTTCTTGGACTAGGATATGCCAGGACCTTTCTAATTCTTCACGAGTCTCAATTGTTGTTATTACCAAATTGTATAGATGGTGTAAAATGCTTCGCTGATTGTTTAATGCAATTTCCAGGTGGGGCTGATCAACTTGAGGCAAAGTCATATATTTTCAAAAATGCTAGACCAGGTTCAGTTTTTAGTTGATTCCCCAGTATGGTCGCCAAAATTTTTGACCCTTGAATTTGTTAGGACTGAAACAAAAACCTCATGAGGATGTAAATCCCCTTTCATTTTTATAGAGGTGGTACTCCTCTTTATTTCAGATTTTCTCAGGACTTTAGGTCTTCATAATATGGGAATTTGCAGAAGTTCATCGTGGTAATCAAAGAAATATAAAATAACAATAAAGAAAATATTTTTTTTTTCTTTTAAAGAAATTTCCTCAAAAAGGACCAGGAACCACACAATTCATACATTTAACAAAATAGACAAAATTTCCTCACATCCATCAAAGTTAAACTAAAAATTTCTGATCACATAAAAAATAAAAAGAAGATGATTTGCATGCATAAGAGAACTTTAATAGAGTGAACATGCACAACTCAAATAAATATAATGATAGATCAACCTCAAATACTTTATATTCAAAACTCAGGGTTAAAAAGTATAGTCGGGATTGTTCCCAAAGTAGCTCTCTTGAAATTTCTAAAAACAATATATAGTATGTTACATATTCTTTGAAATTTAAAATGCGTTTGTTCTGAGGACTGGGATTGGGGCTCCCGTGGACCATAAAGTAAATAAATACAAAAAATAAGGTCATATAAGGATGAAGGTGGGAAAAAGTAGAACAACAAGACCTGTAAAGAAGAAAACAAGAAGTTATCAAACTTCGGTTAAACCTTTCTAGTGAAAGAGCTGGAGTAACTGGATGAAGGGACTGACAAAGACAGAAAGATGTGATCAGCGTAAACATACTATGATGGTATCTCCTATATTCTCTTGTTTATTGATTTCCTTTTATTATCTTCATCAATGGTTATAGGAACCATCTCAACTGTTTCTTGCCCCACATTGGTCAATTTATAAATTTATTTCTTGAACCTTTCTTCAATATAATTTTTCATTGGTGCCACGTTGATCTTGTGTCAGATTTTGATGTTGAACAACTCACCCTCCAAGTCTCATAAATCAAGGGAAATATCATGCAATGCTTCTTCAATGTCCTGATTTTTCACGGAGTAGTCCACTAGACAATTGTCTATGTCATCCTAATCATATTCAAGTATACCATAGAATGTTTCAACTAACAACCCTTTAAAAATCTCGACTTGTTCATCAAATAGTTGTTTTGTAAGGAACAATGAGTTGAGGATTAATTTGGGGTCTTGGACTTCATTAGTGCTTCCAACTAGGTATACCTCTATCATCCTTTTGAATAGTTCTTCCCTCCTTGATATATCTTGGATGCACGGTTGAACAATATTATTCAATTTTTTTATCTTTTCTTTCCAGCATGTGTTCAACTGTTTTATCTAACTTGGAGAGGGAATATCCTCCTCTCTTATCCTTAGCTCTGCCATGTTGGAAACTTTGTTTCCAAAGGGTAGTACAACATCAAGGTAAAAATATTCTTCATTTTTTATGTTGGATTTCAAATACTCATGGAAGGCATGTGCTCTCGAGACAAAAGAAACCATGTTTTTAGAAATTTCCCATGCCTTTGTGATCAATGCCATACTTTTCTTAATATTTATTTCCACATAGCTCATGGCTGATGTAAGTAGTCTTGAAGATCCTTTCAATTTAGCAGCTGGTGTGGTAGGTCTTACTATTGTCAAAGGACTGGAAAGAAGTGGAGGAGGCATTAATGTGTCTTCAATTTTCTTGATCCTTCCTTTAAACTTTGTGTTTTTCGTTTCAAGACCACCAATGGAGTCATCCATAGCATCCTCGGTTTCTCTGTGAATTTTAGAAATCTAAGATGGCCACATATCACTTAGGTCAAGCTATGAATGAGATTTCCCTTTCTTATTCTTCACATCACCTTTTTCAATAATCAATTTCTTGGATTCCCTGTCAAAGACAACACTTTGAAACACACATAATTCTTCTTCATTGAAGGTCTCATTCTCAATGATTTCCAATGATGAATTTTGATGGGCCGTATTTCCCGACTGATCAATGATGGGAAACATTTTCTCGATATCTTCCTCGATATCCATGTCTTCAAGAGAGAATCTATTGATGCCACTTTCTACGTGGTGGTGTTCCTCCTCTTGCACAACATTATTCCTCTTCTTTCTCAGAGAAATCTTGTGCGCGATCTCGATTTTCTTGAAGGGGGATTATTTTCTCCTCCACCGCTAGAACTATTGTTGGTAACTTTCCTGTTTGGGTGGGCTTCTAGAGCAATGCTCCAAGATGTGGTAGTTTTAGGAGTAACAATTGGGTACTGGGCACACTTCTCGTGGGTACCCTTTCTTGTCTTCTTTTAAAAATCATTAGTACTAAGAATTGTTTCCAAGTCACCAACATTGTGAGGAGGAGCACCTAAATTTTTATCTACTTCTTCACTTAGAAGAGTATGAATGAATGAATTCCTAAATCCCACTGCCAGCATATGTTCCACTAAAATTTTGTAAGGGTCAAACCCCTTTATATTTTTAGCATATTTTAGATTCACATTGTGGAAGTGGTTCACAAACTCATCGATTTTGTTTATATTCTTGAATATAAAGTGTCCAGTTTTCCAAGGAAAGGGTATGGATTGCTTTTTCCACTTCTCATGGAAAAAGTGCAGCCATGAATTATACTACCTTGCTACTTCCGCGATAAACATTTTATCATATACATGACATGGAAGAAAAGAGGGATTTTCCTTGGAACCAAAAATCCTTATAAAATTATGATTTTCCATCTGCTCTAATGTCCCCTTTTTATCCAAGAATTTATTTTCCTGGTCGGATATTCCAAGGGTATCTTTACCAACAATAATTCTTTGAAAATTGAAAGGAAATCATTGTAAACTTCATAAAAATGTAAAGAATCCTCGGTACCATAAGGTAACTGGATCAAGTTCATAGTTCTCCCTCTTATAGATGGACAATATTGGAAATTCACAACAATATGCTATCAAAAACACCAAATAAGAAGCCATGAAGAATTTCTAGTATTTCTTGTACTATGACAATTAGGAGGAGATTTCAATGGAAATCAATTTTCCCTAATTGAAAATTGCTTTCTCTTTCACTGTAAAATATAGAATATAAAGAATCATTCAGGAAATGGTGGCAATTCTTTCTTGCCGCGTCATCCTAGTAAAAAACTAAGCAATTTCCCAAAAGGGATTTTTGAAAGATTCTAACTGAAGCCTGGTAATATCCTCTAGAATAGACGTTGGTTTCTCCAAATATTCTGGCAAGAGATCGAACCCATTATCATGTTTTTTCAGGAAATCCCTACAATCTTCCCCTTTGAAGGTAAGAGTTGGCTCAGGGAGCTTCAACATCTTACAAAATATTTGCAGTGAAAGAGAGATGGGGGAATGATCTTGGAGTTGTATGATTCGTTGAATCGGTACGTATTTCTCAACGCATCATGAAACCAGTTCCTTGTAGTCGAAAACTTCAGGGACAGACCCCGCATGAGAAATTTCAGATGTCTAGATAACTTCTTTTTTAGCAGAAGGGGACAAATAGTAAGAATACGCTCTAGACCACTGGAGATTATGGTCTTCACGCCCAAAAATATTTAAAGTATCACTGCAAAACTGTTGTCGAGCTGATGCTGCCATATGTTGATGAGAGCATTCCTTTACCAGATAATATTTGAAATAATCTCTTGAGAGAGATAACAATAATATAATCTTTGGCAAGTCATTCTTTAATGTGGTTTTAATTATAAATATCCTTGAGCCCTTCTCTTATTAATGGTGATCTTTATAGAACTTGCATGATTCTTTATTAGCATTAAACCATACTAAATGTGTATTAGGAAAAACACGGAGGTGACGGGGACTGTTAAGGTCCTAACCCGCACATAGGTAGATTAATGTATTCGGATGTAATACAGGTCAATATTAATAAGACCTTTCAATAAAATAGAATAAGGCGGATGTAAGAAGACCTAATAGAAGCTTCCGCTTCTAGAAGGATCTTCCT
>ML782241.1:150447-168060 GCA_009831015.1 Picea engelmannii
GTGAGGGTAAGTATAGAAGAGGGAAAAGAAATGGACAAAAGAAGTTGGGAAAATAGAAAAGGGGAGGGAAATTTTGGAAGCGGGAATTGATCTGAACACCTACCTCTCTTGATTTGAACTATAATAAAAGAAATTTTTAAAAAGTATTCTTATAAACACATATAAAATATATAAAGTAAATATATAATAAAATAAATTTTTATATTAAAAAATAAATTGATATTAGCAAAATATTAAAATTAGAATATATATATATATATATATATATATGTTGAAGATATTACACACTCATAATTGTTTTCCTAAGTTTGATAGACCAATGTTGAGAACACTTCCTTAGATGAGAACATTCTCTCTAGAGAATATTCCCCTACAATATAGGGTGCTCTCCTTCAGTTCAGAGTCAGTTACACTTTGTTAGACTAGTGGAAGTCACTCATGCATGGAAACCTTAGTTTTATCACCAGCAGTTGCATGTGTTTCTCTCACTTCCACACATGTAACTTAGTTAACTAATGATTGCATGGATTAGTTAACTAGGAATTGGTGGTAGATTACTTTGGTTTCTATCAGTGAATTTCTAGACCTCTCTAAATCACTACTATGGTGCATTAGTTACTCATGTAGCCTATATCTATTGTAAATTATTCACTCTTTGAGTGTGTAATACGATCAATACAATTTCTCATTCTTTCACTCCTATTTTTCTCTCTTCTCCTCACCTTTGCAAGTTGTACACCCTAGTAGTGTTCAGGGGGGTGTTGTAGATATTACTCACACAGAATATTTAGCTAACAATGAATCATACACAACATGTAATGGTGTGAAGAGAAGACAAAATGGAGGAAAGAATGAAATGATTTCTATTAACTCTATTCCACACTCAAAGAGTGAATAATTTACAATATATATAGGCTACATGAGTAACTAATGTGACATAGTAGTGATCTAGAGAGATTTAGACACTCACTGAAAGACACTAGAGTGAACTATCACCTAGTCCTAGTTAATCGATCCATGCAATCATCAATTAACTAAGTCACACATGTGGAAGTAAGAGAAACACATGCAATTAAAACCAAGGTTTCCATGCATGACTAAATTTCACCAATCTAACTGAGTGTAACTAAGTCTGAAATGAAGAGGAGCACCCTATTTTGTAGGGGAATGTTCTCTAAAGATAATATTCTCATCTAAGGAAGCATTCTCAACAGTGGACTATAAACCTTAGGAAAACAATTACCTAGGTGAGTGTGTAATATCTCCAACACCCCTTGAACACTACTAGGGTGTACATGGTGAATGGGTCTCGACAATAGAGACCATGTTAGGTACCCATGAACAATGCAAATAATGAACACTAAAATAAAGTGGGGAAAGAGGGAAAACATCATGGGAAAACCCCACCTCAAAGAACAATGCATCAAAAGATTAGAAAAAAAAGGTAATGTCCTTCACACCAAGGAGACCTTGCAAATGTGCAAGCTTATGCTCGGTGAAGATTTTGTTGAAGAGGTATATGTTTGTACGGATTTGATAAAGTAGATGCACTAGTGAGATATACACATATATCCACCTTCTCTTATGGTAAAGAAGAATATCAAAACCCATGTGAAGTTTGGATGAAACTTTGAAAATTGCGCGGCCATTTCCAGAAAAATGTTGAAAATTTGTTGATATTTAAAATGCTCATAACTTCACTTCTCATACTCCATCTCGGACGTGTTTGTTTTTTAATTGGATATTTTTCCAAGAGGAAATCAAATATCACTACAAGGAAAATACATTTTAGTGGAGGTTATAACAGAGGTTTCTAGTGTTACAAAATTGACAAAAAATGTCAAAAAAACCTCTGCTACAACATTTGTTTTTGATAGCAGATGTTTTTGCGGATACTATAAGGAAACTTGATTATAACTAAACAAATCTGGGCAGACAAAGGTGTTAGAGGATGTTTACAAATCGATGCATTTTTATGAGGAACAAGAACCGATACGTACATATACCTACTACACCGGTGTTGTACACTGGAAGTCAAGCGCTAGGACAGTAAAATCTTTAAGCACCGAGGAAATAAATTATTTAAGCATCAGGGTGTTTGTCTTATATGCACCGGGGATTTAATATTAAAACGCACTGGGAGAGTTAAAAATAATTAAGCACCAATGATTTCATCTTAGAACACACTGGTGCATTATTAATAAAAAGACACCGATGTTGTATAAAATAATATGCACCGGTGCATTACCTAGAAAACCCCCTCGGTGCATTAAAAATAGAAAGAATCGATGATTTTTAGTAACAGAAAGGTGTCAATTTTTATCAATAAAAAAACAACACTGATTCATATTAGTAACACAAATGCACCGGTAATTATTAATACTCATAAAGAGTCCATGCTTATTAATAACACAAAAGCATCGGTGCTTTGTATACGCTTAACGCACTAAATGGCAATTTTTTTAAATAATGTTGTGATATTAAATAAATATTGAAATCAATGCTAAGTGATTACATAAAAGCATCAATGTGAATTTCTTATGAAACACACTAGTGTATTTTAATATTAAACGCATCAATGAGATTAATAATTAAAATACATTGAGAAACATCGACCTGTGATAGTGCAATTATTGCTATTTTTTAATTTCATTATTTATCGAAAAAATTACATATATCTTATATTTTGATTAGTGATTTTGGATATGATGTTTGGATTAATTTGTTATATCATCAGATTTTTCTTCTCTTCATTATAATATTTGGTCATCCATATATTTAATCAGCTATGGAACATTTCACAGCGACATTAGACAACACAATAGAATAAATTAAAATATATTTATTATATGAATAAGAGGGTCTCTGTCATAAAAAATGGGACACTTATCAGTAATCCCTTGTCTTTCAATTGGGACACTATGTCCATTACATTAAACAAAAATATCTAATTTTCACAGAAAATTATTTCAAAAAAATACAATTGCATCTTGCATTGATATCCAAATATATTGGTCATCATTCTTCACTAGAACTGTTGATATTGCTCGAGCTACTTCCATGCCCTGGGTTATTTTTTTGAATTTTTGGTTGATTGCCTTGATTGTTTTCATCTTCTTCAAGTTCCATCTACAAACATAAAAATAAACTGTAATGAGTCTATCTACATTGGTGAGAATAATGAAAATTGAAATAAATAATATACATGAATGTAAATTGAAAAATGACATACCTACAAAGCAAGAATTGACTCATGAATCATAAACATATGCTCAAAATCAAATCTTATGCCTTGTTTCAACAATTCTTTTGTTGGCTCAGTTCCATACTTTGTTTCCTACAAGTTTTATACCCCATAATAAATCATAGATTTAATATAAAGTATTATTTTTGTTTCATTAATTATAAAATGACAAAAGTAAAACAACATAAATTATACTTACAAATTCCACAATTAATTTTTGATATGCCAAGATATACTCACAACCCTTAATTTTTGTTGATGGCTCTTCTATGCATTTTAGCACCTATTTGAAGAAATTCAACGATGGTTGTTGTAAAACAACTTAAAATATACAAAAAAAACTTTAAGTTGTTATAAGGAAATAAAAATTACTCACAAACTTTGCTATCAACCTTTTTCTTCCTTGTCGTTCAGTTTTATGTGCAGAATGAGTTCCATTTTCTTTTCTTTTCTGTAAGATAATATTTGAAAATTAATATTTAATGCTAAATTAATTATTTGTACCTAATAGAAAAATTCAATGATTACATACATTTGAAACATGTTGTTGTTGAGATAGCTCCTCCTGCGATGCAATTATGTCAATTTCTTTGACCATCTCCTTGTACGCTTTTTTGGAAATTTCTACTGGCATATTTCAGATATTAGCTCGTTGGTCCTCTGGGATTTTCATAATTTTCCTGAAAAAATAACATGAAAATAAAGTATTTGTATAATGATATATGAAAACTAAATATCACAAAATTGATATATTAATAAATAAATACTTTGTAATATATATATTCTAAAAAGATGTTTTTTGAATAATTTTTTTTTGTTGTTCTATGTTTTTTATATTGCAAGTCTGACAGGTCTTGTGGAACATTGCTTTGGAAATGCTTCCTATAGTTTAGATATAACTTGGTTCTTGGAATCGTTGGATTTATTTTTATATTATAAGTGCAAATTATGTTTATATGTTCATTCCACTATATCCCTCATAGTTCTGTAAACAAAAGTCCCCCTTTGATTAATCTCCAACACCACTCAAGATGAACTAAGGACCAATTCATCATCATTTACATCTTCTATATTAATTGATCTTGTTTTGTTAGGATGAAATTATGTTCCCTCATTGTTGGTGCATGTAGAACATTAAACATATGTGAATTAATAGATTGTTTGAAACATGTCATATACTATTCCTAAGTATATCATTAATGAAAAAAAAAAAAAAAAGTCATATTGAATAGTATTTTTTCTTTCACCTAATTCACTCACCTGATTCATCCCTCTGCAATTTTCCATCAAGATTTTACGCTCTTCTGCACTTAGATCAAAAATAATCTTATCAATCTTTCTCATTTTGTGGCTCAACATGACACACACTAACCAATACATATTAGTTAAACTTACATATAGTTCAACCATATTAGTTTTGTATATAATTTATAGAGAACCTACCTTTTTTTTTTTTCCAGATGTGTCATCATTGTGTCGACCAAAACTTTTCTTATTTGAACTCTTCTCACTCATATTTTTATCAATATACAACATGTACCATTAAATATAGAAATTATTAAATATATTTTATAAATTAATCACATAGTTTTCAGTCAAAATAAATCGGCGTAACCGGTGTTTTTTTTAAATACAAAACACCAGTGCGTTTATTAGATACAATGCATCAATACGTTAAATACAACAAAATGCACCGGATAGTTTAATTTCTTTTTTAAAAAATTGTGAATTACAATAGTGTGATATATATAGAATACATCACATTGACTACAATAGAAAAGAAAAGCATAGTAAACAAATTAAAAATTCATTAAAAAAAAACAATAGAAAAATTACGTACCGATGAGAAGAAAAATTAAAAAAAAATTATGTGACAACATTTTCTATGTTGTTTAGATGAGAAAACATCGGTGATATTTTTTTTATGCACCATATTTTTTATTTTTATTTTTTTAATTTCTAGCTTGATCGATGCTCCTTAGACATAAACGCACCAATAGGTTTCTGTGGAAATGGTGCACTAAAAAATTGGAAAACGTTTAAAAAAAACATCAAATCGAAAACCATTTAAATTTTTTTTTTAAAGGTCAGAGGGTCGAGTGTGTTTGGGATCCGATGCAATAAGTGGTCCCTTTGCATCACATGTCAAACACTTATATATAGAAAAAAAAAACCATTAGATCTAAAATGCCTAAAATGGAAAGCCCTAATTCTGAAGTGATAGAGGGAGTTAAACTCTAGGGTGAAATTTTGCATTCACGTAAGCAAAGAAAAACAAGGGTTTAAGGTAAGTATGAATTTTTCTTCTTTTTTTTTTTTCTGATTTTTAGTTAAAATACAAATAGGAATAGAATTTGTAAAAAAAATTATTATCAAAATCAATAGTAAAATTTAAATTTTTTACTATGTAGGGTTTTGAGCTAATCACCATACCCTTAAAATTTTGATTTTATGAATATTTATGTTGTTCCAAAATATTCTTCTGCTCCACAGTGCTCCCCGGTATGTCTCTCTTCGAAATCTGTCTCCAGTAAATTTTGACAAAATAATGAAAATATTGAATACCTTCTTAATATTTAAAAAACTTTATGAAAAGGATTTAGAGTGAATCACCATACCCTTCAAATTCTCATATTTTGAATAATACTTTGGTTTCAAAGTATTTTGCTTCTCTATAGTGTTCCTTCGTGTGTCTCTCTTGTAAGTATCTCCCTGCAATATTTTTCAAAATAATGAAATAGTGATTTTTTTTTTAGTATTTAAAGAACTTTATGAAATTCAATTCCCACTCTTGTTTTAATTGTTCAATAAAAATCACACTTTTTTAAAAATCTTTTTTGGCACGCTGATGCATTTATGTAAGATGCACCGGTGTGTCCATATTACATTACACACCGGTGTGTCCATATTATATGACGCACCGATAGCATACAATTGTTTTTTTATTAACAAAACCTCAAAACATGGTGCGATTAATTTTCTAAGGCACTGATGCTTATTATTAATATGCACACTGGTGCATTTGGAGTTTATAAGTGCATAGGTATGATTTTAAAGTTATTTGAAATTTTATTTCCACATAAATTACTATATTCATATCAAATTATCTTTTAGGATGATTTCACATGACTTACAATACTTCAGTATACATTTTACATTTTATGTCGCCTTATTCTTAAAAAAATGGTTTCAAAACTATATTCAAACTCAGATTGTGGTATGGTCCTTGAAATTTATTTTAGATATGTACAGAAAAAATTATTGCTAAATTTGCTGAAATGCAGGAGGAAACCTTATTATATGATCAAATGGCCAATTCTTCAAATTCCATCCCATTCCATATTGCTCAAAGTCCATCGCGGAGTTCTCCCTTTCCATCTCCAGTTATTTTAACTTATTTTATTTATGTTTCGATTATCTAATTGATTTTTTTGATCCATGTCAATCTGAAAAACAATGTATACAAATTTGCAGGATGTTGATTCAGAATCGACTTCAGATGCATAAAATATTCCATTACCAGTTCAAAAACGTCAGAAGGTCTTTTCATGAGCAACATACCACAAGTAGTTGGTAGATGAAAATGGCTAGCTAATTGTGATATTCCATGTTCTAGCCACAATCATGGGTCGACGATGGAAATCATTGTTTGGTATAATGTAATTTGAACAAACAAATTATTGCATTGTGCTTACTAATATCATTGATGTACTAATGTTCAATATTTTTGAAATTATTAGGATTCTGATGATGAGCGACCTACCTACCATCTTCCATTACACCCCACAACAATGTCAACCTGAGAGAAGGGTGCAATGAGAGCACAACTTGGAGAGGAATCCTACCAAGAATGGTTGAATTAACCACCTATTCAATTCCCACTATGTCCCGATTCACCAATTAGGAAAGACTACAACAATAGTAGTTCTTCAGAAGCTAGAAATGGAGATAATGAAAAGGAGGTTGGTATGGTTGATTACTTACGGGATACTACTTCCATGGAGACAATTTTGTTAGACACATTCCAGAAAAATGAGCTAGGGGATGATTCTCATATCAGTGATACCATTTTAGAAATACTAAAATCTGCTTCCATGACCCCTCTCTTTGGACCTAGTGCCTGATCAAAGTCTACCCAACCTAGGAAAACAATGTTACTGTAAAACATGAAAGAAAAATTTGGCATGTCAAACACATGTTTCTCAAAAATATTGAGTTAATTGACCAACAAGTGCCTTATATTAATTTTGAGAAATCTTGTCACACAATCAAAATTATAAATGGTTTCTTTTATAAACGTTAAACCATCGTGTACATGTCTATTTCCCACTAACTGCAGGTTATTGAAAGACAAGGTTCTTCCTAGTGACAATTTTTTCCCAGTAGCTGTGAAGAGGCAAAGAAGTTGTTGAAAATGTTGGGTATTGAGTATATATGATGCAAAAGTATCACTCCTACTCAACAGTACATCATCAGCCAGCGCATTAGCACACAAGGAGGAAGCAGATCTCGAGAAGAGAGAAGCGCCAACCTTCTCATTTTGTTTTAAATTTATCATTTAATGTAAATTAAGTGTGTAAGGCTCGAGGAAGGTAGAGACACAATATTTTTATAGGATGCATGTAAGTCGTCTTTAATGGTTGTGTAACGAACCTCCTCGTTACGAACTCAACTCTTTAACAGGTGCAATTTTTTTTTTGGTTTAAGGTGTGTGCGCGTGTGTAAAAAGGAAACAGACACACTTGACTTCTACGTCGCCACTCGTCGATTAACAAGACGCCACCACGATGATCACAACAAGAAGAAATAAGGTGCACAAGAAGTAACTACAAGCATTGAACGACCCTAGACACAAGTGCACAACAAGTAATCGCAAGTATTAAACGACATACAGGTTAAGTACAATATGAACACAGATGGAAGAATCCATGGTAGTAGATTTTACTATTTCTGCACAGGAAAGCAGGGCATTTAATCTTGGTTCTCTGCTCTGAAGAGAGAGAAGGTCAGATAGGCTCCTGGCCGACTACTCAGGTAGAAACTAGTAATCTTTGTTAGGCGTGTCTCAAGAGTGGGAACCCTGCCTTTAAAGGGCCCGAGACTCTTGATACGGCACAGGGTTCTTTACACAAAAATAATCACACACACAGACTTATATACTAGGCTACATGGAGGTGTCTACATCCTGACCGACACAGTAGACCAAGCAATGAAATGATTACAGCCAAGTACAATAATAATTAAAAAAAATCCCACGACCACGATGGAAAGCGCAAATCTGAATGGAATCTGACAATAACCACCCATTAGTTAAGACTCGGCCTTACCTGCGATTCAATTGGCAACAAGGATAGATCAACACTTCATTTAGTTCCGTTCGTCGGCGAGTTACCAACCCAACCTTAAAAATGTATTTTCAATTAATGGCAATCCCCATTTACTAAGTCATGATAACTTAGTGTACTTACTTCAAGGACATTAGACTATATAAGTTTACCACTAACAATAAGAATTACGATATCGTTGCCATAAAATACAGAACACATTACATTTAGATCATAGTGACTTTTCAAAAATAACAACCACAGTTCATCTTATGTGCTATTCCTGACAATCAAGCTACAATTTCATTACCACAAAACGACAACACCATTACATTTAAATTCCATAACTTGCAGTAAAAAGAATCACATTACAAGACAATGACAACTAAGACAACCAGTRAGGYGATTAGCTCAGTCTAATTCTAAGGTCTAAATTGCATGATGACATTAAGGTAAAATCTAAATTAGTCTTAAACCAACTCATTGAGCATATTTTTAATCGTACAAGTGTCATCATGGTACCATCTAAATCAACTTGCCTTAATTTAGTGTTGTCTGCTAAGAGTATTTTGTTAAGGTCGATAACCAAAATCATGTAGATACACCTAACAATGTCCCAATAAGTAGATTAGATACATCTTATCCACCTTTATCCAACATTTTCCTTCCACTAAAAAAATAAAGAGGTCACTACCTGATTCTAATTACACAAATAAAAAAAAACTTACCCGATTAAAGGCCATTTAATGACATCTAAAATTTAGGATTCTATAGCATTTAATACATCATCTGTTCAAAAATAAGGAAAGTCGACCCTGCATAACATGATAGTAAAATTTCCTTTATTCTTTTAAAAACTTGATCTTTTGTACTGACAACATTTAAAGGAAATAAGTTCTTATCCTGGTCCTACCATGAGATTCCTTGTTTTTAAAAATATAAAAGCGAGGGTTAAGGAAGGGACATTACTAAATACTGGAAATGGAGAATTCGGGAGTGGATTAACTATTAATAATGGGAGAATACCCTATTACCGGTAGTGTTGGTAGCTCACCAGATGCACACTACAAGCTCGCTGTCTTGAGCAACTGAAAAACATGAGCTAAGCCCGTGCCAACAGGGTAAGTGCTGTCAGGGAAAGGAGAGCTGAAAAAAGGAGGACACAGGCCAGGAAACCGCCCATCTGAGCGAATGCAGCCGCCAGGGAGTGGGCCCTCCCTTCCAGGGTCGTGCATCCCGCAGGAACCTCATCCAAGGGTTAAATTAAATTCTGACATAGCAGAATGACACACCTGTAAGGAAACGCTAACCAGACATGGAAGGCGCTGCCTAAAAACGTTGCTTGGGAAATCGTGGGTGGAATCGAAGGGGGTAATAGTTTTCCCTTACCAATCTCCTCGCCGATGCCATAAATGAATCTTCAAGTTAGAGCGATTCCGAGAGGGAACCATACAAACGTTCACCACTCGACGTGCAGAGGGGAGGCACAGACAGATAGTTGGCATGGTCCATAGGGAGAGTGTAACAACCAGCAAGTGAGCTATGTTAACCAAGGCAGAGGTGAAGGTATTAGGTAATTTTGCAGAGGCGACTGGTGTGAAAAAAAAACAATGGAAACCACCCATCGGAACACATCATTTTCCCTTCTTCTTAAAAACGCTACGGCTCCATGATTTCAGTTTAAAGGCTGAAGACAATGATGCTTCCTGTGTTTTCCCTACTACTGGTAATATGGAGCTGAGTGTGATTTAAAAAAAAAAGGGTGCAGCGTATATAACTACATCCGTGGAAGTTCAACCGCTATCTAGGTAAGAGTGTCTCAAACGCACAATCCGACACTTGTCTGGTAAGGCCCACAACCCTCTAAAGCCGAGCATTTGGAAACTGGGGAACTACGAGTAATAGAAGGGCGGGGACAAAACTCGGTGTTCTAAGTCAATGGTGCATTCAGTCACTCAGACAAAGAAGCGTCCAGGCTGTAAATTCCAAGCCTCTCTGTATTTTGGGAAAGTCGTTACAACAAGATCGGACAGGCAAAAAGTATACCTAAATTGTGATTCTAAAAATAAAATACCTCAAGTAAATTTTCAGACATAAAAATCGTAATGAATAAATTTCATTACAACCTTTCTACACGCAAAAGACAGGAAATAAATTTCAGTGCATAATTTCTGCACATAAAGTGTGTTGTAGTTAGTTGAACCCTTGATGTTTTACAGGCATGGAGACTCAGTCAATCGAACACACCACTACAAGATTGAAACCGACATGAATATTTGGAATACAAATTTTCCAGTATTCAAGCAGCGAGTTGAGTCATACAAGCACGGACTGTTAGAAGGGGGTTGTGAATGCTACATTAGTGTTTTCTCAACTCAATGGTTCATATGTCTAATAATTCAACTTAGAAAATTTATCATAACAAAATCCAGAATCGACTCAGGCACACAAATCTCATTCCTATAATCCAGATCTATAAATTCTGCCGTAAGAAATTCAAACACAGTCTTTTTCAGAAGATTTCTCAGACACAAAAATTAAATCAAGCAAGCAGGTTAGAGGGATGGGTTTTCTTGTGCAATAAAACCAACTACAACTGCCATAATACACATACAGGTCTAAATCATACCTTCTACACAATCTATCATTCAACCGAAGGGGCGTACCTTTTCCTGTTTGCCTGCTTCGAGAGTCGTCCGCGTGTTCAGTGCCGCTCCTGCTCGCCGACCGTCGAGACCTCACCGGTACCTCCCAGCCAATTGGTAGGGGTACTCTACTTCCCCCTTAGCCCCCCGAGCTACAAAGGGGACACACACTATCTAGATGGTACGTCTAGCTTCCCAGCTTGCCTCGCAAGGCCGAGCTACCACTCCAATCTGAGCTGAGAAAATCCCAACTCCTCACAAGCAATCAGTCAAGTCACAAATCCGACAGTGTAACACTACGCTAACAATCGATCCCCATTCTTCCTCATCTCCCTTTTATTTTATAGAGTTTTGAGAACCACCAACTTTCCTAATTCACATTTTAAATTAAGTTTCAATAAAATATTCTAAATATTCTCCATCGCACAAGTGTCGTCCATCCCCCTCCTTTCTCCAATAAATATTTTCTTTAAATTTATTAATTTTCTCAATCCCTCACCCACTTAGAGTCGCTCCTAAATTTACTCCTAGGTGTTCCTAGATTCTCTTACATGTTTTAAATACTTTCCCTAAAAAGGATGTTACTAAATTAGCTCAAATTTAGCAGGTTCTTAATTGCAGATTCCTTACTATGTTGACCTTGCTTTTTACCATGAGTTCCCATCTTTCCTTCATTAAGTTTCCTCAATTACTTAGTTTCCTAATTCTTATTATTCTTTTCTTTCCCCATTTTATTAAATCCCAAAATGGCAGTTGCATTATTAAATCCTTCCCTTTTATTATTTATTTAATATGTTTTGTACTTTCATAAGTTAGGAAATAATTTCTTTTTTGCAAAATTTTAAAACCATTAGTTTTAATTTAATTCTTACTCTTGTCATTTACCCGAAGAATTTTATGAAGACCCAACTATTACTTAAGTGGGTTTTTGTTTAAATTCTTATTTTTATTCTAGGGTCTTTTTCTTAAGGTTAGACTAAATTTTTACCCTAGAAAAGTTTTAGAATTAGGACTTAGATTCTGAACTGGGCGACACTTGGTTAGGGAATTTGTTTAAGGATTTCTTAAGGTGTTAAAGTCTCAGGGCCATCTAGGATCATTTCTTCATCATCATCAATGCGACGTGCCCTTCAGGACGCACTACGTGCTCCAAGGGTGCCACTCGCCCCATTCGTTTCTTTTGCGCGACGTGCCCTTCAGGATGCTCCACGTGCTCCAAGGGTGCCACACGCTTCTTGTGGTTCTTTTTCGTGACGTGCCCTTCAGGATGCACCACGTGCTCCAAGGGTGCCACTCGCCAACTTGACTGATTGGTAGACATCTATAACCCCTGGAGTCAACAATCCGCCAAGTGAACTTGTGGGAGACTAAGGGCTCTAAGGAATAAGACCCCCGCCTTATTGCGCACCCCTTAGAATCATCGTGAGAGAATGTTGCAGTCTTCCCTCACAGCATCGTGGATCCTCTCAAACTAGGTAATCGTTAACATACTGTTCGAGCCATGGCAGGAGTGCTAGTAGGCTGTGGCAGGGCTGTTGTCCACACCTCTCCCTCAACCTCTCTGGAAATTGTGTGTGTGACCCCTTTACTCCATATGTCAGTCTGGTTGGCAAGCTATCGTCAACCTGCATCATCAACAATCGTGTCAGAACATGTCAACATCATATCATCAAATCAATGAAATACCACAGTAAATAAATCAACCCAAATAGCACACTCCCTGACTCAATCCAAAGTCCAAGGGGTTCCACCGATGCCTCTGCATCCTCAAGGTCCAAAACCCTGTACACTCAATAAAACTGAGTCAAAAGCACCTGTCTACATCAAAGCAGTAAAACATCATGTCATCTATCATAACACATCATAATCAAGGATAAATGTTTTAACATCACAATAGTCCAGATCACTTGTGAGCAAGTGTCCTCAAAGAATAAGTTTTCTCAGTGCGCTAGAGCGGGATGTTACATACACCCCCTCTTGGTCTAAACTTTGTCCCAAAGTTTCTCAGTATAAATGCCGAAATAAAAGTACCACCGTATCATAAGTACCATAGTATCATAAGTCTATCTATCAAACAAAAATGGAAACTGCTGGTGCATATCATATGTGTCCTCCCAGGTCGCCGAGTGTGGACTATAACTGCCCCACTGGACCTTGACCTGATCTACCGTTCGACGTCGTAACTGTCGAACACAATGATCTAAGATGCAGACTGGCTCAGCCGTGAGTGCTCCCTCGTCCGACACCTGCAAGGAACTCACGTCAATCACGTGCGTAGGATCACTAATACAATGTCTCAAAATAGATACATGAAAAACATCGTGCATACGCCTCAAAGAATCAGGCAAGGCTAGTCGATAGGCCACGGGCCCCTTTCTCTCCACAATCTCGAAAGGTCCCACGAACCTTGGAGAGAGTTTATCTCCCTTTCCAAACTTGATTGAACTCTTATGCGATTTAACCCACAAGAAGACTCGATCGCCGACCTCATAACTACGGTCGACTCGGTGCGCATCGACATAACTCTTCTGTCGATCTTGCGCTTCTTTAATCCTTTGTCTTATGGTTTGCATTTGTTCTTCCATTTCTTGGATCGCTTCTGGTCCCACTAGAACCCTATCCTCAAGCTGATCCCAACTCAAGGGCGTCCGACACAGTCGCCCATAAAGAAACTCAAAAGGCGCCATCTTAATGGTGCTCTGGTAACTGTTGTTGTAAGCGAACTCTACTACAGGCAAGAACTCCTCCCAACTCTTTTTTTGGTCCATCACGTACATGCGCAACATGTCTTCCAAGGTTTGGTTCGTTCGTTCTGTCTGTCCATCAGTCTCTGGGTGATACGTAATACTAAAATTAAGTTGGGTTCCCAAGGCCTCTTGGAAACTCATCCAAAATCATCCAGTAAACACTGATCCTCGATTGGATATAATCTTTTTAGGCATGCCATGCAGCCTCACAATCTCACTGATGAAAACTCTGGCTATGTTAGGTGCCTGATACGTCATACGCACAGGAATAAAGTAAGAACTCTTCGTCAGAGTGTCTACTACTACAAAAATCAAGTCATGTCTCCTTTTCATCAGTGGCAATCCAACAATAAAATCCATCGAAATAACTTCCCATTTCGATTCCGGAATGGCATGTGGTTGAAGTAATCCTGCCGGGTGTCTATGTTCAGCCTTTACCTGCTGACAGTCTAGACATCTAGCCACAAAGTTGACTATGTCAGCCTTCATTCCCTTCCAGAAGAATAAGGGTTTAAGGTCTGCCCTCATCTTCGTGACTCCTGGGTGAGCCATGTAAACTGCTCTATGAGCCTTGCTCAAGATCAACATCCTCAACTCGTCATTTGGCGGTACATAAATATGACCTCTAAACCTCAATAACCCATCGCTATCAAAAGAAAATCCCTCGTATCGTGGTACCATCATGGTGTTTTGTCCAATAAACCCCTCGACCTCTTTGTACCAATCATCATCGCGCTGTAAAGTGAGAATCTTCTCACATAGATTCTTCTGAAGAGGCAACACCGAAAAGATGCGCGGCCTCCGACTCAATGCATCTGCCCCTCGATTCACTGTTCCCTTTAGGTAAGTGATCTCAAACTCGTACTCGCTAAGCAATTCCGACCAATGCCGTTGTCGTGCGTTCAGGTCGCTTTGCGTGAAAATGTGTTGCAGCCCACTATGATCAGTCTTTAATTCAAATTTTCTTCCAACAAGGTAGTGTCTCCAAACCTTTAAGGCATATACGATGGCTAATAACTCCAAATCGTGCGTCGCATAGTTCTCCTCGTGCCTTCTCAATTTCCTCGAAATGTAAGCAATCGCTCGTCTGTCTTGCATCAAGACTCCGCCTAAACCTTCCTTGGATGCGTCAGTGCATACCAAGAAGTTTGCATCCATGTCAGGGACCTTTAGTATCGTTGTTGTGGTCAACAACTCTTTAAGCCTCCGAAATGCTTCCGCACATTTCTCGGTCCAAACAAACTTCTTATTTTTCTTCTGCAATTCTGTGATCGGATTTGCTATCTTTGAAAATCCCTCAACAAACCGTCGATAATATCCTGCTAAACCCATAAAACTATGCACTTCTGTGACATTCGTCAGCACAGGCCATTCCATAATAGCCTCAACCTTTGTGGGATCCACGGCGATACCTTCGCCGAAGATGACATGCCCTAAGTAGTGAATCCTCGATTGATAAAAAGAGCATTTGGACAACTTCCCATACAATTTGTGCTCTCGCAGACACTGTAGTACCAAGCACAAGTGCTCGTCATGCTCCTCCATTGTCCGAGAGTAGATCAAAATATCGTCAATGAATACTTGGATGAACTTATCCAAGTACTCACAGAACACCCCATTCATCAAACTCATGAATACCCCTGGGGCGTTTGTCAGTCCAAACGATAAAATAGTAAACTCGTAATGTCCAAATCTCGTCTTAAAGGTGGTCTTAGGGACGTCATCCTCCTTGATCCGTAACTGGTGATACCCCGATCGCAAATCGATCTTGGAGAACACCGTCGCACCCTTCATTTGATCGAACAGATCATCAATTCTTGGTAAGGGATGTTGATTCTTGATCGTAGCTTTGTTCAGTTGACGGTAGTCAATGCAAAGCCTCCATGATCTGTCCTTCTTTCATATGAAAATAAACGATGCACCCCATGGTGACACACTAGGACATATCAGTCTCAGGTCCAACAACTCCTTCAGTTGCATTTTCAACTCTTGCAACTCCAGGGTCGACATTCGATAAGGCATTCTTGCTATCAGCTCAGTCCCCAGTTTCAGGTCTATAGTAAACTCCAATTCTCTCTCCAGCGGCATTCCTGGTAACTCCTCTGAAAACACGTCCGCAAACTCTCTCACCACCGGAAGGTGTTCTAGACCTTCCGCTACTCCCTTCTCGTTTAGTGCAAGGATTGCATAAATCTTGCACCCCTTGTGCATACTCTTCCATAACTGTAAGGAAGAGATGAACCTCAAGGATACTCCCTGGTTCCATCCTACTATCACACATCTTTGTCCTTCATCATCGACCAAGCTCAACCGTTTCGTCTTACAGTTGAGTATCGCCTCATGCGATTCCAACCAATCCATACCAATCACAATGTCATAAGATCCTAATATCGTGACGTACAAGTTGACCCTCGTGACAAACTCTCCTAGGTTAAGGGCACAGCCCGTAACCTTTCCTCCAACCTTTTGTTTGGCTCCAGAAGCCATCTCTACGAAGCTAAACTCGTCTTTTTCGACTGTCTTTTCCTTAATCCTTTTTAGCATTGCACCAGAAATGAAACTCTCAGTAGCACTTGGGTCTATCAAAATACTAAGGGTCTAGTCAGCGACAGTACCTGTCGTCTCGAGCACAATCGACTGGTGATCTTCCTGGCGGTTATTCACCACCGCATGAATCTGATGGGCCTTGCCCATATCTCCCATGGTAGTGGGTCTGGCTGATCCAGACGCTCTGGTCCTCTCCATAGGACAATCTCACTGGTAGTGTGGCTCCCCACACGTCCAACACCCCTTCTTCGGCCCAGTAGTCCTAGTACCCGAAGTAGAAGATGACGACCCACCAGCCTGAAACCCTGGTCTATTTTGCTGAACATGCCTAAACTGTTGCTGTTGTAGGCGACACTGCTGCTGCTACTGTGGTCCTCAATAAGGTGCCTGCTGTTGAGGCGGCGGTCGTCGGGGTGTAGTGAAAGGGGATCCTCTCTGGAAGCCACGATATCCCAGTGTAAGTCTCAGTGGTGTCTGATGCTGCGGTGTGTCGGATGAACCCTACCCTACTGGTCTCGCTGGAGTCCTGGTCTGACCCCCACTGATAAGCTCCTCCTCTGATATGAGGGCCTTTTGGACAGTGTCGTGCAAGGTTTGAGGCATCAAGATCCTAACCTTTGCACGCAGGCTGCCATTAAGGCTAAACAAAAACCTGTTGACCTTCAGTTTCTCAGTGTTAAGGTGCGGAGCATACCGGAGTAGCTCCATAAAACATGCCTCGTACTCGGTCACCATACAACCTCCCTATCATAATGCGTTGAACTCATTGAGATGACGCTCAATGAATTTCTCTGAAAGGTACCTCTCTCGGAACCGTTCCTCGAACAGTTCCCATGACACGTCTTCAATGACCGTGTTTAGCTGCGGCAAAAGCATCTTCCACCATAGAAGAGCGCTCCCCTTTAGTTGAAAGACCGTCATGCGGACCTTCATGTTGGAGGTATAATCGGGAAGTGCGAATCACATCGCCATATTCTCCAACCATGCCTCAGCGGCGGTGCCATCCCGGGCACCAAAGAACTCGAGAAATTTAACCTTCTTGAGTTCAAGGTGAATGCTACCTGTAACGGTCGGTGCGCGCAGTGGAACCTCAGCGGGTGTTAGCG
>ML782241.1:195650-215701 GCA_009831015.1 Picea engelmannii
TTCCATTTTACCATCTCATCATTCCATTTATGATTCACTAACATTTCTTTTCCAACGACACTTTGTTGCATTTCAATTGATATACATATTGGCATGATTTAGAAAGATAAAGAAAAGGCTTTCTTATACTTAGTGATGCTCTCTTATGCACATTATTTCCAGTGAGTATATGGCTAAATTATTGCAGAAAGAAAATAAATAAGTGAAATGAATGTTGTTAACACAAGACCCAACATCTTTTGTATTCATGGTTGTCACACAAGAACCAACCATAAGAAAATTTCACATGCTGTTACACATATTTCACATGTTGTTACTCTTGTATTTCAAATCCTGGAAATATTCCTTTTTAAAAAGACATCATCAAGAAAATCCAAAGTTTAAATGTCAAAAGTTCTTAAGAAGATCCATGCATGGTTGCATGAGGACATGCAACAAGTTGAGTTGGGGGGCATGTTAGGACTCATAAATGTCACATTTATATCACCTTTTCCTTCACTATTCCTTACATTTCATCATCCCATTAACCTTCCATCATACCATTTTCATAAATACATTTGGGTTTCACATTATTATTTTCCACTTTATTCATTTTAGTATTATAAGTGAATTTATGATTAAATATTAGAAAAATGACATATTTTCATTATATATCAAGGTTGGATGAGTTTGATGATGTGTGCAGGCATATTTGAAGATTTCAACAAATTCAAATATTACCACCTAGCCTCAAATTCGAATTTCATCTTCAAGCTTTGAAGATTTGAAGAATATTTGGGACAATCATTTAAGCATATTCAAAGGAGAAGATCATGGAGATTTTGATAGGATAACTTATCCAAGATATGTGTGGAGGATTTGAAGGAATAAGTTGAGAGAATAGTGGATCTGTAATTATGATACTCTTCAATACTTTCATGTATATAAGAGAGTGCTCTCTCTTCATGAAGGGGGACTTAGAGATGAGATATTAGAATTAGATTAGCTTGAAGTCTTAGAAGGGGATTCTTAGCTTTGATTCTTTCATTGTTATTATTTCATTCTTTGTCATTTGATTCTTGTAATATAATTTGAGTTTGATTTATTGTGTGAGTTCACATATGTCTTTTGTCATTCAACTTTTCACATGTTGCATTGCTTTCCTAGATTAATTTACTGTTTTCCTAGTTAGTTTTTCAATGCTTTCATAGATTAATTTAATTTTAACAATTTATATTAAAATACTTCTACTTCAGTCCTGCATATATAGTGTGTGTGCTTTGTAAGCCTACAAACCTCGGATTGACAAATTAAATAGTTGGGAAAGACTACAATGGAATTAAACGACAATATTTCTTCCTAACAGAACCCTGAAGTCTGGGAGTGTCGAAGTAAATCTCCACCATAGATAGTGGAGGAGGGAGAACTCATGCTAGCTATCATATCTGCACATAGAAGTTTGAAGAGTGGAAGGATAGGGAGAGGACCTACACCTGCCGGTCATGTCAACTTTGTGACCATTTGGGATGTTTGAGTGTATCGTGTTGGTAAATCATTCAGAGCAGCAAAGTCGCAGAGTGCCAGAGCACCTTTCAACCAAGTCCTATTTTATAGCCCCAAGTTATGTGAACACTTCTATCGGAGCAAAAGGGAGTTCGGTGAATTGGAACTTATGGTGAAATTGGTGGATGTTCACAGGGCGTCGGAGTCCTAAACCTCTGAATAACGCCTTTCAGTTAAGCGCTCGGTTTCGAGGAAAATAGGGGCTTAAAATAAGCACCCAACGGGTTATGTGTGGACCTCCACAAGTAAAATAGAGTGCATGTTTTCATTGAGGAGGGACCCAATAGGGGTTAGAGAGATAATTCATCTCATGTGAGAGTTCTTATACTAGGAGGTCGTGTAAGCCAATAGGGGGTTTGAATTAAGTGGTATCAGAGAAGAACCTTTGTTTATAGACAATAGGCAGAGAGGGAGAATATTAGAATGGAATTTTTTTCTGATACCAAGTCATATAAGAGATGATTTTTGTCTGTAGACAACACGTAAAGGGAGGAGAGGCAGAGTATTAACACTCTATGTGAAGACTGTTTGCAAGTGTGCAACAGGAAAGAAGACATCCAAGTGGGTTGAAAGAAAAGGACCATTTTTGTTCTTGGAGCAGAGAAGAGCTCGAGGAGCTCTTAAGGTGAGCAGTTGGAGTACACCATACAGAGAGAAAGGAGTGCTCAGGAGAAGGAGTGAGCGCAAGGTGTGCGTGTACACTCAGCAGGAGTGTAAAATATCAGAGAAAGGATCTAGTAGGTGAACCAAGAGGCTAAGTGAGGAGAGTCTTGGCAGAGGTTGACTGTAGCTCATAACAAGAAAGTGGAAGCTCACAGAGGAGAGGAGAAAATGCTGACTCAAGGCCATAGACAAGGTCCAAGAGGAGACCAAAATAATATGAGAAGAGAAGAGATGGATAAAGAGATCAAGGAGAATAGAGAGAATCTCAACAGATTGATTCTGCAATGGTAGAGAATGTAGCAAGGAGAGCAAGGGAGATGGAGGTATGAGTGGCCTATGAAGAGAAAGGTGAAGTGGCTTATCCAACAATTGATGGCCATGAGTAAAAATCAAATAATGAGGTGGTTGAGGCAAGTGGAAAACCTCAGGGACACAGAGGAGAAGATGGTTTACATCTGTCAACCAGAGGGTGGAGAAAACCTCGACGGTGAAGGGAGATCAACTAAAGATATCAAAGACTTCAAGGAGGGAAGAAAGGAAAAGTCAGGTTTCCCGAAGGGAAAAGAGAATATGGGACTATCTGAGAGTCTCGAGAACTCATTAGAGAGTTTATATCATCAGGGAGTGTTGACAGAAGATAAGGAGGAAGAGGAAGGAGAGAAGCCCCATGAGCATGGAGATTCATGTGGGGTTGTAGACCATATGAAGGAAGATGATGAGAAGTTCAATACTTCAACTCTCAAGGAGGAAAATTAGAGGTGCATTCTGATAATTGGGGGGATCATTATATCTCTACCAAGAATATCAACAGAGGTCAGTGCATGTGTTGCACATGAGGAGGTGATGTAGGAGGCATCCGAGGAAGAGGCCATAGGGCCAAATGTTTTTAAAAATAACAGTTTGTGTCTAACTGTAGGAGCATAAGAAGAAGGATAGCCAACAAATACTGTCATGGAGGAGGATAAGGAGAAGACACTGAAATATTCCCAAGAGATAAAATAAGAGGAGGCCCACACAGTTGTGAGCAAAAGGAATGTTCAAGAGGAGCATTCAGATTCCATACTCACTCAGTGGGATAGGTTAAACAATCTAGAGACAAAGGAAGACTACCAGAAGGAGACAGTCATGCAGAGTGGAGAATAATTTGAGCATGAGGAGCAACTGGATGAAGCTGGACTTATTCCTTACCAAGGAGATGACAGAGGAATAGAGGAACTAGCAGAAATAAAATTGTCATAGGATATGGCTGAGAAGCAACTCAGTAATATTGTTGCAGAATTGGATTCTGTAGTGGAGTGGCAAGTCAATGCCACAGGTGATGAAGTTAGCATGGGATATTAGGATGATCTTCCCTTTGAACTATATGAAAAATTGGAAGCCATGGGAGAAAGAGTAATAACCCAGATGAGGCTCATCCAACAAGTCAAGTTGGATATTGATGAAGAAGAGGAGATGCAACAATAACAGATTAGACTGCAGGAGAGGAGCTAACCCATTGACAAGCTCGACAAAGAAATTGAAGAGATAAGGAGACTAATGTTGAAGTCAACAAAGGAGACAATCAACAATAGGTGGAGGCTGACAAGAGGATACTGCAGTGGAAAACCAAATGGGGCACTACAACATAAAATTTAGAAACCAGGAGGAGAGCTTGCAACAACAACATGACAACAACAACAACAACAACATGGTAGACGAGCAGGTGGACAACTCCAGAGTGAATTTTGGGACCCTAGAGGATATTAATAGAAATAATAGAGGAGCCATGAGCAAGAGATCATGATTTTTTTAGCATTGGAGTATGATGCCCGAGCATCACTCCTACTCAACAGCATGTCAGCGGCCAATGCAACAATGCACAAGGAGGCAGAAGATCTTGAGGAGAGAGAAGCACCAACCTTCTCATTTTGTTTTAAATTTCTCATTTAATGTAAATTAAGTGTGTAAGACTCGAGGAATGTATAGCAATTGTATTTGTATAGGTTTCATTTAATTCGTATTTAATGGCTGACAAGTAGATGAATCTATATCCAATCTGGATGATTTGTAAATTAAATGTAATTTAATGCATTTAGGTGGAGGAAGGCTCGAGAAACCCCTCTTTTTTAATAATATCAATGTATTGAGATAAAGAGAGTAACTAGAGTGTATTAGGAGAATAAGGAGAATAGTTCTCTAGGGGTAGATGAGGAGAATTCTGGAGAGGAGAGAAGAAATGAGACTTTGTTGCAGTCTAGTCTTGTAACCATTGTAAACACTCTTGTAAAAAGCATTCATATTTAATAGAAAATCAGATTTCCCTACATATGTATCTATGTGTGTGTCATCTATGTGATTGAGTATTTGTTTTCTGAACGTTTGTTTAATGTTTATGAATTCCATGAGTGTAATTAGGTTCCCTTTGCAAGAATAGATAGAATTCCTTGTATGTGTGAATTTCTGAGTGTTATAGGCTCTCAAGGTTGTGCAAGGAGTGCACATTAGAGTTGTTGGAAAACTCTGAAAATCTAGTGCAAGGAGTGCGCTAGAACTCAATCAGGATTTCTATGAGGAGAGTGCCAGGTGGGCACACTAGAACCTGTCAAGCTCAGAATGGATAGTGAAAAGAGTGCACAGAGCAAGCTCAAGGAGTGCACCTACACTCATAGTAGTGTAAATGATCAAAGGGAAGGTAAGCGTAAGGAGTGCATAGGTGAGTCTGTAAATTACAAGACTCAAGAGAGAGAGTGCAAGGAGTGCATGAAGCCAACACTTTGTTAAAGTGTTGGTAAAGCTGAAGGAGAAAGAGTGAGGGTGCTAGGAAGGAACAATAATCTTTTAAAGGAGAAAAGGACTGAGCCCTTTGAAGTTCGAAGAACTAAAAGCTCAAGAGAGATAGCACTGGTGTGTGCAGAGCCTATGCAAGGAGTGCATAAGGAGAGAACTTTCTAAAGTTCCAAACCATGGGAGAAGCACAAGTGTGCGCCAAAGAACTTATCACAAGTTCTAAGATCAGGAGGTGTAGCATTTCAGAGAACGGAAGTAGAGGCCAAGTAGTTGACCCTACAGATAAGAGATCAAAGGCCAAGCCTTTGAAAACTTTGAGAATTCATTTATTGAAGGGAAGCGGAGCCACAAAGAAGAAGAAACCACAATAGTCATTGGATTGGATGTGGAAACAGATCTGGGTCATTGGACCAAACCCCATACAAGAGGAGAAGCGAAGTTAAGAGAACATCATATCCCAGCCGTTGGATCTGAGCACAGGAGAACGTGAGTCATAGATTTCAAAATTCAGAGATTCGACACTTCAGGAAAGATTGGTACTTGTGTTTCCAAGAGGAGAAAACCCCAAAGCCTGTAGTCCAAAAACTGATCTCAGTCGTATATCACATAGTGAAGTGGGGCCATTGATTGTTAATCCCTTTGACACTTTGGCTATCCAAGAGAATTTGTAGCAGTGAGTTGTTGTAGAGTGGCAAAAGCCCTGAAGATCCAAAGAAAAAGATTTAATCTCCATCGTCGATCAACTAGAGAGTCTCAGTCGTAGATCTCTGCCCTTCACCAATTCGACATTCGATTTTTCGGGAGTTTGGTGGTGGTTGTTTGGAGCGAGGAAACCCAAAGTACCGAAGTAGATATCCACCATAGATCGTGGAGGAGGGATAACTCACGCCAACTGTCAGATTTGGTCATAGAAGTTTGAAGAGTGGAAGGACAGGGAGAGGACCTACACCCATGGATCATGTAAACTTTATGACCAAGTTCAGAAGGTAACCACTTCGGGAGGTTTGAGTGTATGGTATTGTTAAATCCACTGGAGCGTCGAAGTCGCGAAGCACCGAAGTCGTGAAGCACCGGAGAACCTTTCAACCAAGCCGTGGGTTATATCCCCAGGTTACATGGACACTTCTATCAAAGCAAAAGGGATTTCGGTGAATAAGAACTTCTGGTGAAAATGGTGGATGTTCATGTAGCTTCAGTGTCTTGGAGCTCCGAATAACGCCTTTCAGTTAAGCACTCGATTCTGAGGAGAAAAGGGGCTTATAATAAGCACCCAACGAGTTATGTGTGGACCTGAGCAAGTAAAATAGAGGGCTTGTGTGCATTTTAGGAGGGACCTGACATGGGTCTAAGAGATAATTAAGCTCCTATGAAAGATCTTAGATCGAGAGTTCGCACAAGCCCATAGGGGATTTGCATCAATATATCATATCATGCATGTCCAAATGATTGTATTCTATATAGAGGAGAATATGTAGACAAAGAGATTTGTCTGAAATGTGGGCATGATAGGTACTATAAATCAAATAAAAATTGTAAATCACATGGTCCTCCTCATAAGGTATTGAGGCACAATCCTATAATCCCAATGATTCAAACGCTCTTTTATTGAAAAGAATTAGCTATGTTGTAGGGATGGCATGCCTCGCATAGAAGTGAGTTGGGAGTTATGTGAATCCCAACGAATTCAATAGCCATGAAGCATATAAAGGATACATGGCCATAAAAATTCAACGATGAATTATGAATTCTACGACTCAACATAGCAATGGATGGCATGAACCCGTATTCCCTCCAAAACACCAACTATTATGTTTGGCATGTAGTAGTGATCAGTAGAAATATGCCCCCATGGTTGTCCGTGAAGAATGAACATCTTATGTTGGCTCTTATAATCCCTGGTATAAGACAAGTGAATAATATGGATGTATACCTACAACCATTGGTAGATGAATTGAAGGAATTATGGGAAGGGATACATGTATACGATGTATCAAGACCCATTGCAATAGAGAGGAATTTTACATTGTATGGCATATGTGCTTACACCACACATGATTATCCAGGCTTATGAGTTTTATTTGGTAATTAACATGTTTATTAATTTTTTATATACGTAACAATATTTATTTGCATATTTAATTTGTTGTGATTGACATTTTATTCTTAAATGCTAATGTGCTATGTATACAATAATTTTGCAGGTTTTGTAACTAAAGGCTATCATGGATCTAAATTTTGTGGACCTTCTCTGAAGGCTAGGTGGTCCAACCAGCTACAAAATAAAGTGTACGACTTCTCAAGGGTATTCCTCCCAGAAGAAAAACCTTATAGAAGAGCAACATCCGCTTTCAATGGTAAACTAGAGAGAACCCAAACGCCTGCAATAATGACAACAACAGAATGGCTTAGAGCATATGAGAGAAAGAAGGAGAAGGATATTACAAAAATGTTCGATTCAAATGGGGAGCCTATGTTCGATGATCCAGAATTCTTTGACACATGTGTTGATAAATTTCCCATTGGAATGAAAAGGAAATCTATCTTTTATGAGCTCCCATATTGGGAGCATCTTAAGATTTCCCACTTACTCAATCCCATGCATATATTTAAAAATGTTTCATCTTATTTATGGAGGAACATATCATTGAAAGAAAGTGACACATTGGATGTGAGGAGAGATATTATTTCTTCAAAAACTAAAAAGAAACATTGGCCAAGACAAGAAAGTAGAGGAGAGGTTGGTCCCTCTTGGTCTTTCAAAGAGTTGATGTCCCACGAATTTTGAAGAAATAAGATCTTTCTTTGGCAAAGGAAGTTATATTGGGTGTGAAGGTGTCTTTTTTATATGGGTCTTCTCTATGACATTGCTTCATTGTGAGTCAAGACCATTTGTCGGGGTTGAAATCACATGACCATTTGAACCTACTAAAGGTACGATGTATGTCAAAAATATGATTTTATTATTTGTAATTTTTATTTTTATGCCATGGAATAAAACATAATTATTTTGTATGTGTTTACTTTGTAGTGTCATTATCCGTTGCTTGGGCATGGGTGTGTGACCCATGACTTCCCTCATGACATAAATCACTCCATATCTAAATTATCTTCATTTGTATGTTGGATCACATCAAAGGATATTCATATGGCTAGCATTCCACAGTGGCATCAAGCGATAGTTGAGATTGTTTGTATGTTTGAGAAGGAACTACCACCGAGTTTCATGGAATTGAAGGTTCATCTTATAATTCACCTAGTAGATGAGATTGAATTAGTCAAGGTGGTCTTCTTTCGTTGGATGTTTTTTTAGAGAGGTACATGAAGAAATTGAAAGGATTTGTTCGTCAAAGTGCAAAACCCGAGGGGTCTATGGAATAGGGGCACATATCATATGATTCTTTCTATTATGCTAGTGAGTACATCAATCATATCAAAAACACATCAAGTGCAGTGATTTGGGATGATGAAAGGGATGAAGAAAAAAGAGAAGGGGAGCTTCTCCAAACGAATGGAAAAAGGTGCTTGATAAAGAGTAAGTGACTTATCATTTATCATATTTATACACAATAACTATTCACACTGAACTTCATAATGTATATTTTCATGATCTCATATGTACTATATGTTGGTTTGATTTCATGAATACATCAGCCAATTCAGAAATTGATGCCATCAATAAATTCATTCTTTACAATTCATAGGAAACACAATTGTGGGTCACATTGTACGAACAAAAGAGGAGGAAATGGGAAACTGACAAGAAAGAATTGAGAGGGTTGAATGGTAGAAGCATGCCTTATCCTGATCATTTAAAAAAAAATATGTGAATGATATGCCCCAACATTTGGGTTGTTGACCAAGTCAAAGAGAAATATGGTGCATCCAGTTGTTACCCACGTGAAGAAGAGGATGTACTAAACATAGGGATTGGTTGTAGAAACTTCCCTCATGACCTAAGGCGTGCCATATCTAAATTATCTTCATTTGTATGTTGGATCACATCAAAGGATATTCATATGGCTAGCATTCCACAGTAGCGTCAAGCAATAGTTGAGATTGTTTGTATGTTTGAGAAGGAACTACCATCGAGTTTCATGGAATTGAAGGTTCATCTTCTAATTCACCTAGTAGATGAGATTGAATTAGTCAAGGTGGTCTCCTTTCGTTGGATGTTTTTTTAGAGAGGTACATGAAGAAATTGAAAGGATTTGTTCGTCAAAGTGAAAAACTCGAGGGGTCTATGGAATAGGGGTACATATCATATGATTCTTTCTATTATGCTAGTGAGTACATCAATCATATCGAAAACACATCAAGTGCAATGATTCGGGATGACGAAAGGGATGAAGACAAAATAGAAGGTGAGATTCTCCAAACGAATGGAAAAATGTGCTTGATAAAGAGCAAGTGACTTATCATTTATCATATTTATACACAATAACTATTCACAATGAACTTCATAATGTATATTTTCATGATCTCATATGTACTATATGTTGGTTTGATTTCATGAATACATCAGCGAATTCAGAAATTGATGCCATCATTAAATTCATTCTTTACAATTCAAAGGAAACACAATTGTGGGTCGCATTGTATGAACAAAAGAGGAGGAAATAGGAAACTGACAAGAAAGAATTGAGAGGGTTGAATCGTAGAAGCATGTCTTATCCTGATCATTTAAAATAATATATGCAAATGATATGCCCCAACATTTGGGTTGCTGACAAAGTCAAAGAGAAATATGGTGCATCCAGTTGTTACCCGCGTGAATAAGAGGATGCACTAAACATAGGGATTGGTTGTAGAAACTCGGTAATAATCTCTTTATGTACATAATTTTTAACTTCATAATGCACATTTGAATTGTAATTACACCTGTATTATTTTATATTTTAATGGTCGGGTTATTAGACACATATTGACACTATGATTTGTTCACTTTTTATAGGTGTATTTGTTCCCATCTATGTGGGCATATGGACATAATTTTTTCACAGAGGATTTCGATGATGGACAAATGACATAAGACTGTGGAGTGAAAGTCAAATTCGACCAATCTAGTCGTGCTAGCCACTTTGATCAAAACACCATACATCGGAAGTTAGGTTACGTCAGAAAGATACAAGAGATCATTCGAGTGGACTTCTCTTCTTTCCAATGTGTTATTTTTAGGTGCAAGTGGTGGGACACCTTTGATTGAAATAATGTAAAGGAATATCGTGATAGTGGGATGATATGTATCAACTCTAAAAAGATGTGGGATGAAGCTAAGGAGCTTTATGTTTTCCCAAAACACTGAAACCAAGCTTTTTTTTACCCAAATGTGTTGGATAGGGATTGTTGGTTTGTATGAAGACATGACCCTAGATCAAAACATATTTTTGAGAATAATAGTGTTATCATGCCAAGTGAGGAAGATAATCAGGGCGATGACAATGAAGAGTGATATATTATACATGTTTTATTCTTTAATTACTTCTTTTATGTTTTCAAATCTATAGTGGATTTAATAATTTGATTACTAACTTTCTAATGTTTTTAGTATTTAATATTTCATATGAAATATTATTAATTTTTTGATTGGATGATATAATTAAATGTTATCTGTAAATGATATAAACATTTTTCCATTGTAAATCTAGATTATATTTGAACTTTTAGTATTTTAATTTTTACTTTTACTTTAAAAAACGATATATTATTGTATTGTAAATATCAAATATTTTATATCATAATTTTAAAATGTATTTTCGTTACCCACCATTTCATATCATATTATATTGTATTAATTTTTTATTTTGAGTTCATACATACTATATATTATGTTGTGCATTAATTATAATATAATAAATATAATATATTATGTTATATATTAATTTTCTATTATAAATATAATAATATAATACATAATAAATATAATATAAATAATATAATAAATATAATATATTATATTATATATTAATTGATGATGATGATTAACGTACACTGAGACCGAATTGGTCTATCAGACCTTAAGAGGGTAAGTGATTACTTGTGATTCTTTAGAATTTTGTTTTTGTACTAAAAAGGGATTAAGAGAAGCTTTCCAAGATCACCATAGTTTTGTTGAGTTAAGAGGTTACGAAGGTTGGTAGTGTGACAAATATTTTGAAAATGAGATTTAATTTGGGTATAGGCTAGACAATCTAAGAGAAATTGTTTTTCATCTTCAACCTTCTTAGTGTCACAAAGGTGACACACTCTTTCATCCCAGGGTGTTTTAGGAATTGACCGATGCTCAGTTTCACTATGGAGCTCATGAGAATTTGTTCTTATCTTAGCAATGCTTATTTTTTTCTTTACACTTGTCAAAACAGATAGATAATTTTGATCTTCTATATTAGGGTTGATTACATCCTTATAATATGTTAACTTTATTTTTTTCTCTAACTGATGCAGGAGCATCGCCAACTCATCAAGCAAGCCAACACATCAAGCGGAGATCAGCTGGATAAACAAACCCGAATTTTTGAAGTGCTTTGGGATTGTAGCGCAAGTCTTAAATGAACCATTTATGAAGGTGCATTTGTATATTGTATTGGACCTTGAGCCTTTAAGCTCTCGTCCTTTAGTAGATAGGAGGCATTTAATAGTTTTAATGCTGGTAGATAGGATTTTTAATTCTAGATTTGACAGTTTAGAGTCCGGGAGGGAAAACGGATATAGACACCCTCATTGTACCATTGTAACATAGTAGTGAATAATAGAGGAAGCATTCAGGAGAAGAGAGAGCAAGCAGAGAATAGTGTATGAAGAACACCCATGTACAGGCATTTGAATTAATAGAAGGAAGCTTTGATTCAAGCTCATGGTTTGTGTTGTTTTCTCTGTGTATTGATGTTATACTCAGGAATGTTTGCTTCTTGTCATGCATTTCTTTTTATATGATGTGCATGTGATTTCATGTTTCAACTGAAGTCTGAAAGGGAGAGAGAATGAGGTTCAATTGTTTCTCTATCTGAGCCAGGAGATTCCTGCAAGGTGTGCAGTCGAAATTCATCCGCAAGGAGTGCGTTGATGAAGGCTCAGGGAGTTTAACTCTTGTCCTTATTCACCCAGAAGTGGAAGTGGGTTGTTGAAGCTGTGTAAGGAGTGTGCAGGCTGAAGAAGAAGTCTCAGTTGTGAATCTAAGCAAAGGAAATCAAAGACTGCTGCTATAGGAGTGCGCAGAGTCAGAAGGATTCAACACTTGGGAAGTTGTTGAATGTTGAGCGCAAGGAGTGCGTGTAAGTTCCTCTGAAAGAATCAGAGTGGAAAATCTCCGGAGGTATAGCACCTTCGTGACATCGTTAATGTAGAGCACAGGAGTTTGTGCCGAGGAAGATTCGAGCAGGAAATGCAAGTGCAGGTGTCAGAGGACAAGTTTCGAGAAGGGATACTTAGCCATTCTCAAAAAATCTTCAAGGAGGAGAAATCGATGGTCAGGATTCGCAGAGGAAGATTGACGAAATCCCGTCAGTCGTTAGATCTCAAGAAGTTGCGTAGGGGTTAAGCCATGAGATAGAGGAGGAGTCCCAGAGGAGTCATTGGGATATTAGATTCATCGGGGTTTTGTTGAGAAAGAGAACTGAGACCTCGTGAGTCTCAAAACTCTGACGAAGAATCTAGCCGTTGATCTCGGCGGTGTTTGGGTCCTATAATTATAGGCGACTCGATTCTTCGATTGTTGATTTGGCATTTCTCCCATGATGACGAAGTATGACTTGGTTGATCTCGTTTCCTCCCTCCATTCTTTTCACTCGATCCCCCATCACCCTGCTGTATCCTTCATATACGTTGCACCCTCACTCCCTTGTCCTGTGGCCCCATTGACTACTTTTCCCGCCACCCATCCATGAATAAACAAAACTTAGGATGAACAAAATAAAAATAAAGGTAGTTAGATTAACTGATAATGTTAGTATAGGTTAAATTAATTAATAATAAACTAGTTAATAATTAAATAATTATTTATTAATTAATTATTAATCAACATAAAAATTTAAGTTAGTAATTAGGTTAAAAATTGATTAATTAATAATTTAGGTTAAGGTTTTATTAATTAATATTTAAAGAAATTATATAAAAAACAAATAATATAAAATACCAAAACATTATAAAACAAATTAAAAAACAAAAACATAATAATTCAATAAAAAGAAAATACAAAACATAAAAATATATAAAATAAAACATAATAATACAAAACATATAATAAAAATAAACAAAATAAAACAAATTTAAAACAAACAAAAAACAAACATAAAAAACATAACATAAGCATATAACTTAAAACACATAAATAAAAACTATTAAGAAAAAATTAAAAACAAACACTAATAAATGAAATATCCTAAGTCTACCCCCCTCGCACCCCCACCTACCTCACGTCACCCTCACCTACCTCAATCCCCTCACGTCACACTCCACTCAACCCCCTCACGTCACACTCCACTCAACACTCCATTCAACCCCCTCACGTCACACTCCACTCAACACTCCATTCAACCCCCTCACGTCACACTCCACTCTACGCACACCCAAAAATCCCACTCATATTCCATGCCTCACACCCCTCCATCCTTATCAAGCCTTTAAATCAACGCACCATAAAGTTTACGGACCCCCCCTCACCTTCCGAAATTTAACGAGAGGGGGGGGTCCGTAATTTGAAATAATACTTGTGCACATCTGAACGGCCGAGGGACGGACACTTAAATCAACGGTCCATATTGGATTCCGGACCCCCCTTTCCATTCTACATTTAATGAGGGGGGGGGGGGGCCNGGGGGGTCCGGAATACCGCTCTCCACACCAAAAAACCGCTTTTTCATATTTTTGCAATTTGTTTTGCCTGTTCAGAATGTCGTCTTCCAGAAGAGATTCTGGGAAAACGAAGAAGGATTTTAAAAATCCGAGAGAGGTTGTTTATCAGTACGGGCTGAAGAACAAAAACCTCTCTCAATTTTTGCAACAGAGTTATGAACAGGGAGAATCGAAGACATCTTCGAGGCCTATTTTTCCATATTTTCAATTTTCCGTTACAGTCCCGATCTTGCAAGAGCTGTTACAGCCAGCTGGGGACGAATTTGGAGAAACCGAAGGATTTTTTTGTCCAAAACATGCCCATATACAATAACCTCCTTCATTTTTCTCCCAAGTGTCATCATTCAAGAGAAAAACACGTCTGTTCGGACCCCTTTTTCACAGAAAACCGGTCCATCTTTCATGGCAGAAAGCTCCAAATTTTGTGGGAGTGGTGGCTATTTTTGGCCGAGGCAGTTAAACCAACTTCCGAAACTTATTGGGATGATCTATCCTATTTATTCATATGATTTTAATGTAAAGGGGTTCGACCTGTGTAAATATTTTTCCCCTTTTTGGCTGGACTGTGGGCCTTGTTACTTCAGGAGGTTTCTCTGTAATTTTGGAATGACAAATCAGTAATGGAGGAAATGATTTACAGGATTCTCATGTAGCAGTGTTGGTGGTGTGTCCCTTGTCTATTTTTAGTCATCTTTCTGCTATCATTCAAACATTTTCATTTCTTATTATTGAAAAACAGTTAATGGAGAAGAATTTATGCATGCATACTCTTTGTCCAAATTTTTCAATAATCTTTATGTTTTCTTCTAAAACTCAGTCTATGAATTCTTAACTGCTCATTTGCTCATTTTTTTCTTCCCCATTTCTTCCTCAAATCGACACCCTTTAAACTTGATTCGATCCAACAGTTGTTACTATCTTGCCCTGTGGAGACATTTACCTCTAGATTTGATTTGATCATTGTCTTATAAACAAACCCCATAGCCCAATGGTAATCTGAGAAACTCGTCAACCACATCCTCATCTAAATATTTTCAAAAACCCCAAGCCATGTTCTTCATAACTAGCCCAATACCTCTTCAAACAAAGCTATATCAGACAGAGAGATACCTCTCTGAGTCTTGGAGGGCTAGATCCAAGACTCGTAGTGGTTTTGATGTTGCCTCTGTGACTGCCTCACAGCCTTGGGAAAATTACAGAGTGCTAACAGGCAGGACACTCATCAGACATCAAGAGGAGAGTCGGGGTTCAGTTCATCGGAGAATTGGGGTTTTCTAAGACATAGAACTCTCGCATGTTGGAATCGCGATCCGCGATTTTCTCGACAAGATTGGAACCGTCCATCAGCAGGGACACGTGTCAGGAGATCCCGAGGAGTCGGGGATCGGGGAATTGAAATTACCGCGCACATGACAACGGGAATCGTGATATCCTGATACGCGATTTCTCAACGGGATTAAGGACGTAGTGGAGGACAGGTGTCGGAAGGTCAACCCTCGCAGGGAGTTAATGCCAAGTGGCATCGGTATATCTCGAACTCGGAGGTTCGTGAGTTGGAGCTGCAAGGAATTGCATCAAAAGTCATGAGGACGCGAGGTTGCGAAAGGGCGACAGGATCGCATCGGATTTTCGCCACATCGGGACTCGAAAGTTGGAAAAACGAGCGTCGGGAGTCGTGAGTAACGAAGTCGCGATAGAGCCAAAGTCTCGATAAAGTGGGAGAAGGTCAGCGTTGACTGAGCCATCAGGAGTTGGGGATCTGTGAGGATAGTGGATCACGACAGCGCAAGTGCCGATTTCCCGATGGGGAAATTCCCGATAAGAGCAAGGAAAGCGTTTGGAGAATATTCATCGGGGTTCGGGAATTTGTGAGACCCGATCCCGTGAGTTCAGGACTCGCGATCTTGCGAGGTCTGATTTCCCGATAGAACAAGGGGAGATCATAAGGAGAGTCATGTGGGGTTGCAAAGTCCCAATAAGGAATTTGAAGAGCATTTTAGCTCTTCGGGCCTAAGGAAGAGAAGGTCCTGTGGGAGCGGACGTGCCCTGGGTGGCGCGTTTGCATCACTAACTCTTTATCACACCACATTTTCTCCTTAAATTTTGACTTGATGATATTTTTAATAGTATCTTTATTCTGAAAAATGGTGTCTTCCATGATTCCCTAATAGTTTATCCAAGACTGGGCATATTTATTCCATCCTCACTTGAGTCAATGGTGGTTACGACTCGATTATGAAGCAATTTTAGGATTCCTCTTGTCTTCCATGTTGTTTAACTTTTTCTTATACATTAGGTATCTGGTAATATCCATGCTCTCAATGGGGGAGAGGCTTGTTTCTAAGAGGAGGATGGGATAGGGAGTATTTCCTTTAATTTTGAGACTATAAGTTATAAAATTCTTTTGTATTTTCTCTATGTTTCTCCAAGATTCACGAGAGATATTACAACCCCAGACTTCACATCCATAAAGAATAATAGGTGTAACAAGAGTCTCAAAGAGGAGTTTCTTCTTATCCTAAATCCAAAGATCGATTGAATTACAATTGTTTTCAAGCCCATAATAAGATTTTCATCCCCCAATAATCCTTTTCTCAATGCTATAATTCCAGTTGAGCTTATGGTGAATATCAATTCCAAAATATTTGTATGAAGTGACTTCCTCCAAGTTGTTGTTGTCATATACAAAGGCATCATAAGTGATTTTATTGGATTTAATAATCACGACCTTAGTCTTATCAGTAGTAACAATCATACCCATATTGGAGCAAAAGTAATTGAGGATTCTTAGTTGGTTTTCAAGATCATGGGTACTCATTGCCATAAGAACGATGACATAATAAAATATAATATATTAAGTTATATATTAATTTTATATTACATATAATATATAATAATAATAAATATATATATAATTAAAAATTGAATTAAACATGTAGATCATAATGGTTTTTAATCCCTTATCCCCTATCTTTATCCTATATTTTTATTTGTGGCTAATAAATTTTATGGCTCCTAATAGCTCATTGGATATAAATTTTACAGCTCCTAATAGCTAATTCAATTCTTAATATCAATTACAACAACACTTAACGACATGTAACATAGGATATCAAAAAATGACATAAAACTTAAATACATGTAATTAACCCACTTAAGAAAATTATTTAAAGAAAATAATTCATACAAATTAAAATATTTAATATTCTAAATGTTTTTATACATATTTCTTGGTTAAGTTTGACATCCGTGCATCATTATAGTATAGTAAAAAAATGTTGAATTAGAGATTTTGAGACTTGTATTAATTATGAGAATATAAAAAAATATGAACAAATTACAATTAAAAGGAAGTTAAAATATCACAAAGATTTTATAAATGTTAATTGAGCCTATCATAACTACTTTTAATTATTCATTATGAACTTATGAACAAAAACAATATTCTCGAAATGAAGACCAATTCTCACATAGTACTTTGAAGTAAACTAGTTTGTAAAATTGTGATACAAAGTAAGGTTGAAGATTAATATAATTTACTTTTAACTTGCCGAAACTTTAATTAATAACATAAGACATATCTTTACCCATTTTTATAACTTAATTATTTTTCTTGGTTAAGTTTGACATTCACGCATCCATATAGTATAGTAAAAAAATGTTGAATTAGAGATTTTGAGAATTGTATTAATTATGGGAATATAAAAAATATGACCAAATTACAATTAAGAGGAAGTTAAAATATCACAAAGACTTTATAAATGTTAATTGAGCTTATCATGACTATTTTTAATTATTCATTATGAACTTATGAACAAAAGAAWTATTCTTGAAATGAGGACCAATTCTCACATCGTACTTTCAAGTAAACTAATTAGTAAAATTGTGATACAAAGTAAGGTTGAAKATTAATTTGTATTACCTTTAACTTGCCCAAAATTTAATTAATAACATAATACATATATTTACCCAAWWTTATAACTTATTTACTTTTCAAGACCTCTTAACTACAAAAACATGATAAACTTGGTATTTTCATTTTCATCATGTTCAAATATAAAAATGACAACACAATAACTTAAAAGAATTTTTGTAATATAACCTATTTAAATCTATCCTTTGTACTATATACAGTTAATACATAAAACATTTCTAAAAGGRAGGTATAAGCACCTTTTCTGCTAATTTCACTTGGTTTAGACATGAGTACTTTATTTTAGATATATTCAAAAGTAAAGTACTTAATTAAGAGTACTTTACTTTATGGAGATAATTATATAACATGGCCTAACATCAACATCAACATAAACATATAAATTAAGTACATCAACATCAACACATAAATTAAGTACATCAACAGGAACAAAAAAAATGTTATATGTGTGTGTGTGTGTGTGAACAAGTAAAATAACTGCTATAATGTACACATATGGTCAACAATGCAAATAAGTGTTATAACTACATATCTAGTCATAGTCTCTCAGTAGAAGCATGTTGTAGAGGAATAGGTGAATAAGTTCCATCACCACATGACTGATCAACATCATCACTCTGATAAAGTACATAACCACTCGGAAGAGGAGGAGGAAGTATTGAAGTAGAAGCGTCGTGATCACCACCCTGATCAACATGATCACCACCCACAGGAGAAGGAGAAGGTACTGAAGTAGAAGCACCATCACCACCCTGATTGTAACACCCCTTTTCACTCATCTACCCCGGGGATGCTACACACTACTGGATAGTTAAGTCAGATTTATCTATAGCACACCTTGGCTACCGTGTAGGTGATACTACGTGGAATAACACATTCTCATTCATTGTTAATTACATGCATTTAAGCAATGAAATACGTTTATTCTCAGAGTAAGCATAAAAGTCATTTTAACATAAATACTCCATGGCAATTACATTAATCCAAATACACTGCAGAATGCATGATCATTTTAATACACAGAGATACAAAGCATATTGATAAAATGTGATAAAACATAGTTAAACACTTATCTTATAACAGTGGTGAAATCCACCAACCAAGTGCAGGCCTTCCACGAACCACCCAGCCTTAGACCACACTACTCATCCACTCAGTAGTGGATCACCCCCGAGCTGGGACTGAGATCCACCCCAAGGCAAGGAATTCTAGGCTAGGCTGAGGTTACAGGGAAACAACACATAAGTATCTGGAAAGGTTCTTCCCAAAGATGCCATCTTACGCCCACTACTACCAAACTCTCATTCCCCACATGCCCGTTCCGCCCAGGAGTATACACCTTCACACGCACAGTCCATCGGTGCTAAAATCCCTCTCTGGGTCTCGGCAACAGGCCGGATCAGGAAGTCTCAGAGCCTGAAGCTGGTGCTGGACACTCTCTGGAAGAAACCTCTTCCAACAACATCCACCTCCCTCACCTAGAGAGATATCACACACAGGCACAATTACCACCTGTACTGGACAACAACTCACGCACTAATCCATATCTGCATGACCACTACAGTTAACCGGGAATACAAACTCAAACTTCTCAAACAAGCTCAGCAATGGTAGCAAGGTCTCACGGTGTTGATTTTTGGAATTGTGTGAGAAGCAATTTCTATAGGGAATTTACACAGATTATCTCATGCAGAATGGGAGGATGAATCGGGCTTTTCAACAACTGAACACAGTCATCTCGGCTCTCCCAATAGAGGGTGAACATGGGTTTGCAGAGACATACACAGGCTCTCTCGTTTCCCCCGGCAGAATGGCGTTTCCCATCTGCCCTGCCCAGGATAGACTCACGCTCTGGTGTTGGGAATGCGTGCCAGAAAATCCATGCAAGGGTCAATGCAGGTTCAGATGGTTCAGAAGATGTACGAGGTTGTTTCTACAAGGGTCAGATCTGTTCCTCCTGGCAGTCCATGAGTCGAAATGGAGAAGAGAACCCCCAACACGGCTCATCGCGGCTTTTATTGCATGGTCAGGGTTGACACTGTCGCCCATGCAACTGCATGCGTTCCGACAACGTGCGTGCCTCTCACCATTTGGAAATCACATGTCCTTTCAAAAAGGACTTAGGTTAAAACATATAATGCACATATCTTTTGGAGTAATATTAAAATATTATTCCCAAGGCTTAAGCCCTCTAGGCTCAACACTTAGCCCCTTTTTCCCACCTCCAGCCCCTAATTCCTTGCCTACTCTGTGGATGCTCAGTCCCCCTTCACTCATTCATCATGGTCGGTCTGCACCT
>ML782241.1:225308-248940 GCA_009831015.1 Picea engelmannii
AAAAAATTGGTGCGCCTGCAAAATAGTAACACACCTCCAACAGTGCGCACACATATCTTATGCACCGCATGCAAAATGAAATTTATTTTAGCCTGTGCGTAGTAATTATCAACACACCATGGCATCCCATTGTGTATGCACTGGTGTGTTATATATCACGAACACACCGCTCTATTTTAAATGGTGTGTATAGTTTTATGAACGCATCAGTGCATTCATTATAAACAATGCATCTTTGAATGGAAACTATTTATTTTCTTCGGTGTGTTCATAAAAAATGCACCAGTGCGTTCATAATAAAATCACTGATGCATTCATTATAAACATGCACCGGTGTGTTTATTCTGAAAGCATCGGTGAAAATAAATAGTTTTCATTCAAAGGTGTGTATAGTTTTATGAAAGCATAGGTGCGTACTTATAAAAAATGCACCATTCAGTGGAAACTATTTATTTTCGATGGTGCGTCTGTTATTGAGGACACACCAGTACATTCTATAATACGATGCACCGCCGAAAATGAACTATATATTTTTGGTGCACCCTGTAAAATTTATAGGGTGCACCACATATGATGCGAGATGAACAACTCGAATGCATCGTGCAGACAAAAAAAATTCAAAAACAATGCATATTTTACTCAATTTCAAAATTTAATCCGATAAAAAGACAATGTACAAATAAATAAAGAATTTAACTGGACATTTTCTCGTCGAGGAGGCATGGTTGGGATGTGGTGAAAAAAATGAAATTTTCCCACCATATGGAAAACCTGGAATCCCATGAACCGAGCACCAAATGCAAACAATGCAAGCAACAGAAGCATCGACGACAATGCGCTTCAGTTGGGAAAAGTTGGCACCAATGCTTTAGACCTTCTTTGTACTGGAAATGGTAAAAATCATTTTTTACCGACATTTTTTTTATTTAACCCTATTCTAGTGTGCTCACGTTAAGCACACCGATGCTAACCACTACAGATAGTGCATCGTTTCTTTTTAAAAATATTATGACAGTGCACCATATGGAACGCACAGGTGTGCCCTAAGGACAAAGGTGCAACGTTATGCTTTTTTTTTTCAAAACACAAATTGTGCATCTTTTTGTTGTGCACCGGTGCACCCATTTCATGTGAAACTATGATCGTGATCTTCTCTTATATGATGCTCACTGTTGTTTTTTTTATTTTTGTTAAAACAACTCTACGTCGATGCACCGGTTTGGAATGCACCGGTGCACCTAGTGGACAACGACGCACTGGTATGCATTTTTAAAGGAAAAATACAAGACGGTGAACCTATTTGTTCTTCACCTATACACCCATTGAGTGTGCACCGGTGCTCACGATCTTGTTTTATATGATGCACATCATTTTTTTCTATTTTTTAAAATAAATCTGCAATGGTGCACCATTTTCTATTAGCATTAGTGCATTGATTTATGGTGACACACTGGTGTGGTATAGTCTTATAAATGCACCGTTAAAAAATGTCTGCTAAAACATCTGCCCATGCACCTACGCTAGTGACCTCCGCCATAAACATATTTTTTGGATATTTTTATAGGGGCTTCCACAAAAACCTTTGCTATAGGGTATTTTTCTTGTAGTTTATCCAATTTGTTTATGCAAATTCTACTAAAAAATGTTCATAATTGAATCTGATATGCGCGATCCCATTTTTGGCTCCTAATATGCATGCATGGGAGTATTTACATGTGCCTCCTAGGAGTCTTTACATGTGCCTTCTACATTCGGCTCTTGATATTCATGGATGATATATTCCACATGTGATTCAGAAAATAGATCTTAAATGGAGCAGACATCATCTTCAATGAATGGAACAAAAACTTGTGCAGATACCTTTGTAGAAGGCTCTTCAAACTGAGAGGATTGATCTTCCAGTGGCTTTTCTACTGGCTCTATATTTTCAACCTTTTTCATGAAATATTTATTATTCCCAAATGGAATCTCCAATCTAGTCCATAATTCGTTTGGAGTTGAATCTCGTAATTCATCATATACTTGGTGAGGAATTTCAAGAGAAATAGACAAGCATATACATCCTATGGCCATATCTTGTCTATTGAGAAAGTCATTTTTTTCATCGATGGAATCAGGCTCTACTTCCATTGCCATGGTTATTTGGTATAAACCTGTACTTATGGGAAGAAGTAGAATCTTTTCCTTCCACTCCAAATAGTTATGAGGCGTGAGAAGTATTATTGGCGAGGAAAACATAGATTCATCATGTACACCCTAGTAGTGTTCAAGGGGAGTGTTGGAGATATTACACACTCACCTAGAATTATTTTCCTAAGTTTGATAGTCCAATGTTGAGAATGCTTCCTTAGATGACAATATTCTCTCTAGAGAATATTCCTCTACAATGTAGGGTTCTCTTCTTCAGTTCAGTGTCAGTTAGACTAGAGGAAGTCACTCATGCATGCATGATCATTAAACCCAATAAGATCACCTATGATACCTTCATATACGAAAACAACAACTTGGAGGAAGTGACTTCATACAAATATCTTGAAATTGATATTCACCACAAGCTCAACTGGAATTATAGCATTGAGAAAAGGATTATTAGGGATGGAAATCTTAGTATGGGCTTGAAAACAATTGTAAATCAGTCGATCTTTGCATATGGGATAAAAAGAAAATCCTCTTTGAGACTCTTTTTATGCTTTTTATTCTTTATGGATGTGAAGTTTGGGGATGTAGTATCTCTCATGAATCTTGTAGAAAGATAGAGAAAATACAAAAGAACATTATAACTTGTAATCTCAAAATTAAAGGAAATACACCCTATCCCATCCTTCTCTTAGAGGCAAGCCTTTCCTCCATTGAAAGCACATATATCACTAGATACCTAATGTATAAGAACAAGTTAAACAACATGGAAGACATTAGGCTTCCTAAAATTGCTTCAAAATCCAATCATAACCACCATCGACTCAAGCAAGCATGGCATAAAGATGTCCAATCTTGGCAATATCAGGGAATTATGGAAGACACAATTTTGTAGATTAATGATATTATTAAAAATATCATCAAATCAAAATTTAAGGAGAAAATGTGGTGTGGTAAAGAGTTAGAGGAAAAACAAATTAAGGTATTAAAAGGATGTAATCAACCTCAATCTAGAAGATCAAAATTATCTCTCTGTTTTGACAAGTGTAAAGAAAAAAATAAGCATTGCTAGAATATAATAACAAATTCTCACGAGCTCCATAGTGAAACTGGGCATTGGTAAATTCCTAAAATTCCATGGGATGAAAGAGTGTGTCACCTTTGTGACACTAAGAAGGTTGAAGATGAAAAAAAAATTCTCTTAGATTGTCCAGCCTATACCCAGATTAGATCTCCATTTCAAATATTTGTCACACTACCTACTTTCCTAACATTTTAACTCAGCAAAACTATGGTGATCTTGGAAAGCTTCTCTTAATGTTTTATGAGCATAGAAACAAAATTCTAAATAATTGCAAGTATTCCCTTAGCCTCTTAAGGTCTAATAAATTAATTAAATCTCAATGAACGTTCATCATCATCATCATCATAAAAACACATAACTATAATATAATGATATAATGATATATATGAAAAACACATATTAATGAAAATAACATTGAAAATCTAAATCATAACTATACAATACATTAATAAAAAAATAATAAACAAACATATTTACATACTTTTTAATAAGTTCCTTATGTCTTTAAACTGTAATTATACATTAAACTGTAATTATACATTAATGAAAATAATATAAAAACAAATAAATTATAACTATAATAAATCAATAAATATAAAATAAATTAATAAAAAAAAGTATTTACATATTAAAAGCTTGCTTTCCTTTTGTACATTTTATGTACATAAGATATTCAAATGTACACTATTAAGATATTCAAATGTAAGATATTATGATATTAATATATTAAATTTTAAAAAGATATTCACTTTAAAATTTAAATTTATTAAAATGATAAATAATTGATGTGTGAATTAAAAGTTTCAAAGATTTGAGAAATAAGTTTCCAAGACCCCTTACCTAGTTAAGCAAGGGAGTTAGCTTTGAAGCTAGTGACTTTACTACTTAACTTAGATCAGATTGAGGAATAACTCGACAAACTATAACTTTTGTTTAAATTTCTTAAATTAAATCGGTCTTAATGGACGTTAATCATCAACATCATCATCAATATGAATAATTTCATTATCCTTTTATAATATTTAAATGGTTAAATTTTTCATCTTAATTTTTCATTATCCTCAACAAGAAATGCACTTATATGCTTGCAACCTAATTCTAGGTACAAAAACCATCCCTTTCATGGTCATTTTAGCACACAATATGGATGGTTCTCTTTCCAATAACTTAGGTCTTCTCTTTCTTTCCAAAATCAACAAGTAAAAACTAACCCAAAAAGGAACTCGAATTTCCTTTTATTCTCATGCAAGTTTGACTCTTACATTTCCTAAAAAGTGGTTGTACTCAACCCATGCTATCATAAATTGGAGAGTTGACCTTTCACCACATACCACTCTTACTTCACTTTAATATATCTTTTGATCTTTCAAAGGAAATAAAAATTATGATGAAATGGCTTAGATTAATACAAATGAGTAACCCCTTGGGATCCTCTTTATCCCCCTCTCTTGTGGAATCATAGCTCCCCATCGTTATCATCTCACTTGTACCGCAACCAACAATTATTATTTTTGTTACTTGATTTCAATGTACAAAATACATATCTTGTATGGGATCTTCGCTCCAAACATATCGACTCAGTAGCCTAAATTGCATTTTCACATTTACATTATAATTTGCAGGGATGTTACACCAACACCTCAAAATGTTGTCCAAAGAAATTTTCCTCAAAATTTTGATCAGAAAAATCAAAACTTTCTAGTTAGGAATAAATTTGCTTTCAAGCAACCAATCAATCAGTGGTTATTAAATTGGGAAAGGAAGGTTAAATATCCTACCCTTCAACCTCATTTGAGAAATAATTATAACAATGTAATGGAGGAATATGTTTCTAAAGACATGGATGAGCATGAATTGCTTGAGGGTCAATATCTTCCACCAAACATGAATTGGTTATATGAATATGGGAGTTATGTGCACTTAAACACAAGATGATTATCATGATTCCTTAGGAATTTATAACCAAAGCTATGGGACATCTTAAAAGGATATTTAAGACTTCTACACCACTCAATACAGGTTCTTTGTAGATGCTCTATAGGTTGGGTTACAACATAAGTATTATTTTTGGCCTAGATCAATTGTGAATAAAAATCCACCCTCAAAGCTTTCAAATGTTGTACCCAAGGTGATTATATTAGATGTTGATGTAGTGAAAATTAAACCAATGAAAAATAAGGACAACAAGATGAAGGAAAAATATGGAGCACAAAATCTATATCAAGGTTCATTTTGCTTGACAAATGAACTTAACAAAATTAAAGTTCCTATGCCTCTAAATGAACTTGTAAAGATTCATTATTTTAGAGGAGACATAGATAAGTTTATGGGGTCTTCTTCATATCCTATCCATGCAACAAATATAGTTATTTCTAATATAATTAATATTCAAGATGACTCTCCTCAAGTGTAGGTGGGTTTGTATTTAGAGAAAGAAGATAATGTAACTCCGTTTTACATCAGTTTGACTATACATGATCAATTAATTCATAATTGTATGTTATATTTAGGGGAATTGCATAAATTTATTCCAAAATATATCATGGATAAGTTGGGTTTATATATTACAAGACAATACAAAGACCTATACTCCTTTGATTTTAGGAAGGTCCAATTCTTATGCATGATTAAAGATCTTGTAGTCAATTTGGATCAAATCCCAATTAAGAGTATTATGTTGGACATCATAATAGTAGATGTACTTATCAGATATGATATGATATGATTTTATCCAAATCATGGGGTGAAAATTGAGAAACTTTGTAGTTGGACTTATCATATGCAACTATTCCAATTTTTGGTGTAAAAGCAAGAAGACTTTATCACAAGGTGAGGTGTGCATATACCATTAGTTATGCAAATAACATTCAATTTTTTTTGGTGTAAGTAGTTGATGATGACATTCGAAATTATCTCCTATCCATCATTGATGATGCTGAGAAAGTGGGCATAATGTAGGAAGTGGTTGTAAAATCTCATACTAATGGAAATGGAATATGGAAAATGACTTTTGATGGTGCATTTTCAAAAGAAGGATTCAGAGCCGAGATCCTATTGGAATTTCCTTTATGGGAGAATGTTCCATTATATTACAAGCTAGGATTTGAGATTACTAATAATATAGTTGGATATGAATTTTTGGTTTTAGGGCTTGGTTATTTAGAGCTTGTAGTTCACCGAGTGAATAATAAGTGTCAAATAAAACATCCAAGGACGAGAGAAAATAGGAATTAGGTCTAGAATTTGGTTGAAAATTATCTCTTAGCTACTAATTTCATAGCAATCCCAAGAGAGAATAATTAGCAATATAATTCCTTAGCCATGGAGGCATCTAGTTTGAGGCCACTGAATGTTTATCATTTGAGATACAAGGTTGAGGCATTACATAGATCATCCATTCAAGATAATGTTAAACACTTGCAAATATTTGAAGATGATCAACAAACATTGCACTTTTTGGAGATGGAAAATGAATTCTCAACCACCTGTATTGATGATGATGAAGAATAAAAACAAGATGAAAATAGGGATACATCAAGTCAATTTGCACAACAAAAAATTGAAAATCATAATATCATGGAAATTAAAAATAATTATATCCCTAGAGGTTTTATTCCCCTCAGGAAGTTTTTTTTATCAAATCTTTCCATTCCAGAGCAAACCAAAATGATAAATATTTAAAAGGATTTTCAATGGAGTAAAAGAATAATTACATCAACCTTTTCAAATAATTGGGTGATACATTTTCCTAGAGATATGAATATATAAATGGCAGTTCCATCATTGAGCACAAAAATATTGTTGAAAGGAAGAGTTAAACCTTTTAGGGAAAAATCCAATAGTTGAATCCATTATTGTTGCTGATGATTGAGAAATAAATTAAATTTTTCTAGATGCCAAGATTATCATCCCTTGAGATATTCTGAATGGGTTGCCAGTTTGGTTCCTATTTGAAAGAAGAATGGAGAGATTTCCTTGTGTGTGGAGTTTAGGAATCTTAATGGAGTCTCTCAAAGAGATATATCCTCTCTTGAAGATGGATCATATACTACAAAAGGAGTAGGAGATCATAAAATATCCATGATGGATTGTTTTTCTGGATAAATATGGTTTTAGTGCATAAATATGAAATATATAAGACAATATTTACCACTCCTTGGGGTTCCTTTATATATGAAAATATGTCTTTTGGTATAATGAATGTAGGAGAAACATTCCAAGGACATATAGATATTGATTTTATATATGAAAATGATAGATTCATAGTCATCTATCTATATGACATGCCAATCTACTCAAACTCTAATGATGAACATCTGAAACAATTGATGGTATTTAGCAAGTGTAGATGATATGGATTTTCTCTTAATCCAAAAAAATCCTCTTTTGTCATGACTGAAGAAAATTTACTTGGTTATATTGTATCCAGGGAAGGGGTGAAGATTGATCCTAAAAGAGTAGAAGTAATGTATGCCATCAATTTTCCATGGAACTAGCAAGAAATTCAATCCTTTCTTGCAAAAATCAATTTCTTGAGATTATTTATTCCCTTTTTAAACTTTGTTAAGATTTTCAAAGATAACTAATATGATGAATAAGGGAAGTGAGGTGAAGTGGAATGGATCTTCCAAAACCTCCCTTTATCAAAAATTAAGAAATCAATAAGAGAGGATCTTGTTCTTGTAATCCTTGATGACACTAAATATTTCATAGTTTTTCCTTCCTCATCCAAACATAAAGTGATAGTTGTTTTGTTGCAAAAAAGAAAAGATGGTCATGAGAAACCTATAATATTTTTTAGTTGAGTGTTGTGGGACACAAAATTAAAGTATAGTATGATGGAGAAGAAAGATTTTTCTTTAATAAAATATTTGAAATCCTTTCAAGATTATATCATTTGTTGGCGCAAAGGGTAGACCTTAGGTTCAAAGATAATAAACCAAAAAAATGCTTAGGCACATACCATTTTGGCATCACCTACAAGAAAGTGAAGTCTCACTCAAGGAATCTAGAGGGACTACAGGAACCACACTTCTGCAGTGATGAGGGGAAGTGAAGCATTCAACCTAAACATAATATGCATTATTCATACCTTTATTGTGTGAACAATTTCCATTACTTAACATTTAAGCATGATGCAATATACTCTGTGCACGACGTAACTTACTTGACATTCAATCATTCATCATTAGCTTAATATTGCAACATTATAACAACATATATCAGTGACATATTCTGAATACTAATCCTTTATCGTCATTTTGTAGTAACAACAAACTAATCTATACTTACCATCCATTACAATCATTAGAAACATAACACACATAACATCACATCAAGACACAAGTTTTTAACGTGGTTCACCCCAAACTAGGCTACACCCACAATGAATGGATTCTTATATTATGCATTGCATTCTCCTTCCAGTGGTGCACTGCGCCCACAAAAAGATGTAACAATAAACATTACCCAAACCTGCCTTAGTCGTTTTTTTTAGTGCGATCCTAACTCCCGAAAACCTCAGTCATATTCCCAAACATCCGAACTCTTAGCCAAAAACTTGAATATAGATTGAAAAATACAACCAACAACAACCTTTATCTACCCTCGACGCTTTACATATTTATACATAAAAATGGGGCTAAGCACGTTACAAAATGTCCCCAAAAGCCCAACGGTCTATAAACATTTTCCATATTGTGTGCATCGCTACACTACTTTGACTCTGTAAAAGGTGCACCCGCTGTGAGCTTTGGTCCATTTTCTAACTGCCTTTTATTCTTTGACTTATTGCAACGTAGATCCAAAAATTGAACCAACACATATCCAACACCATCCATTCATAGGTGCTTATATTTGTTCCGAATGCGGTTGTTAAAGACATTATTTCCCAACAAGACAATGATTGTAGAAGATTCAAGTGGATTTCTAAAGAAAATTATATAGATATTAGGCCCATAAATTTATTCAAGGGACATGATTCAACAAAACTCATGGTAGAGTAATTAAAAATATTTAGGCATAAATGAAATTTTAGAGGAATCTCCCAAAGAAATATCTGGAGACAATTCCCAAGATCAACAATCAGGATTTTGAACACCTATGCAACTACATTTACAAATAAATGAGAGTTTTTTAATTCTTCCTAGTATGTTGCTATCATTTTTTTATTTTCAACATCTTCAATGTCCTGCATAGTTGAGTAAATCACAAGCTCTCTCCTTGAAGCTGAAAGATGTGAAATACTACATTCTTGGGAATAAGCTTTATTAGAAAGATCTTGCTAGTATTTTTCTTAATTTTGTTTTGGAGGATGAAACTAATGCATTAATAGCAATGCATCATAGTAGTGTATGTGGATGTAATTATGCTTGGAGAGCCATATCTTATAATATCTTCAGAAGTTGATTTTACCAGGGAAATTTTAGGGGATATTTTTTTCCCATGGGCTAATATTACATGATGTTTTCCAAAAAATGATTCACACTTTTCTATTTTATTCACCCAAATTCTATAGAATAAAAGTTTTTCACTCTAAAATTGCCATTTTTTTCTAGAAACTGTATAAAATCCTTAGAAATTTTAATATTTATACAAAGATATCACTAAACATTATTATGGTTAGCATTTTAAGAATTAGTAAGATTTTCCAAGGTTTCTACACTTTAAGATAAGTATGGATCCTTAAAATTTTCCCTAGATCCTATTGGTAAACTCTGTTTACACAAGTTAACAAGAAAGTGAGGGCATGTATTGAATGAAAAACATTTGTAGAAAACAAAATTTGGCTCCCATACCTATCAAACCAATCAAGGTACATGCCCCATTTCAACAATGGGAATTGAAATTTATTAAGAAAGTGAGATCATGTATTGAATGCAAAACATTTGTAGAAAACAAAATTTGGCTCCCATACCTATCAAACCAATCAAGGTGCATGCCCCATTTCAACTATGGGAATTGAACTTTATTGGAGAAATATACCTTCCCTCTAGCAGTCAACATCGATGGATATTTATGCCTATTGATTATTCAATGAAATGGGCGGAGGTGATTCCTATAAAGAATGCTACAAATAAGGTGGTAATCAAGTTTTTAGAAGAACATATTTTTTCCCACTTTGGATGTCCATGGAATATTATCACTGATAATGCAAAGGCATTTACTTTAGCCTCCATGATTACATTCTACAAAGATCATAATATTATAATTGGACATTCCACTGCCTATTATCCTAAAGGGAATGGTTTAGTTGAACATGTGAACAAAAAAATATTATAAAGATCATTAAAATAATGTTAAATTCAAAGAAAATAAGCTAAGATTCATAGCTAAAATAGGCCTTATGGGCAGATGCCAAGTGATCAACTAAGACATCACCTTTTCAGTTGGTGTATGGAGTTAAAGTTGTCTTACCTATTCATTTAGGATTCCTGGTAATGGACATACCATAGGAAATTTAGGAGGAGACAAACAACATGCACCATAGAATCAATCAGTTGATTTGTGTTAAATAAATAAGGGAGTAGGTTATTGAGAGGTTACTTTCATGTCAAGCAAAGATGAAAGCCTCGTTTGACAAGAAAGGTGAAGGATGAAAATTTCCTTCCTCGTGATATGGTATTAAAATGGGATAAAAAAAGAGAAGATCTAGACAAGCGTTGTAAATTTGACAATCTTTGGTTGGAACCTTATATTATTAAGGCATTAGAAGAACACATTTCATTCTCCCTTGCAAATATTCAAGGGGAAAATCTTAGGATTTGTATAAATGGGCAATACTTAAAACATTTTATTCTTTATTCAACTTCATAGGTACACTTGATTGTACATATCCATCCTTTACATTTGAATGAATCATTCATGAATTTTAATTGATAATTAGTTTAGGGAATAATAGTTTTTCTATGATAAAAAAAGAAAAGAAAAGAGGAAAAGTACAAGAAAGAAAAAAAAAGGAAGAGAATATTGGGAGGCGATTGTACTGCAATGATCTGTGTAAACTCATCAACTAGGTTTTGCATATTACAAAATATGATTTTTATGATTAATTGTGGATTCAAAAAATAAAAACACTTAAAGACATCAAATGTATTGAAAAAATCTGATAGCATTGTTCCTATCTTCCTTGATCCACACTTGAAAAAGTCTCAGATTTAGAGTAGCACTTTAACCTTGGAAAATAGAGGGTCATCAGTTATTAATCATTATAATGTAGTTAAACTCATCAACTAGGTTTTGCATATTACAAAATATGATTTTTATGATTAATTGTGGATTCAAAAAATAAAAACACTTAAAGAGATCAAATGTATTGAAAAAATCTGATAGCATTGTTCCTATCTTCCTTGATCCACACTTGAGAAAGTCTCAGATTTAGAGTAGCACTTTAACCTTGGAAAATAGAGGGTCATCAGTGATTAATCATTATAATGTAATTCATATGAAGGATAAAAACCGTGTTGGAAAGAATAAAATTATAATGGGTAATTAAAATTACCCAAGTCATAGTTAGTCCAATTCCATTATTCCATTAACATATATCATCTCTACAAACTCTTAAGAGTTGTCATTTCCCCATCAAAAAGACACCAAACAATATGGGAAAGGAAATTTAGCCATAAAATAGGAAAATGCAGACATTTTGGTCGGGGATATGAATTCTTGTTGGTAGCAGAGCAAGATCTATGATATTGTGGTGTCTTCATCGGGGATATGGATGCTTGTTGGCAGTGGAGTAACATCGAGATGACATGAGAACATCCCTGTATAGATCAAAAAATTAAAAAAACTCAAAATAAAATAAAAATGTCTTTATACAACATGTCTGTATAGATTGGTGATTTAAAAATGTCTATATAGATTGGTGATTTAAAAAGAGAGCTGGTGATTTATTTCCTAATTTATCAAAATTAAATTGGTGATTGTATAGAATGATTTCATTTGAGTATCTTGCATCAAAAGCGTGTCAAACTTCATTTCAGTAGAAACTTGATTCTCAATAAGTAGTGTCAAACTTCATTTCAGTAGAAACTTGATTCTCAATAAGTAGTGTCAAACTTCATTTCAGTAGAAACTTGATTCTCAATAAGCAGGGCCAAGGTGGATGTAAAAGCCTCCTACTTTCTAGGCAATGCTAGGGACCTGCACTTCGATACATGTTTGTTTGAGTTGTTGTGTTTCGTTCCAGTGGCATTCTTTGAAGTTGTGGCTTTTGATTTCATGGTGAAATTCACAAGTTGAAACAAATGTAATGACAATGAAAAGGAAACAATAGAGAATGGGCATGAAAGAAATCACAAAATGGTAGTGATAGCTGTAAAAATGGAAGTTGAAAGGCATTTTAAAGGAGTTCATTGGCTGACTGATTTGAATGATTGATGGGTAAAGATATGATTTACATCATAAATCTTTTTTAGATACAAATTATTACAACGAAAACAAAAATTACCTTGCGGTGATTGGAAAAATGTGTGATGGATTACTTCACACAAGAATCGTTAAAACAACGGGCGACATGCCAATCTCAATAAATCCATCACCTAATGGAATAGGCACGAGGTATATGATATAAAGTGAATTTCAATTGACTAGATTTAAAAATTTAAAAAAAAAATCTCTTGAAATGAAATAATAATCCTAAACTAAAGTTTTATTTTTAAAATCACAATTTTCTTAAATTTTAAATAATTAAAATATTAGTAAAACATGATTTAAAATCACAATTTTATAAAAATTTTAAATAATTAAAATATTAATAAAACATGATGACTAATATAATTTTGAAAAATAAAAATAAATATAAAAGTTAATTAACTAATGCAAAGTCATGGTGGTGCGTCTTTTTGTGAGCTTCATGACATCGCGCTAAAAATCGCAGGCCCGAGGTGCATTAGAATCTTCTCCATTCGAAACCCTCTCTTTTTCATTAGGTATCCCTCGTCGGAATTCTCCTATGTTCTCGTTCCCTGCCAGGTGGCCTCACAGAGTCAGGTGTAGCACGTGAAGTAGGGTGAGATGGAGGAGGTGGATTATGAGTTAATCCCGATACGAAGTTCGACTTTCAGTTCGGTGGAAGATCTCCTCGAGATTTTCCAGACGCCTTCATCCACCCTCCAAGCCTCTCTAGACCCTTCTATGGAAAATATGTTTTCTCCCTTCGCACATAAGAGATCGCTCATCTATCCAAGCATGCGTTATAGGAGTTATGGCATTGATGAAAACAATTACCCTAGAAGGAAGGGAGTGGACTTCCCCCAAACTAATCCGTCGAGTGGTAAGCCTCTTTCTCCCTCCCCGAACCTTGTTGATGTTCATTTGTGTTCGCCTCGGATCTCAGTGAATAGGGACTACTAACAGGCGCAAACTGGACTCAAATTAAAGAAGGAAACAAAATAAGTGCATACGCGAAAAAATATGCTTCTGTCCAAATGGTGGTGGCAAAACATTTATCTATAGCGGAGGTCTCCAAAATCATTGACAAAACCCTAGTGCGCAGGTTCGCAGGAAAATCACCAAGTGAGGAATCTCTAAATCGTTGGGTTGATTTGCACTGGAAGTCGGTTCTTGGTTATTCTCCAGTAACTCTTTGGAGAGAGGTTGGATAAGCGTATCACTTAATTTGGTTGAGGACTACAAATATTTATTAGAAAATAATTGGACACGGGCCCCTTCTGAGTTAACACTACAACCCTAGTCGGTGGACTTCGACCCCGTTAGGGAACCCATGGATTTAAAGCGTATTTGGGCCATTCTTCCTGGTTTACCTCTACTTTTCTGGTCAAGGGAAGCTTTGGAGACAATTGGTAACAAAATTGGAACCATTTTTGGTCTTGATCCAAACTGGGCTTCAAAGAAGGACCGTCAGTGAGCGTGGGTACAGGTTGAAGTGAATGTGAGGGAGGGTTTAGTTGGCTCAGTGGAAATTGTCTATGGTGAAAAAACTTGGATTCAAAAACTGGATTACTGGAAGCTCCCTTTCAGGTGCTTCGAATGTCATGATATCGGGCATGTCAGTGAGTAGTGTGTTTGAGCTGCTCTTTTGCTTCAAAATCATGCAAAAGTGTGGAAGACCAATTCCACTTTGCAACGAGTGGGTTTACTGGACTCGGCTTCAGTAGAAGGAAGACGAATGGAGGTGTTGCTCAACAATGTTGTTTCTTATCCTATATTGGAATCAACAATTATGAAGGCGTCCCTTACTCTTTAGAATATAGGTACTTCTCGCAATACTCTTTCTGAGGTACCTATTTCAAATTTAGTGGTTTTTGAGGCCGGTGCTCCTCCACCTGTCCTCGACCCTCCCCCTCTTGTTGATTCCCCTTAAATGACAGGCGTCATACATCGCCTTACTTTCCTTCTCCTGTAGATTTTTCCCCCTTCCTGCCACCAAATCTCCCACCTTGCCCTATTTCCCCTCAATCGTCTCCCTCTTCCCCTATTGACCAGGTTCATGGTTCAAGCTCTGCCCCCTGTCCAAAGTATTCTAAGGCTTTGGTCCCTTCCCCTATCTCCCCTTCCTCCTCTTCCAAGTATCCCTCAGCTCTGACGATGGCTTCCACTGCTACCCCGTCCTTGGAATTTATGTCCTAGGACCCTCCCCCGCCTCCGAAGGTTATGCTTCCTCTGCCTTGAATCTCCCCTATAGGTCTCAGATATGACCTTTGATCCAAAGGAGAACCTTCCAAGGACCTAATTCCATCCAAAGGTGGTTTATCTCTTGACCCCCCTCAGAAGAACCCAGTGGGAAGGAAATCCCACCTTCACAAGCCCCAGGAAAGGGCCACAGTCGAGATCAAGCAAGAAAAACAAGCTTCAATTACCAGGGCCCTTATAGAGGGGATCTCCCTAAACCCCCAAACATGATGATAATTCTATCGTTCAATGCAAGAGGGATTGGGGGCCCTCAAGAAAAATTATCCCTCAAAAGGCTTCTCCTGATCCTTAACCCTAACTTGATTTTGATTCAGGAGACTTTGTGCCGTCGAGAGAAGGCCACAGAGATATTTTCCTCTTGGCTCAAAAACTAGTCCTTTTGTATTGTTGATGTTGATGGAATGTCTGAAGGTTTATTGTCTAGATGGAGCCCTTATTTTAGGGCGTTAACCTCTTTCGTCTTTCGGTCTGCCATTTCTGTAAATTTAAGATTCAAAGATTGCAATTTTTATTTTTCAGTGGTCAACATCTATGGACCCTATGCTGACAGGGTTCCTTTTTGGGAAGATCTAAAAAATGCAGGAGAGTTCTCTGGTCCTTTCTTAGTGGTTGGGGGAGATTTGAATTTTTCGCTCTCACTACGAGAAGTTTGGGGTGAAAACCCAAAGGAATATAAGCTGAGGGGTTTCTTCCATTCCTTTTTGGAGGAACAACATCTAGTGTATATGGAACCAGTAAATCTCACTCCTACTTGGAGGAACTTCAGAACAGGAAAGGAGGTTGTTGCAAAAAGACTTGATATGCTTATGGTCTCAGAGGCTCTACTGGAAACGGGAATTTGGACAAAATCGTCAGTAGTGGAAGCGGATGTCTCCAACCATCACCCTATTATCCTCCATTTAAACTCAGGAATGGAAGCTTCACCTCCTCCCTTGAAAATTAGTCAAGCATGGTTAGAAGATGATGAATTTTCCAATATTGTTAAAACTAAATGGAAGAAACTTAATCCGTCAAATCCTGACCTTTTGATGATTCAATTCACCGCAAACTTATCCAGAATCAATAAATCTATTAAGCAATGGGTGTCAGTTTGGAAGGAGCGAAGTATAAAAATATTAAAAGACTCAGACGAAAAGTTATCCAGATTGTGCAAACAGATTGATAAAAGGTCCTCTAGAGCCACCTCAATTAAAGGAATTAAGGGATTTGGAGGCTCTAAAAAATGATTGTCTATCGAAAGAAGAACATATATGGTTATTCAAGAGTATAGATTAATGGTTAAAATCAGGGAATACAAATACAAAATATTTCCACTAGTTCGCCAACTGCAGAATAAATTTAAATACTATCTGGGAAATAAAAAATGAGGCGGGGAATTTGGTATGCTCCTTTCAGGAAAAAGGTGAAGGATGGGCTGTCTATTTTGAAAATATTTTCAAAGCCTCGGTCAGATCCTCCATTGAAGGTATCCTTTCTATGGTCTCAATTTTACCCCAGGCCTTCACCGAGGACATGAACCAATCTTTGGAAGAGGTAGTCTCAGAGTCTGAGATCAAATCTGCCCTTTTTTCAATGCAGAGTGGTGAGAGCCCAAGGCTTGATGGTTTTACAGTGGATTTATTTAATATATATTATGAAATAATTAAGGAGGATATCTTACTAATGGTACGATAATCCCAAAGGACTCGGAAGGTACTCGGGGCCATTAACTCCACTTTCCTCTTCTTGATACCAAAATCCCAGGATGGCATAACTTTTGAGGACTTCAGGCCCATTTCGTGCTGCAATGTTTCTTTTAATATCATCTCAAAATCTATTGCGAGGCATCTAAAACCTATGCTAAGTGAGATCATCAGTGAGGAACAATTCGGCGTCTTGAGGAACAGAGAAATTCATGATCCGCAGCAATTTCCCAAGATGTTCTTCACTCAGTAAAAAGTTAAAAACAAAAGGCGGTCATCCTCAAATTAGATCTATCTAAATCCTATGATCGAATAAATTGGAATTTCTTACGTGAAATCGGTAAATTCGATCATGGGGTGCTTGCAAAGAACTTCTTTCGTAGTTCTAATAAACGAGTCCCCTTATTGTTTCTTCAAAGCTTCTTGCGGCCTTTGGCAGGGTTTTCCTCTGTCGTCTTTCTTATTCTTGATCATTGTTGACACTCTAAGCAGATTGCTCAAGGTAGATAAAGAAAATGGAAGGTTACGGGGTGTTAAAGTCTCGGGCAGAAAGAATATTTCACATCTTCTTTTCATCGATGACATCTTTTGCAGAATCCAGGGATCCCATGCAGATCTCTCAATGTTAAAAAAAAACATGGACCAATGTTGTTCAACTACTGGTATGAAAATCAATGTGGAAAAGTCATGCTTAGTCTTCCACAATTGTTCTGAAGAGGATATAGCCTCCTTCTCTAATATATTTTCTTCCCCAATCAAACCCCTGAATCTGGGCTTCAAATACCTCGGTTTCTATTTAAAATTCATGGGTTACTCCAAAAATGGCTAGGGGTGGATTATCACGAAAATCAAAACTAGAATTTGTGTTTGGGTGAACAGGATTTTGTCTAAAGGTGCAAGACTGGTCCTTCTCAAGGTTTTATTGGAGAGTATTTTTTTTTACTGGAATTCTATTGATGTTATACCTAAAGGAGTTCTCACAAAGATTCGTAAGATCTGTTTCCATTATCTCTGGGCTGTCCAAATGTCAAAAGGGGGTATTCACCTCGAAAAATAGTCATCAATCGCCTTACCAAAAGAATTGGGGAGTTGGGGACTCAAATCATTTTCCCTTTCACCAAAGCCCTTGAAAGACGAAATCTGTGGAGACTCACCCAAAGGAATTCCCCCTGGGTTAGATTTATGAATTCAAAGTACTTCCCCTCTTTGAAAATCGCGGAGTGTTTCAGAACTCCTTCTAAATCCTTAAGGGGTTCCACTGTATGGAAGGCGTTGGTCGAAGCGTTCCCATTGGTAGGAGGTTGGACCATGTGGAAGGTGGGTGATGGAAAAAAATATTCATATAGGTGAAGACATGTGGTCGGGTGCAGGACAAAGTTACAAACTCTCAGCCCCTTTGATTCAAAATCTTAGAGATCAACATATCCTTCATGATGCCAGTGTAGGGATCACACAACTAAGAGGGAGACTAGGTAGGAGAGACGAAGCTTCGTTGGGCCTCACTGAAGATATGGAAACAAAATGGAATTCCTTCAGTGGCATCCTGTGTGAAAATCATATCTCTTTGGAGAATGAAAAAGAAGATTCATTATTTTGGTCGAAAAACCCAAAAGGTGGATCATTTACAATTAAATCGGGATATAAAGCATGGAAAGATGAAAATTTTGTTGGGGAAACAATATGATGGAGGAGATGGATGTGGAAACTAAAAGCACCAACCAGATGCAAAATAACACTTTGGTTGGGCCTGAAAAAACAAACTCCTTACTTGGGACAACTGTGTAAAAAACAAACTCTGAATCTATTTCTCACTTATTCAATTCTTGTCCTTATGAAGATCTGGTAATGAAGCAGATCAAGGAAAGTGTTGGTTGTCAAAATTGACTGGAACAAGGACAACTTGGAAGAGTGCCTAAAAGAAAGGTCAATGGAAATATCAGTAAAGCTTTATGCTAGCCTCCCAAGTCTATTTGTCACAAATATTTGGTGGGATTTAAACAAGGAAACTTTCAAGGATAAGTTCACTCAGCCAAAAATTACAACAATAAACATTTTAAACCAAGAAACATATTTTAAGAATGACCCCAAGGAAAAAATTCTGCGCAATCCAATTCTCCCCTCTTTGGATTTTGAAATTCTCTAGGGTTATTTTCATGAAGAAAGTCAAGGACATCCTCCTAAGTGCGGAGTTGGTGTGGTTTTATACCTCAACCATTCATATTATATGTTCCTTGGGTATGCTCCAGGAAGTGGGTCCAATGATAAGGCCGACTTTATCACTCTATGATCCCTTTTGGAAGCGACAAAAGCTAAAAATTCCAGGAAGCTTCAAGTATTGGGTGAATCCAAATTGGTGATAGACCAGGCAAGGCATAAATATGAGATGAAGGATGTAAGATTGAAATCTATTATAAGAGACATAAAATTGGCTTTCCAATCCTTTGAGTGAATGTCTTTTCATAATGTGCTCAGAGAAATAAATCTCAATGCAGATGAACTGTCAAAAGAAGCTTTGTTGCTCCCCTCTGGAGCCTGTGGAGTATATGAATACATCAATGGGGAGGAGACAGAAGCAATGGAGTTTTTCTTCTGAATCTGTTTTGTGTAGTGAATCTTTCTGAATTTTGTATATGTTTTTTGTAAGAAGTTATGCACTATGTGATAGTTTTCCAAGAAGAAGAGTAGTAAGGAAAAATATAAGAGCTCTGTTTAGAATAGTAGTGGGTCTGCTTTAATCCATTGAGTGGATGTCTTCTCATCATGTGCTCAGAGAAATAAATGTCAACGCAGATGAACTGTCAAAAGAAGCTTTGTTGCTCTCCCCTCTGGAGCCTGTGGAGTATATGAATACATCTATGTGGAGGAGACAGAAGCAATGGGATTTCTCTTCTGAATCTGTCTTGTGCAGTGAATTTTTCTGAATTTTGTATATGTTTTTTTGTAAGAAGTTATGTGTTATGTGATAGTTTTCCAAGAAGAAGAGCAGTAAAGAAAACTAAAAGAGCTCTGTTTAGAATAGTAGTGGGTCTGCTTTAATCCTTTGAGTGGATTTATTTTCATCATGTGCTCAGAGAAATAAATGTCAACGCAGATGAAATGTCAAAAGAAGCTTTGTTTCTCCCCTCTGGAGCCTGTGGAGTATATGAATACATCAATGGGGAGGAGACAGAAGTAATGGAATTTTTCTTCTGAATCTGTTTTGTGCAGTGAATCTTTTTGAATTTTGTATATTTTTTTTTGTAAGAAGTTATGCGTTATGTGATAGTTTTCCAAGAAGATGAGCAGTAAGGAAAAATAGAAGAGCTCTGTTTAGAATAGTAGTGGGTCTGCTTTAAGGTTGTAAGGTGCTTTTTGCACTATAACATATATATTCTCAATGAATATAATAAAGATTTTTTTCTATGAAAAAAAATGATGACTAATATAATTTTATAATAAAACTTTTTTTTTTATGGAAAAAAAATGCTAACTAATATAATTTTATTTATGGAAATTGTGTAAGAAATTTATAAAATAATAAACAAAACTAAACTATAAAGTTAATATAAATGTTTAAAAACAAAATAAATTCGCTTGAAATATTAATCCTTATAAAAATCAATGAGCGATCAAACTTGTGTTAAATATTTTAAAATAACAAAATAAAAAGTAATTGCAAATTAAGATATAAAATAAATAAAAACTAAAAAATATAAATAAGTAAAATTGTAAAAATTTAAAACACTTTAAACATTTAAACAAGAAAATTAATTATTATATGAATCTACATAATAAATACTATAATTGTTAATATTAAAATAACTATAATAATGAAGATTCATCTTGTTGTAAATGTATATAAATGTTATTAAAGTGATTAATTTGATTGTTAATATTAAAATGATAAGTGGTGATTAATTTGATTGTTAATATTAAAATGATAAGTGGTTAATTTCATTGTTAATATTAAAATGATTATTATAATTAGTAAACAGGTAGAAGTAGAAGGTTGTGAATATATAAAACAAGTATTATAACTAGTATAATCCTGAAGTGGGGTTGAGGAAATGTCGAAGTCAATTGAAGTTGCTACTGTTGGAAACCATTAACATGATGCAAACAACACAATCTTGACAACCACTAACATGATGCAAACAACAATCTACAAATGTTCAATAAATATTAGATTGAGCTAATTGAGTCTCACAGGAAAGAAATATCCTGGCTCATACTCATGTAAGCATAGACATTGGAAATAGTCTTCCGGGGAAGAGGATATATTTTGTAACCATAGACATTGGCAATAGCCTATAATAAAAATAAAAGTGACCAAAATAAGTACTTCAAAACAATCCATAGAATCTCATATTTACCAAACTGAAAATCATTTAGTAGTAACATTGATGATACTTATGAGAAGAGTAAAAAATGGGGCAAGAACAAAAGCAAAGAGTAATACCCATAATGTTATTTGCACCTCTTCCTTGTAAAACCCAGAAAATGCAAGCACCATTGTGGGATCTCTGGGTACTTTCACATCAATTTAGTATGAATATCAAGCCGATTATTTTTAAATGTTGCCACTCTTGCAGAGTAACAAAGCATGTCAGACCATTTAAACTAACATCCAAAATTTGATGACCCTACAACAAGAAAATAATGGAAATCAAATCAACATGTTAAGAAGAACTCACTACACATAGAACAAAAGACATGGGTAGTGGTAGAAACAATGGTTACAAATCCAAACCCACAAGTTGGAGAAAAAACAAAGTTGTATTTGACCATTCCTATTGTATTGTTCACAATCTATACAAATCCAACCGGTGCCTTCTTCCTCATCCTCCTCGCTTTCGTCCCCATATTCATCCTCCTCTGGTAGCCCTGCATCCAACTTCCCACGGTGCTCCTCGCCACGTCGATCTCGCCACTTCCTCCATCATCTTCCTCCTCCTGGTCATCTTCATCTTCGCTAGATTCTGACCATTCATTATCTTCGGCATCAGCTTTGTCCAAATGGTTCAAGTATTTGATCATATCGAAAACTTTATCTCTATAATCCACAACCCTGGTCACTGAGCACTTGTAAAGATCCAGCGAAACGAACTTCAACTGTGTCAGCGGTGCAAGATCATCAATGTACTAAATATTTTGTTTGACAGGTCAAGGTCTCGAAGCAATTTGAGTCCGGCTTAATACCCAAAAATACAAACACCCATTTATTCGATAGTCACTCAAGATAAGCTTCTTGATATGTGTCAGGCGAGGAAAATCAACTAGAGACGGAACTCTGACATTCACAATGGACAATTTCTTTAACTGCTCAAAATTTTCTAGCAGAGACGGTGGCAGGAGGCAACCATGGGTGCATTTAACCACACCATCTAGCGTTAAAATGTGAGTTGAGGAAATACCCTTATGTCCATCCAAGGTCACTTCCACTGCTCTCTCCCACTCCTCGTCCATTCCAATCCAACTCCAGGAGCCGCAAATTTGTTTATTTTCTGTAAACATTGGCCCAAAAACCCTATTGAATTTCAAAACCATAAATAAGTGTAGAGAGTTAGCCAAATGTTGATTTGAAAAGCTTCGGAAGCCTGTGTTCTTATGCAGAAATCAATGGATAAAGAGTTGGGGGTGTAAATCTTGCATCGAACCTCATAATCCTCTAGACTTCACACCAATATGTAGGAAAAGTTTTTTTATTGTACAAGCGGTGAAAGGTGTCGATGGGATCGACAGGTGGAGTACAGTTATAACACATGAGGCAGTGATTAACATGGACACATGGTTTGCTAAGAGGCGGTGAAAGGCGGTGACGGGATCGACTAGGGTAGTACAATTCTAACACATGGCAGAATCTGGGATAGAATACAGATCAAATATGAGATGGCATGTGTCAACATCTAAGTGGTTCTGGACAAACGACAAAAGGCTTGGAAAGAAACTTCCCTTAAAAGAATGCCTTCAACATAATTATGAAAATAATTTTAATAATTTAAATATACTAAAGTGATTATTTTAATAGTTAAGAATTATGATATTATCTTATTTTTTAATGTATTAAATAATTGTCTTATATTTTAATGTATTAAGCATTGAAAGAGATACAACAGATAAGCAAGGACAAACTTATGGATTCTTAAAAGATAGAGGTTAAGATGAGTTTAGGTCGACTTATTTTATTATTATTATTATTATTTTATTATGTTCAATTTTTTTTACAAACTTTATATTGTAAATGAATATAATGAAACATGTTAAAGTGATTAATTTGATTATTTATATTAAAATGATTAGAATAATTGTTAAAAAGGTAAAACTTTTGTAATATCCAATGATCTTTGGATAGTTTGAAATGAATTGTAAATAAATGGATATAATGATGAGATTTGAGCCAATGTGAGCTTAGATAGATGGCCTAATTTTTAACTGACGTAAATATCTTGTATGAATTATTGGCCCAATACTTAAGGTTGGGACTCGACTAATGAATTACTAGGCATGCGTTTTCAATAATTATGTTTTGTAAATACCATGAGGTGGGGTTTCCATGGTATACTCAAGATATATAAATATTATTTCTAAAACTAATATAAAGGCCCAAGGTTGGTTGTTGAAAGCATGAGAGGGATTAGATTCCACTAGAGGGGAATAGGAAAAGGAGTTTAGGGTTAGAAAATAATGTTAAGTTGCCCAAGTTTCCTAAATTTCATTCATTTTCACCATGTGCCTTATTAAAGAACCCCAACTACTAGTCATTGAATGCAAGTGGTGGTTGGTGGGCAAGTCCACCTTCCATAATTATGAATATGTGGGAGTTAAGTACAACACTTGGGGGGTGTAAGAGACCCCATCCCCATAGGGATTCAAACCTCATGGAAATCCAAACCATTATTTTTTCTCATGCACTCTCTTCATGAAAATTTGAATGGAATATTGCTATTGGTTCATTCACTCCATTCCTTTAATCCCATTATTTCCATGGTGCACTCTCAACCATTCTCATTTGAACCTTTCTCCATACTTGCACACCTTTGAGGTTCTAGAGTTTCTTTCTAATGCCAGAGATCATGATTCAAAAATGTAGATGATC
>ML782241.1:270775-281117 GCA_009831015.1 Picea engelmannii
CTCACATACTTGTTCTCTATCATTGAGTTGTTTTAAAACGAATTCTTCAATTCTTTTATCTTCTAGGAGTTGGGACTTCAAATTACTGATGGTATGTTCTAATTCTTTGATGGTTCTTGATGCATCTATTTCTCTTGATTGATATGATTCTTCAAACTCTTGAAGTTGTGCCCTCAATAGATTGTTCTTCTTTTTATACTTTCTTAGTTCCTCTAGAGCACTAATTAGTTCTACTTATAGGTATACTTCTCCTTCAAATTGAGAGTTTTCTTTATCATCTACATCATTATTTTGAGTGTTCATTCCCATAAATAGAAGTTCTGAATCTTCATCTTCACTTTCTTTAGAAGAGTTGTTGTCCTCTTTGGTGTAGAGATTCTTCTTCTATTTGTAGTGTTTATTTTTGTTCTTTGTCTTACCCTTCTTATGTTCTTTATGATTTTGAATTTCTTCATCATTACTATCCTCCTGCTTGGGATATGGACATTTTTTAGCAAAGTGTCCAACTTTGCCACAGTGGAAGCATATCAGAGGAAAATTTCCCTTGTATTTACCAATCCCTTTCTTAAGTTTCTTCATAAATTTAGATACTTCTTCATCGGATATCTCTCATAAATATTCATTCAGTACTTGCTCCTGCTTCGTCCTTGATTTTTATTCCTTGAAGGTTGTTTCTCATTTTGTTGGTTTTTATTGTCATGTTCTCATGTCATATGCCATGAGGATCCCATGTAGTTCATCCACTGTGAGCGTATCAAGATCTATTATGTCTTCAAGGGTAGACATTTTGGAATCATATCTCATAGGTAATGATCTCGAGATATTTTGGAAAATTGGTTTGTATTTGAGTTCTTAATCTAATGCTCTAATTGAATTGACAATTTCATCAACTCTTTGAAGATATTCAACTATGTTTTCTTCCTCCTTCATTTTCAAATTTTCAAACTGATTTCTATAGGGTTGTAGTTTGGCTTCCTTGACTTTGTTGTCTCCTTCATATATGACTTTCAGTTTGTCCCAGATCTCTTTTGTTGACTTACAATGCATTACCTTTACAAATATAATATTGGTTAATCCTCCTAGAGTAAGATTGATTGCTCTTGAATTGTCATTGCATAAATTCTTTGCAAAAATATCAGTAGGTGGGGTAGATGGTGCAGTATAACCAATTTCAACAGCTTTCCAAACATCACATCCAAGGGCCATGAGATAAATTTTCATTATCACACTCTAAAATGCATAATCATTCCCTTTGAACAGAGGTTCTTTGTTGGAAGACATTCCCTCTTGTTGATCCATTGCTTCATAATCTACCTTCCAGTTGTTAGACTGTGCAGAAGGCACTCGCTCTGATACCAATTGTTTGAAACTTGGTCAATACTGAGAGGGGGGGTGAATCAATATTGGTTAATTATTTAAACTTTTAATAATTTTAACTTATTAACAACAATTGATCAACAAAAGTAAACTTGAATATAAAATCAATACATTAATACAAGTTACAATAATCATTGGGAGACACCAATCTCCTTGTTTAGGGCTTCTACCTTGGGAAGCACCAACTCCCTTGTTTTAGGGCACCAACTTGTTGACAAGCAAATTTGATCTGCCATCAACTGGAAGGATAGACCCGGTCTGGGGTTGTCTAATTAACCCAAGTCATTTGATATGACCTGTCCTGACGGGTTTAATGGCTCTGTTAGCCAACCAGGGTCCTAAAGATAGAAAAATGAAGTAAACTAACTAAAGAAAAGATTCTAACAATCGACACAATAATTACAAATATTTATCTAAGAATGTGAATATACAAATGATTATTAACAATTTATATACAGTTTACAAGGTTTGCATGAAATCTTGTGAAAATGATTGTTTGATAAAGTTTCTGAATCAAATATGAACAACACTTCTTTTTGTTTTGTTTTTTTAAAGATATTAAACAAATAAATACTAAATGAATACGATTGAAACAGTGAAACAAAAACAGTCAAAGCTAATTAATGTAATCATCGTTTCATTCATAAACCACTCTAAATAAAAGAAAATAATGCATCTACTAACCTCTAACTGATCAATCAACTGAGTTTATCTTCCTGTGTTATATGAGCTCCTGCTTGTACTGTTGTTAAGGGAAACCTATAACAAAACAATACTAGCACTTCCAGAATACATTCAAAGAAGTATTTGATATTGGAGTAAATTAATAACAATAGGAAGACAACTAATTAAAAATCATGTGATCTTAATATAATCAATATTTAAGAACGAAAGAAAACTCAATTTTGAGTATTGATATTATCCATCATTTAACATTAGAAATAAATTCCACAATAACCAAATGATCGATTGATCACACATAAAAAATGGAATAAGAAATTATGGATAGCATACAACATTTAATAGTACGAAAACACCATATGATGACAAGCTAAAGCTAAAATCAACCATAATAACATTCTCATAATACAATAGTAATGAAAGAATGAAATGGAATAAGCATCACACAAGTCTGAAGCCAAAGATGAATTGCTTTCCTATATTCTTTCTCAAAATCACATGCCCATACTGTAGTCCTGGAAGAATTTTTGGGATAATAGACTCTTAAAGATGGAAAAAAATTAATTAATACATAAATGATAGCAATTAACCATGTATTGATAAAAAAGACTAAAGCTAATTTAAATCATTGCATAATCAATTATTAAAAGAATATGAAGATATTATAATGAAAATAAAACCATTTTACTCACACGACAAAAGCCATTAAGCAACCTGGAATTCCATATTCTTCTTTGAAAATACTCGCCCATTCTCCCAAAGATTCCAACCATCCGTTACTCCATTTGAAAAGAAGAAAAGTTTAAAAAATAAATAATATACAAAAGAGAAAGGATAAAAATCCTCCTCTCCAATTCTTGGATCTCCATGGCTCTAAACTTTCTCATATATTTATACAATGAATGAACAGTCTGGACGTCACTAATTATTTCTGCCACCTGAAATTTGCCTCGTAAAGAGAGCCAAATATCTCTCCAATCGTGCATTTGATTGTGAAAATTTCTATGCAGAAGGTAAATGGGTCCATTGGGGAAAGGGTTTTCAACCATTTCTTCAAATTCCTCACGGTTTGGCTGCAATCAGTCCCGCAAAATCGTGTTTCTCTTCTTGACGCATTTCCAAATTTTATCTGTTGTTGCTCATAAATTTATTTGCAGCAATCCAATATTATTTTTGGATGAATCATCTTGAACGTATTTAGATAATAAAATCAAGCCATGATCATATCTGTACCAAATAACTGATAATAGAAACCCGTGAAACAAAAAGAAATCTAAATTAATAACCTAAAAATTGTGAATTAAACAAAATCTAAAACAATAAAATAAAAAATGAATTTAAACTAACTATAAGTTCTAAACAAACATTGTTTATAATTTCCTTTCAAATATTATCTTAAAATTCTAGAAGCTTCAAGTTAATGGAGAAGAGAAAAATATTAATTTTGGTTTTTTACAAAATCAAACAAATGATAGATAATTCTTATTCTTATTATTATTATTTTTATTTTGAAATGAGATGCAAAATGAAAAAATAATTTAATTAATTAATATCACCAAATGATTTTATGAAAATGAGAAACCAACCAAGATATTATTTGATGAAGTATTGAACCCATTATTCAATATAGTCAAACTTGCTAACAAGCAAAAGAAAGAACACATAATCATAATTTAAACGAAAGTAAACAATTGGTCAAAATTAACGTTTTTGTTTAAATTGAGATTTCTATGCTCTTTCATAAATTTTGACACATACTCTTGTGATGAATGTATCATACTATAGTGAATGTCTTAAGTTTGTATCAAAGCAATCCATGGCATAGAACTATTTGAAAAGGCTGATTCTGTAGCTCATTATAATTATCAAGATTCTAATGGGGGCCCTTTAAATTTTGTAAAAATTTAGGGGGAGTTGTTGGGGCCCAACAAATGGCGACTTACTAGGTGAACTAGTTATCTTTGATCTGGTAAGATTTAATCTTAAAAAGAAAAGAATAATATTTGAAAAAGGATTTAAGCTCCCTGAAATAAATTCACTCTCAGATCATATAGTATTAGGATAAGCTCAATGTTATAACCAATCAATAGAATTTTCTTTGCAAGGGATTATAACCTAAAATAATGTCTTAATAAAAGATTCATGATGTTTATAAAAGAACTTCAATACCGTTGACAGAGCCACTGCTACCAGCAGGCGTCCATAGCCTCAGTATGGATGTCATTTAACCCACTCAAATGCTTTAATCCCATCCATTAGTTGTATCCACATGATGTATACTTCCATAAAAGTTAATTTAAAAACATATAGCTACTACCTCTCGAGCCGACATTGCTTCGCTGCCAGCAGGCCCGTTTAGTACCTTGACAAAGTTGTCTTGGTATCATGTGTGCATTTACCTGCTGCCAGCAAGCCTGTTCAATACTCCGACGGGTTTACAGACACTTCCCACACTTAAGTGCTTTCAACCCTCTTATGCCACTTTTAAATAATAATACAATTATAGATTTCTTGATGACAAAGAGAGCGGGGTGATACTGGAGGTTAATTGCAATACAGGTGAATAGTTGATCATGTTATTTATTTTCTTTCAAAACTGGAAGTTTTATCATGGTTTAGAGATTTTAGATTTCCTTTAAGAAATCATCTAGAGAATGGGAAGCACTTAAAAGTGATTCCTTAAGAATATGGAAGGCGTAAAAAGTTTAAAGATCATCATAATTCTCAAATATTTAAACCATATCTCTGGTGTAATCCTCTGGCAAAGACAATTTGAGGACAAAATGAAAGTGACAATTGACTTAAAAATCAATTGTCTGAGCTATATCGTAATATGAGGACCTCTTTGAACTATTTCAATTTGCTTGAAAAACACAAGTCTTAAAATAAATGCTTCCTTCGACAATAGCTCTTTGATCAGAAATATATTGATTCAAAAAAATAGATAAGAAGAAAATTCATTCAAAGCAATCAATGAAAACAAAAAACACACAACAAACCAAATCAAATTTTATTAATGGGAAACAAAATCAAAACAACAAAAGAAAACTTTTTAGGAAACGATTTTGGCCAAAGATAAAGTTGAACTTTTGGATCCACTAGCATCTCACTGTAAAATAAAGGAAGAACTAAATCATATAAAATATCATGTGCGAGCAAGTTCTTTTCTTAATATAGTGATGCATGAGATACTACTTTGACCAAGCATTATTATTAAAAATAAAAGAGACTAAAAGAAAATAGAAAAATCCTTATTAAGATGAGTGCGGTCCTACTCGTGGTACCTTAGGTCAGGGTTGAATTTATAGTTCAAATTTACTTATCTCTTTACTTTCCATTTTAAAATTTCCATGATGATAATGTGTTTTTGAAAAAAAATATTCAACGAAAAGCAGAGAGAAAAAGATTTAAAGTGGACTTTCTTTGACAACATTCATATTATGGTTCTCTTGATGTACCCACTTGTGTTCATAACTGCATTATTACACAAATAAATATTGATAAAAATAAAATAAAGGAAACCTACTTCTAAACCTACTCTAAACTACTAAATAGATCAAAACGCTAAGTAAAATCGTATTTCCAATGCATCCACAAGAGCATCTTCAATCTTGCAAAGCATAGAAAGTAAAAAATCAGAATAAACGAATGTAGTATTTGCAGATACAAAATAAATATGTCATGCTTACCTCCTATATATTCTTTAAAAAAAAAACCAAGCACAACCCTACCATTCTTTTGAAACTTCTTGATGTATGAATCCTCCAACCATTCTACAATATTGTCGTGATATGAGTCATAATGGCATGGAAGAATGTAAGTAAGTTTGGAAAACTTGTCAAGATTATGGGGAACTGACATAACCATTAGCCAAGGCTGAAGTGCCCCATCCTCCTGACAATTCTCTAAGTGTTCATTAATTTCTTCACATGGAGGATCTAAAATAAATATGTCATGTCTACTTCCTAGATATTTAGGTAAAAACAAAGCAAGCACAACTTTATCTTTATTATGAAATTTTTTTATATGTGAATATTCAAGACATCCTATGATCCTATCATAAAAATGAGGATGCAAACTATGACTTTGATGAAACGAATATATCAATGGGGAACACATCATAAGAGGATTCGTGACATCAATTAGATTATTGGTTTGAATGTTTCCTTTGATGAGATTGATCATTTCAAAATGTGAAGCATAAACATTAAAATTCGAGCTAATCAAAGAATGAATATGCAGCATAGAATGTTTGATCTCCATAAGAGAGAGTGCATTGTCTTTTTCAAAAATAAATTGTGTAAAATCATCTTGCAACATGCCTTTTTCCCATGTGAGTGATGAAAGTGAAAGAGCGTCAAATCCGACTTTATAAATATTATGTTTGGAATTAATTTCACCAAATCTTGGCATATCGAAAGGATATGATTGTGGTGGAAAAGAGTAGGATGTTGTGGGTAAAGTATCAAGTCCACCAGAATCTAAGAAGAGATAAGGATATAAAGAGTAAAAGGAATCATAAATAAGCACATGAAAATAATCTCTTGAGCTATGATATTTAACAATGGTATTCTCAAGACATTTCTTGTCACTTTCTTTAAAACTTTCACTCTGTTTTGGTGATAAATTCTTCAACATAATATGATCATCTAGGTTTGCCTCCCATATGATAGATAATTCAAAACTTTCAAGGAAAACATATGATCTTTCATGTTGATAAGGTACGATTTGAGGATGAAGGTTTAAGGTTTATCCTTCCAATTGCATATTTTCATCTCTAATTAGTTTCGTAGGAGTGTTAGAATGTTTAAGATGATTTTCGTCGCCTGAGTATTCTTCAATAATTGAATTTAAATATTGATTAGAGCATGAGTTACAAGAATGAGGACATTCACCTTGACCCAGAATCAAATCTTCTTCCACGATGGTCGAAGACTGAAAATGCAATGATTCAGAGGAAAAACCAGTTTGGTTGTCAGTAAGAACCTTGTCAATAGATTCTACCTCCCTTGCGTGTCCAAAATTTTCGGATGGATTCCTCTCATCCTGCGAACAAAATTCTTCTCGAAATTGAGTGATAGGATTTGTAACTGGTTTGTCATTCGCGATTGAATATGACTGGATGAAAGGGATGCTAGCATCATAGAGGAGATTTAATACAAATGACATGTCATCGAGATTAAATTTACAGAGAACATGATGGATTCTTGTCAAAAAGTCTTCTAAAGATGAATCGCAATTGATTAACAAAGTCTAAAATTCTTCACATAATTGATTGTAATCATAGATTTCAAAAGCATCTAAAAATTCCTCTACAAATTGAAACCAATCAAAAATGTGATATGCCGGAAAAGACTCAAACCAATGTTTAATCCGACCCCTAAAAGTAAAAGCGAACAATTTGCATAAAAATTTTAAATTAGAAATGTCATGTTTGATGCATTTGCACCAAAACTTGTTAAGGTGGTCTTTAGCAGATACATCCCCCTTACCATCAAAGGTGAGTTTGGACAAGTGAGAGACTGTCTCGTTGGGAACACCAGGTAATGAGAAGTGGAAAGCATGTTCCAACACAGAGATTTGGGGAGCCACGGGGAAATTAAATACATTTGAAATAAAGGTTCCTACAAGGCCATCTTGTTAGTCGGCCCTCCTTCTAGCACCATTTGTTTAGGGCTTCAACCCTAGGAATCACCAACTCCCTTGTTTTAGGGCACCAACCCTAAGAAACACCAACTACCTTGTCTTAGGGCACCAACCCTAGGAAGCACCAACTCCCTTGTTTAGGGAACCAACCCTAGGAAGCATCAACTTTATGTCTTGAAACTTTAATTAGTAAAGGACATTAGTCCTTTCTTTCTCCACCCTTCCACCCTCACTTCATAAGTATCTTCGACTTTGTTCCTTGGACTTTGTACTTATTTCTGATCTTCTGATGTAGACCATAGAGACACTTTCCTTTCACCTTGTTTGTCTTCTTATATACTTTCCAAAAGGTATAAGTTTGAACTATTGTGTCTTTTAGTAATGAAACATTGTACCCCTTAATTTAATTAACACAAATGGTGATTTCATTCATTAATTTTCATAAACAAAATTATACGTTGATTTCCTACGAAGATTTTGGAGTGATGGAAACGAATTTTACAATTCTATGACACAGGTTTTGTGTAGAACATGCCCAATTAGCCAACACTTGAAAATTTTCCCTAGAACATGTGTGAGGTGGCCAGTACAGATGGTTATTTGAAAGCAACTTACCCAAATTTTCCTTTCATCATCGGATGCTAGATCAAATTCAGTACATTTTACCTTTTCATAAATGTCTAAATTGACCTCCATATATCTCCTTTGTTGGTGACTATTTAAACTTAACTTTTAAACATTTTACTTGATGGTGGATATTAAAATCAGTTCCCTCTCAGCTGCTAGACACTAAAAATTTGACTTGGTCTTCACCCTTTTTTGTGTTTGCTTCCTCATTAGACTGACAAACATCTTTTTGGTTGACTCAACTAGGATAAATTTTGACTTGAGTATTTCGATTATGTTCCACTCAAATTGCTTCAGCCTCGACCCGACTTATATTTCCCAATTTAAGTTTTCTTTGACTTCAACCTTTAGGTTACTTCTTTTTTGAATTGACTCGACTTAGAATAAAATCGACTTGTGTAATTCGAATTTGGTCATCGTGACTTGCTTCGATTTCTACTTTGACTTTGGCTTCAATCTTTGAATTCTTTGATTTCGACTTCTTCGATTTTGAGTTATCTGACTTCGACCTTTGACTTATTCTACTTATCTGACTTCAACCTTTGACTTCTTCAACCTCTTCGATTTTGACCCCCGATTTCTTTGACTTCAACTTTCGACTTTTTCTACTTCTTCAACTTCAACTTCTTGTTGAGATGTTTATAGTAGACTTCTTGATATATAGTGCATTTTATTGAAACACTTGACTTTCATATTTTCTCCTTTAATTTAGATAGTCATCTTGACCCATTTAATTGTTTCGACTCGACTTAGGGTTTGACTAGTTGAGACTTTTCTTGTTGATACTTTTATACAAGACTTATTGACATCTACTTGATTATTTTTGTATCAATTCCAATACCAACTCCATTCCCAACATTGATCATATTGGTCCTCTTTGTCATCAATGCCAACTCCATAATACTAGGTCCAACACTTACTTCACTGGACTTCTTTGTCTTCGAATCACTGCCTCAGATCTCCAACCTTTATTCTCAGCAGTGATACACAGAAGTGATTTACAATTGACTCTTCTCTATGTTTTAAAGAGAAATATCATAATGACATGCAACTGCCATGTAATTCACATGCAACTCACATGTAGATTGTTATCTTCTATTTATAGCTACTTTACTTCAACATGTAACTTGTTCAAGGGTTGAAATCAATGACAACCAATCTTCCAACATCTAAACTTTCGACAATTAATATTTTTCGATAATTGATTAATCCCTACAAACTTTTTCGAAAATTAATTAATCCCTACAATAATTATTCTTTCAACAATTAATTAATTAATCTTTCAACAATATCCCCCTTTGGCATTGATGGAAACACTTAGACACAAAAATGGAAACATTCATGCTCATGTTGACTCCCCCTATCTTCATGTGTTGGATCCCCCTATCTTCATGCCTCTTCTCTTCCTTTCCATGCATTTGTTTTTATGTCCCCCTTTGACATCAATGGAAAGGAAGACTTATCCTTGGGGATGCTCCCCCTATCAGTAAGACTTTGATTTCTACTGATGTTTCTCTTCATGGTGCTTCCTCGTGTACATCTCTGATAAAAAGCATTCAAAAAGTATTCAAGTCTTTCAAAAACCATTCATTGTGGGGATGAAACTACTCCAAGTTTCTATCTAAGATACTCAAATGTCTCCCTCAGAAGAGGTTTGGTGAAGATATCTGCAATTTTCTCTTTTGTACCAACATGCTCTACCTTGATGTTCTTCTCTGTAACCTATTCCCGTAGAAAGTGAAACTTGATCAGAATGTGTTCGTCTTAGAATGCATCATTGGATTCTTAGAGATACTTATAGCACTCGTGTTATCACATAATATTGGAATAGGCTCATCATATTCCACTTGTATGTCCTGCAAAGTTTTCTTCATCCAGAGAACCTATGTACAACATGTTGTTGATGCAATGTACTATGATTTTGTTGTGGACAATGATACTGAAGACTATTTCTTTCTCAACCAAGATACTAGAAAATCACCCAAGTAGAAGGTTAATCCACTTGTACTTC
>ML782241.1:300128-311360 GCA_009831015.1 Picea engelmannii
TAAATCTGACCAGACTGTCTAATCCTGGTCAGATAGCCCTTAGTTAGCTTAGTGAATAAATCTGACCAGACTGTCTAATCCTGGTCAGATAGCCCTTAGTTAGCTTAGTGAATAAATCTGACCAGACTGTCTAATCCTGGTCAAATAGCCCTTAGGTAGAGTAATTTCTTAACCCAACAGTTTAATCTGGGTTAATAGTCCTAGGAAGATAGGCTAGCATGTAGGTTAGTTGCTCGTTTTGCTTGATCACCCATGAAACCAGATCGATGAAATTGCTACCCCATGTCCCCATGGCCTTAGAATAGCTTAGATGAAGTCTCCTTGGTGGGGTTTATGTGAAAATTTGGAAAAAACCCATAAACTGCTTTATATCCTAAGTTTTTCCCCAAGTACTTATGTCTCCGCTCCCTGATCTATGTTTCTTGCACTTCTCAATGGTCCCGATCATGATGCTAAGATCTACGGCTCACAACGCATTTCGGACCCCCCTGACCATTCTGCTTTTAACTGGGGGGGGGGGGGTCCAGAATCGATAATAACATGGATGCTCATCTGGACGGCTCAGAGAGGAGCACTGAGATCNGGGGGGGGGTCCGGAATTGGTTATAACCTGGGTGCACATCTAGACAGCCCAGAGCAGAGCGCTTAAATCTACGGTTCACTTTGGATTCCGGACCCCCCCGTCCGTTCTGCCTTTAGTGGAAGGGGGGGGGTCTGGAATGGGTATTAAAGGACGAACTTAGATCTGTGGCCAGGAAACAAGCACACAGATCAATGGATCAAAATGAATTTTGGACCCCCCCTGGTGTCCTGCTTTTAACCAAGGGGGGGGGGGTCTGGAATAGATATTTCCCTTCAGCGGGCCCCTGGTCGTGCGTGGCGTCAGTCTATTGGTTCTTAAGTCACTTCTCTCACATGCTATCTGACAGCCCGTCACCCATAGACGTCATCCTCCACTGAGTCCACTTGTCCCACTTGTTCCCGGGGTCGTGTCACATCCCATAACTACTGCTAGTCCCTGTTGTCAGTCCTTAACCCCTTCACTCATGAACAACCCCTTTTGGCGACTTTTACCTCAAATCACCAGCCTCCATGTCACCCCTTCGTATGCTTCGGCCACCGTCATCTGCCACTTCATCCCAAGTGGCTCGTTGTCCATTTATTACAGGATAACATATCCGTTATCCCGCTGACCTATCTCCCGCGCCAAACCGACCCATTTTTGAATGAAACTACCGTTTCCCTTTTTTATTCGTTATTCATCCATCGCGCCAGAAACCTCTTATTCCTCCATTGCTTCTGCATCACCTTCACCTACAATTTAGTTGATCCCACTAACGTATTGTTTATTGCAGGTACAATTGTTGAAATGGTGTCAAAGACGACAAGTGGAAGAAGAAGAGAATCCTTTTCTTCCTCCCCCTGTCGACCTAGACAAAATTCCCTTGGTCGATAAAGATCGATTGATAGCAGATACTATTTGCAGTTTCAACTTTTCTGATCTTCAGTCATGGCTCCGAGAGGTTTTCCTGGACCAGAGTGACGAAATTGGACTCTAGGAGTCCAATTTTCCCCTGTATCTCTTCCCCCAGATTCATAATTTCCCCGAGTTTTCCCTCAAATGCCAATCCCATTACATCCCAGACCATAAGGCCATTGTTTCTTCATCCGGAGACGTACTCTTTTTCATCACCCCCGAAGATATTGACCAGACGATGCAAATTCCCCGTGCTAAATCTGCGTCCCCATTCAATTTAGAAATCCTCACTGAACTATATCAGAAAATGACATTCCCTCAAAGAGCTCAGATCTTCGAGCTTTTCCTTCCCGCTTCCGCTCCACTCCCTTCCACCAATCCCCCTTATCCTTCTTCCATGTTCTCCACCAAAGGAAATCAAATCATTTCTTCCCTGTGTGCCCTGCTTAGGTACTATTATGATCAATGGGTAGATGAGCCCATCCTGGGTTTTTTGTCCATTTTCTCAAACGATGAACAACCTACCACGCAGTTCGACTACAGCACCTTCTTGGCAAATAACATCCATTGATCAAAATCTGGACCAGGGGTCTAAAATTTGCTCAATTTTCAAAGTGCTTGGAATGCGACGAAAATAGTGCCATTGCGTCCGTCTCGTTCTCCTGATTCCGGCGGTATATTTACTTTCACAAACGGAGTCCGTATGGAGAAGATATTGTGATCTGTTCACCGAGCCAAACAGGTAAAAAAAAAGAGGATGCTGATTGGGCAGGCCGTACTGTTGACGTGGCAGAGGCCGTACAGCTGACTGGACATCCGTACATACTGACGTGGCATTGATGGTACGGTGCACACGTGGTAGGTGACGTGGCAATTTTATGATTGGTTGATTGTGGACGAGTTATGAGGTGACACGTGGCATGATTGTGTGCAATGGGAAGGTGCCACGTGGCCCAATGAAGGGCTGCCACGTGGCACCCCGGATTTGGCTATTTGGTTTTGGTCTATTGGTTCAAAATTTTGGCGGCCATGGGGTTCGACCCTGCGACCTGTCCTCCATGTAACGCCTTCATATATAAGTCCGACCACTACACCGCCGCTTGACTCTTGTTATATACATGAATTGTAATATATTTGAATTCACATTTTAGTGTATGCGGCAGGGGGTCGGGCCGGGGCTTAGCCCCAGCCCACGGTCGTTCGAACCATTCGTATGTGACCATAACCCATTTAAAACCAAGTATTGTAATGTTGCGCGTGGGGTGTATACATATATTATATATGTGTGTTGTAAAACAACGATTTATACCATGTTAAATGCGCGTGGATTTTGGGCCAAAGTTTATACCATATATATGGCAACGGTTATGTCAATGTACAATGCACGCGCGGTTGTGTATTTGCGCGGGTTTTGAAACTTATCCTGTGGTTATATTACACGGACCATGTGACCACTTTTTACATGGAGTTTTTGCGCGCGGTTTTATTTTGGGGTCAAACGATGAACACCCACGCGCCTGGACACTTGGCAAGCCCAAGTTTAACTTGGCAACGGTTAGCCCTTTATGCGCGCGGGACATGGCCACATGGCCCTCATGCGCCCAACACCTCCGTTCTTGGGGGCCTTATTCCGGGTAACTGTTCGACAAATTAGCGTGATTTGTGGAACGCGCGTTTGTGCTGGGTTTTGTGACCGAAAACGCTCAGAGGCTAGGTTGACTTTCCCACAGGTGTGAAATGGCGAACCTGTAACAACAGTTTAAAGGAGGAAAATGGTAGCAAGCATAACTTCTTCAATTTTTGACCAAATCAGGTGCTGTAAAAGCCCATCTAGGGGTTTTTGGACGTGCTGAGTCCATTGGTGATATTTTCACAGGCATTTGAAGACTCCTTATGCAGGTTTTTAACCATTGAAGCTGGAGGAAGCTCTAGGGAGCCTTAAAGCCCTCATTGTTTGAGGCATTGCTCAGATGAGCCCATGTCCATTTTCTGAGACTGAATAGTCATTTCTGACTGATTATTATGCTCTGAACATTTTGGGATAGGTTTCAGATCCATTGGAGGACTTCTACAGGTGTTTTTTCCTCATTCAAGTTCAGGGAAGCTTGGAGGTCACATGTAGAAGAGGTCATTGTTGGATGAGCCATTGTCCATTTTCAGAGTTCTAACAGTCAATTTTGGGGTTTTTATGTATTCTGAATCCAATGGTACAGTCTGTAAATCCATTGGAGTTGAGCAGCATCTTGTAAAGATCATTTGACAAACTAATCCCAAAGAGCCAAGTCCATTGAAGGAGGCTCAAGGAGATGTAGCCCAGAGAGGGGTGAACTCCTTTATCATCTTGCTATTGTTGTGAGTTTGCTGTGTTATTTGCTGCACTTTATATTGCTGTGTATTGATTTATAACACATGTTTAACCTTTTTAAAAGAAAATTCGTCACACATGCACATTGCAAAGAAGAAGCAGAACCTAACACATAAACAAGTTTGCACATTTTAACATGAAGCAAGGTCCTGTTAAAGTTTAATTTAATGAGGTAGAGGGTGCTTGCATAGCATAACAATTCAGCCTTCTATTTTCAGATCAGATGGTATCAGAGCATAGTTTATTTTGCTCAGGTATTTGCCAATGATAGCTTGAGTTTTAGCTGTTGGTATTTGTGCAAGATTGTGTTGAAGTTTGTTATCTTGCAAATATGGAGGATGCTTTAAGCATTGATAGTTCTCCTACATCTTCCAAATCTAAGTTCTTTGATAAAGAAATGTTCAATGCATTGCTAACCATGAAGGATATGGTACAAGAGTTGTGGAAAGACATGGAAGAGAGCATTGTCCTTCAAGAGCAGTTGTTGGCCATGAAGGAGGAGAAGCACCAGCTTCTTGAAAAGTTGCAGGAGATGGAGAAACAACTCCATGAAGCAAAAGAAACCCTTACCAAGTACATGCATGACCATAAGGTATGTAATGTTAGTTTGCCTTCAAATTCCTCTCAAGAAGAATGCTTTGGTGTTTTTGAAAATCACACAAAAGGAATAGGGTCCAAGTTATTGTTTAAAATGGGCTATGAAGGTAAAGGGTTAGGCAAGCATGCACAAGGCATTGTTGAGCCTATTGTTGTTGAAGAGAGACCTAAATATTGTGGTCTTGGTTATGAACGAATTGATGAAACAAATTCCAAAGTTGAAGAAACAAATAGAAAAGTTTCAAGCACAATTTTTGTTTCAAGTTCACCTCCTCAAGAAGGTTTTCAAGGTGAAAGTTCAAGAACTTTTGATGAAAGTTCAAACTCTTCAGCATGCAAAACTTGTATTCAAGATGAATGCAAATGTGTGAAACACAAAGGTTGTGACAGCCATGAGGACAAGAGTAGATTTGTTAGTCTTCAAAAGAGAGCTTGTGACTCTTCCGATTCACCTCCTCAAAGCGGCGATAAAGGTGAATGTTCAAGGTATAAATCTGCCTATAACTCAATTTCTTTTGTTTATGTTAAGCATGATAAATCTGCATGTAACAATGGAAAATGGCCATGTACATTTTGTGGTTTATATAACCATCATGTTTCAAAGTGTTGGAAAAGAAAGTCCACTTTCAGGAAACTTTCCAAGCAAAGGCAACATGAAGAGAAAATGCAAAAGATTTGCATTCATTGTCAGAAGAGGGGTCATCTCATTGACCAATGTTGGACATTGCATCCAACCTCTCATCCACGGCACAAGAAGCAGTTGGGTGAAAAGATTGACAAGAATGGAAGAGGAGATTCCATCATTGATGTGAGTCAAGATGATTCACAAGAAGACAACTTTCAGCAGAAGGATTCGCCATTGAGTTGGCTTGGTAAGAAATGGGTAGATTTCTTGAGTAAGTAAGGCTTTCATTTTTCTGCAATAGATGCACATTTCAGCCTTAGCTATTTACTTTTGTTGAAGTTGACAAGTTGCAGTAGTTGTCATATTTTGGTAGAGACAAATTTGCATGTGAATGCAATTTCATTTTTGAAAGAATACTTGTGTTATACCACCTCGTCAAGAACATGTAAAAGAGGGGTATGCTGTTCATTTTGTTACAGCCATCTACATTTTTCATTTTCAGCTCTTTAGTACCCACATGCTTTGGGTTTAAGTACCTATGTTTCTACAGGAAGGAGAGTTAAAGAGCTATGCATATGCATTTGGTTTTGTGAGTGCATAAACAATGAACTTGATGATTGTCATCATGATTGATTCATGTTTGTAACATGATTGTTTCTCATGTTTGTTGACTTGTCATTTTGGGAAGGTCGATATGTACATTTGAGTCTCGACTTGTGTCGATTTTTCTTGGCGACTATGTTATGTCGTTCATGTTTCTCGACTTATGTTTAGTCGATGGTGTTGTTGTCTTGAAAGTCAATTTTGAGTACATTGAGATGGAGGATAACACCATGTGCTTTGATGAAGCACAAGAGGTGACAGTTTGCTTGAAGAGCAAAAAGACTTTGCTGTCATTATTTTTCAGTCTTGTATAATTCATTTTCAATATTGATGGCTTTCTTGGCTTGTGACAAGATGTCGCAGGAAAGTTTTGCAGCCAATTGGAGAGCGGTTTGTTGACACCAAAGAGTTCGAAAGAGGGACTTGATTCTCAGTGGGAAGGTTAGCAGTCTTCCAGGTGCAGAGAGAACAGTGGGTCAGCGGCAGCCAGAGAGCAGTGGTTGAGGGACATAGTCAGTTGCAGTGCAAGGCATGTCAAAGTACCCAGGTGATTGTCGAAAAATCTTTCAAGTAGAATCAATTGATAGAACTTGAAAGCAGAAGAGAATTGAAGCTCAGATCGATAATTATAATCTTTTGTGGGTCCAAAAGCCTTTCAGTGGGAAGGCATGATCAAAATCTGGACCAGGGGTCTAAAATTAGCTCAATTTTCAAAGTGCTCAGAATGCGACGAAAATGGTGCCATTGCATCCGTCTCGTTCTCCTGATTCCGGTGGTATATTTACTTTCGCAAACGGAGTCCGTATGGAGAAGATATCGCGATCTGTTCGCCGAGCCAAACAGGTAAAAAAAAAGAGGATGCTGACTGGGTAGGCCGTACTGCTGACGTGGCAGAGGTAGTACAGTTGACTGGACATCCGTACATGCTGACGTGGCATTGATGGTATGGTGCACACGTGGCAGGTGACGTGGCAATTTTCTGATTGGTTGATTGTGGACGAGTTATGAGGCAACACGTGGCATGATTGTGTGCAATGCGAAGGTGCCACGTGGCCCAATGAAGGGCTGCCACGTGGCACCCCGGATTTGGCTATTTGGTTTTGTTCTATTGGTTCAAAATTTTACGGCCGTGGGGTTCGACCCCGCGACCTATCCTCCATGTAACGCCTTCATATATAAGTCCGACCACTACACTGCCGCTTGACTCTTATTATATACATGAATTGTAATATATTTGAATTCACATTTTAGTGTATGCGGCAGGGGGTCGGGCCGGGGCTTAGCCCCGGCCCACGGTCGTTCGAACCATTCGTATGTGACCATAACCCATTTAAAACCAAGTATTGTAATGTTGCGCGCGGGGTGTATACATATATTATATATGTGTGTTGTAAAACAACGATTTATACCATGTTAAATGCGCGTGGATTTTGGGCCAAAGTTTATACCATATATATGGCAACGGTTATGTCAATGTACAATGCACGCGCGGTTGTGTATTTGCGTGGGTTTTGAAACTTATCCTGTGGTTATATTACACGGACCATGTGACCACTTTTTACACGGAGTTTTTGCGCGCGGTTTTATTTTGGGGTCAAATGATGAACACTCACGCGCCTGGACACTTGGCAAGCCCAAGTTTAACCTGGCAACGGTTAGCCCTTTATGCGCGCGGGACATGGCCACATGGCCCTCATGCGCCCAACACCTCCGTTCTTGGGGGTCTTATTCCGGGTAACTGTTCGAAAAATTAGCGCGATTTGTGGAATGCGCATTTGTGCTGGGTTTTGTGACCGAAAACGCTCAGAGGCTAGGTTGACTTTCCCACAGGTGTGAAATGGCGAACCTGTAACAGCAGTTTGAAGGAGGAAAATGGCAGCAAGCATAACTTCTTCAATTTTTGACCAAATCAGGTGCTGTAAAAGCCCAGCTAGGGGTTTTTGGATGTGCTGAGTCCATTGGTGATATTTTCACAGACATTTGAAGACTCCTTATGTAGGTTTTTAACCATTGAAGCTGGAGGAAGCTCTAGGGAGCCTTAAAGCCCTCATTGTTTGAGGCATTGCTCAGATGAGCCCATGTCCATTTTCTGAGACTGAATAGTCATTTCTGACTGATTATTATGCTCTGAACATTTTGCGATAGGTTTCAAATCCATTGGAGGACTTCTACAGGTGTTTTTGCCTCATTCAAGTTCAGGGAAGCTTGGAGGTCACATGTAGAAGAGGTCATTGTTGGATGAACCATTGTCCATTTTCAGAGTTCTAACAGTCAATTTTGGGGTTTTTACGTATTCTGAATCCAATGGTACAGTCTGTAAATCCATTGGAGTTGAGCAGCAGCTTGTAAAGAGCATTTGACAAATTAATCCCAAAGAGCCAAGTCCATTGAAGGAGGCTCAAGGAGATGTATCCCAGAGAGGGGTGAACTCCTTTATCATCTTGCTATTGTTGTGAGTTTGTTGTGTTATTTGCTGCACTTTATATTGCTGTATATTGATTTATAACACATGTTTAACCTTTTTAAAATAACATTCCTCACACATGCACATTGCAAAGAAGAAGCAGAACCTAACACATAAACAAGTTAGCACATTTTAACATGAAGCAAGGTCCTGTTAAAGTTTAATTTAATGAGGTAGAGGGTGCTTGCATAGCATAACAAGTCAGCCTTCTATTTTCAGATCATCCATGAACAATTTGTGAATTTAGCCACAGAGGGTATGTTCAGATATTCATCCATTCTGGCTTACATGTTCGTCTACTTTTAGGCCGAATGGTTCAGTTTCTCCATGCAGAAGATGGACGCAGATGGGAGGCCACAGCCAGTCACAACGTGGACTTCTCTTCTGAAACATAACTCTGTTGAATACGACTTCAAAGCGTTCATTGACTAGTTTTACCACCCTGTGGTAAGTATGTTGAGTGGCAGGCCCAAGCCACGAATAAATGATGAGGTCCAGAGAATTCTGCATCTCTTGGACAACGTTAAGACAAGAGACTGGTATTTATGTCAGAACCACACTGAAATCAGAGTTTTCGGGTGCGAATTGGCGCCTTAAAAACTACCTCGATATGTGCCGGTAAGGATTTTTGCATTAGAATATATTAGGCAGATAATGAATTCAGATGACATTCATTTTGTTTCCCTGAAGAAAAAATAGCAATTGAGAATCAAGGGGCAGATTGGTTCTTTCATCTGCAATAGCCGAGGTGTAGGGGAAGAAGCAGATAGACTGTTGAAGGAGATGAAATTCTCTACGATTTTCACCTGGCACTATGATCCATACGGGATCATTTCAGACATGAGGGTGAAAAAAAAAATGCCCCGTATACTCATGAGTCCAAGCTAGAGATTGAGAAATTTGCAAATCAGACAGTATGGTTGCCTGACAGTTTGATGGACTTGGAACAGCAGATTCCCTCGACAAGTGCGCTACCCTCTACCACACCTCAGGTCCTCAAGGAGAAGAGGCCCCGACAGGAGTCATCTCCTCCTGTAACAGAGGTGTCATCAGAGGAATTCCAAATTCACTCCAAAAAGCTGAAGACAGTTTCAACGCTCGGCGCAACAGTAGAACAAGAAGTCCCAGCTACCATAGTGACCACCACAGGGGTCAAGCCAGTCACTCTACCTTTTGGCTCGAGTCAGCATAAGGGAATAACAAAAGCATTAAAATCTACAGTTTCTCCCTTAGATAATCCGCCAAGCAAGACTGGGCCCAAGTTGGGCATTTTTGAAAAATATGACTTGATCAAGAAGAAGAACCAGACACTCACTAGCAGCACTTATGCCCAGTGCCAGAAGCAATCATCCACAGCCCAGCATAGACTTCTTTCAGCATTTGATACAGAAAAGGTAGGATGCATATGGCTTACCTCCAAGCACAAGTGCCGGATCCCAAGGTGATATCAGATTACAAAAGTGCCACCTTTGAGTTCCAGGCTAAGGATGTGCATCCAGTAGATCAGATAAATCTGCACAAGCAAACTGGGGAGATGGTTTTCCACACTTTGGCCCATGCTTCAGCCTCTGCATCAAAATTTTGGGTAGCTTTGAACAATGCCCAGACCCAACTTAAGCTGGAGAAAATATCATCTTTCGCGAAAGACAATAGAATCAAGACATTGGAGGAGCTGGTCCTCAAGATCGGTTACGACCCTGCGAACGTCAAGGCTACCAAAGAGATGATTAAAAAGAAAAATGCTGACATCGCATCCTTAAGAAAACAACTAAAGCTCCCTCCAACAATGGACCCACAGGCAAAGGAGATAGCCGAAAAGGAAGGTGAAAAGGATGAGATGCTGAAATTACTCATGGAGTAGAATGCTCAGTTAAAAGAGATGGAGGCAGAGATGGAGAGACTGCTAAAGGAGAAAGAGCAGGCAAAGCCAATGGAAGGCATTCCATTGAGTGCTATCCCAATTATAGGATTGAGCACAACAACAGTGACAGTCATTCCATCTGCAACATCAGTGCCCCTACCAGAAGGAACAACAAAACTTGCCAAGTCCATGGAGAGGATGAACATGCAAGAGTCAGAAATTAGCAGGCTTAAGAAAGAAGTGGAGAACCTCCAAGAGCTAAAGAATTCTTTCCAGACAAGCCTACCCAAAGAAAAACAGGTGAATGAGCAAATCAGGAAGGAGTTACAGCAGCTCCAAAAATAGACAATGGCAGGAAAGACTTTGGCTGAGGTCAAAGAGATTGTGTGGACAGATATTTCCAAGTCCATAAATGAAATCTGGCCAATGGGTCAAATCATGTTTGAACAAAATGAGTTGCTCAAGAGGAGGAAACAGGCTGTTGAGAAAATTAGAATGGAGCTGGGAGACATGCCAGCACAAGCAAATGAAATCATAAGGTTCCTGAATTCAAAGACCAGGGAGGAACTTGAAGAATTGAAGATTGAGGACAGGACAGAAACTATACTTGAGGTAAAAAGGGTTCTAACCAAAAGAGGTCTCATGCTTCATCTTGAGGAGAAGATTCAAGTCATGGATCAAGGAGTGCAGAAGTTTTTCAATAAGATAGATGCTCTCCAAAGGAAGGGCCTACCTGACCTGAAGGTCATTAATGACAAATTAATGACACTCCCTAATTACAAGAAAAGGTTGACTGAAGTGTCTAAGGACAGTTCCAAGTTTGCAGGGATAGAGGGAAGCATCACAGGAAAAACATTCATGGATGCCTTGCAGTTGGATATTAGTATCCAACATGAGATTAAACACATATTCATCATCAAGCCTACATTTGCTAAATATACAGACATGGATGAAGTGTATCGGAGATTGCTTAAAGTCATAGTGCCAGGTCATCTCAGATGGGAAGAACTGTGTGATCTATTAGATTAGCAGATGAGCTGTCAAAATCCAGTCACCTGTCTAGTCAGAAGATATTGTGAAGGCACCTCGCCAACGGCCTACCCCAGAAATTCAGCATACAGTTGTATCGAGTCATCAAACAGTTTTGATTAGTTAAGTTAGTTAGTCTAAAAATAGTATGAGCATGTCCTGATCAGTTATGACAGGAACGTTTGTATTTTGAATTATAAATACTTCATCT
>ML782241.1:311410-337117 GCA_009831015.1 Picea engelmannii
CCCCAGAAATTCAGCATACAGTTGTATCGAGTCATCAAACAGTTTTGATTAGTTAAGTTAGTTAGTCTAAAAATAGTATGAGCATGTCCTGATCAGTTATGACAGGAACGTTTGTATTTTGAATTATAAATACTTCATCTTTCAAAGTATTGAGGGTTGTTGATTTACACACCCTATTGCTATCAAACTGTACTATTTTTGAGAAAGATCGGCCATTAATAAAGAAGAGGCATTTACAAGATTCTTGCATATGTTTACTGGTGATGTTGATTTTCTAAGTTGAATGTATTCCTTTCTTTGTAATCATTTTGTTTGCTGGAACTAATCTTTATGAATAGCGTAATGTTGCAGGATTTATCTCTGATACCCTGTTTTTGATTCTAAAGATTTTAGTGTTTTTCTTCCAATATCTTCAATTAAGAAACTCTTAACTGCTTGTTAGTTGAAGTTATTTTCCTTATCTTTTCTTCTGTCCATCATTTTAATTTCTAAAGATCTAGTGAACGTATTATCTCGCCCTGTGAAGGTTTTCTTTGGCATTTCTGGTTGCATCGAGTATTTGTTTAAATACAGACCCCATAGCCCAATGGATGTGTAGATTGTCTCAACCAACTTCAAAAACCCTTTACAACAAAACCAACAGTTCCTTTAACTAGCCTAATATCTGAAATTAAAACAAAGCTAAATCATATTGAGAGATCCATCTCTGAAGCTGGAAGCGCTAGATCCCAGCTTTAAAAGCGGTTGGATAAGGTTACCTTAGTAGATTTCTTCTTTTTCAACCTCTAGGAAATTTACCAAGTGCTAACATAATTGGCGACTCCACTAGGGACAGAACTAAAACTGACAACTTCACTTTTTTCCCCCTAAAAAGAACGTTTGATTCTCAGAAGAAAATAATGTTTAGAGGTTGATTAACTCTGTATATATTATTTTCAGACTTATAAAAAAAAAAATATATATATATATATATATATATATATATATATATATATATATATATATATATATAAACCCAAAAAGAGTTCTGGCTCCCAAGAAAGTTCACACTCGATCTCATCCCGACCTAGAACCTTCTATAGCGATAGATAATCCCGAACAGCTGCTCAGGTGAAAGACCTTAGCTACCAGTTCAGTGAGTGATACTCCCCTTCATAAGTCTCCTTCCTTTTCCGGAGAACCATATAACTTTCAAAACCTTGATCTTGATCCTTTTCCTCAACAAAAACTGGTTAGAACACGGTCTGAAACCTTTGTGTCTAAGCTCATCTTTGACCCAACTGTGTTGCAACCCCGAACCCCCGAAGTCTTGTCTCCTACGACTAAACTACAAATCACTATCTAAGCACCGCCCAGTCCTTCGTCATCCTCATCTTCTGCCGCTACCTCTCCAACCACCCAGGTTGTCGTCCCACCTCCTCCACCCATCATGGCAGCTCAGTATGCCCCTTTGGTGCTGGCCACACCACTACATGCCATGCCCCAAGACTACTAGACTAGACTTCCACAGTTCGATGCAACTGGAACATTAAGCGCACAACAACATGTGGATAAAATGAACGACTACTTTGATTTACAAGAAGTTGACGAAGTCGACGTTCAAATGAGACTGTTCGCACAGAGTCTGACAGGAGACGTCAAGAAATGGTTCAAAGCTTTATCTGCCACTTCAGTTCCTGACCTTGTCGCATTCTAGAGAAGTTTTCTCAACAAATGGGAGGTAAAGAAAAACCCTCTCCAAATACTGTCAGAATACGAAAATAGAAAAAGAAATCAAGGTGAAACGGTCCAAGATTATTGCAGTCGTTTTAACAACTTGTATAATGCAATCCCAACTGAAATCAAGCCTCCCCTGAGTTTGGCATTGATTAAATTCCCTGATGCATTCGATGCTGACATGTCTTACCAATTAAGAGAAAGAAATGTTGCCACCCTTGAAGACATGCAGAAAAGTGCTATTAGTGTAGAGGCTAATCTGTTAGCGAAAAGGGCTCGTCAAAGGACCGAAAGGAGAGTCACGATCAAAGAAGAACCTTCCATGTCAACCACAGATTCTAAGCTGGATTCTTTGACCCGAACAGTGGAATTTATGATGGAAAGAATGAACTTATCCGACAGAAACCCTCCAAGGGACAACACACCTGCTCCCCAGATTCGGAACCCCAATTTTAGGAGAAACCCTCCTCAGATTAGACAGAGAGATCCTAGAGATCAAAGAGAGAAAAGAGGCCCAGATCAGCCAATCAGACCTCCTCTACAGGAAAACTATGCTGATGAAGGGGGAGAGGTGATTAAAGAATTGGAAGACACTCACATTAACCTCATGGGAATTCATGATAATGAGGCCATTTTCCTCACCCAAGAAGATCAGGAACTCTTTCTGCTAAATCAAACTAAGGTAAGTGAGGAAGCCAGAGATGCAGAAAAACAGGCCTTTGAAAACGCTATTTTGGAGGTGCACCGTCAATACAACCTGCGAAGTAAGAAGACAGAAGGAAATTCCTCGAAAAAGACGACCAGAACGCAGAAGGTAGTTGAGACTGAGAAAACTCATGAGAAGATTACTGCTGAAAAGTCTTCTGACGAGGGTAAAACTAACGCTCCAGTAAAGAAAAACATCACTATACTAAAAAGACCAGCATAGCCTGAAGTTTCACCTGTTACCCCACCCAGTACTTCTGAGCGGAAGAATATGGTGGACCAACCAGAATCAATGAGTCAGACCAGAACTCTGGCGCCTTTTAGCCTGGAGGCAGAATTGGCCAAAATTAAAATTCCTATCCCACTTATAGAGTTGATGTGCAAAGGCAGTTATCGTTCACAGGTACTAAAAGCATTAGCCATTGAACCTGACATAGGCATCAAGGCCTTGACTATTGGATTAGTGACTCACTCAGACACTGTGAACCTTACTGACGATCATCCCGAACTCCTTTTCAGACCTGAAGTAGATGGTCGAGACGATATCGGTGATGTAGCTCCCTTTTACATCAGTTTGAACATACATGATTTGATATTGCATAACGCCATGTTGGATTCAGGTGCCTCACATAATCTAATGCCTAAAGCAGTAATGGAAAAACTGGGATTGGAGGTCACTAGGCCTTACAAAGATCTACACTCGTTTGACTCCAGCAAAGTCAAATGTATTGGTCTGATTAAGGACCCTTGCATCACCCTGGTTCAGATCCCTTCAAAAAGCATGGTAATGGACGTGGTGGTTGTGGACATCCTGCCAAAGTATGGTATGTTGTTGTCCCAGTCTTGGGGAGCTAAGTTGAAAGGAACCTTGCAGCTGGATATGTCTTATGCCACTATCCCAGTGTCTGGACAACAGAGGAGGTTATACAGAGAAACACTGATGAAGTATATGGTCAGCAGTCAAGAGAAACCTCACAATTACCCCCTTTACTCTGCTCATTTAGATTTAGATTCGTTCATCTTGTACAATGATGGTGATATTGAAGAGCCAGATATTTAGTTGGTGGAAGAGGTAGCTAGTCAAGATGAAGGTCCAGAAAACGGTGAGGCAACAAAGATGAAAAATGTAATCACTGAAGAGTTCCCTGCTGATTTCTGGAGTATGGATTTTGATGGAGCTATGAGTAAAGAAGGAGCAGGAGCTGGAGTCTGGTTGCATAATCATCGAAAAAGGTATTCAAAAAATCATTCCTATAAGTTAAATTTCCACTGCACTAACAACGTTGCTGAGTATGAAGCTTTAATGCTAGGTCTGAAGCTGTTGAAAAAAGTTGGTGCTAAGCAAATAATGGTAAGGGGTGACTCTGAATTAATAATTAAACAAATTAAAGGTGAGTATGCTACTAAACACCCGCACCTTAGAGCATACAGGAATGCTGCTCTCGATGCTTTGAAGTGTTTTAACGAGGTTGACTTGTAGGTAATGCCGAGAGGACAGAATATTATGGCCGACGGATTAGCTACATCAGCTGCTTCCTGCAAGATTCCTTTCCACCAAACTCGCCCATACAATGTTGAAGTGAAATGCAGACCGACAGTACCCGATAATATCAGGTACTGGCAAGTGTTTGGAAATGACGATCAGATAGAGGACTTTCTGCAATGCAAGAACGATTTTGAATGTACAAACATAGATGTAGAAAATGAAAATGAGAATGTAAATAACTCTGAATTTGAAATAGAAAGTGTGAATAATGTAAATATGGTAGATACAGTAGATTCAGGAGAGCTAGGAGATGAAGAAATGGATGCCGAAGTTTTACAATTGAAAAGCAATATTTTACCTAGAGGGCTCGTCCCTTTAGAAGATCTGTTTGACAATGATGATGTAGCTAAGAAACCAAAAATAGAAGCTCATGGGAAAGAGGTAGAGGACTGCAATATAGGAACTGACGAGAAGCCTAGGATGGTCAAACTGTCCAAATCTTTACCCCCAGAACAAAAGCTTAAGTACATTGAGCTATTCAAGGAATATTCAGACGTTTTTGCCTGGAGCTATGAAGATTTGAAATCCTATGACACCAGCATTATACAACACAAGATTCCCATAAAGGAAGACCAGAAACCGTTTAGGCAGAAACTAGGAGGATAAATCCCAAGTTGCTTCCCTTGAAAGAAAAAGAGATTAAGAAAATGTATGATGCCAAGATCATAGTCCCACTACGTTTCTCTAAGTGGGTTTCTAATTTAGTCCCTACACGCAAGAAAACTGGTGAAATCAGACTCTGCATAGATTTCCGAAATCTGAACAAAGCATCCTTGAAGGATAATTACCCCTTGCCTAAAATGGATCACCTCCTGCAAAGAGTGGTCGGGTCCAGTCGAATTTCTCTGTTAGATGGTTTCTCAGGCTACAACCAGGTCCTAGTTCACCTAGACGATCAGGAAAAAACCACTTTCACCACACCATGGGGCACTTTCATGTATGTGAAGATGCCTTTTGGTCCGATGAACGCAGGAGCAACCTTTCAGAGGGCAATGGATATCGCCTTCGTTGAAGAGTCAGGTAAGTTTATTGTCATTTATTTGGATGATGTGACTGTATTTTCCCAATCTGATGATGAACACCTACGGCACCTTAGACGAGTTTTCGAAAAGTGTAGAAGGTTCGGGATTTCATTAAATCCCAAGAAGTGTCTTTTTGGGTTAGAAGAGGGTAAACTATTGGGACATATCATCTCGAAAGAGGGAATCAGAATCAACCCCAGCAGAATTGAAGCCATCCTAAAGTTAGAACACCCAAGAAACCTCAAAGAACTACAGTCTTTCATAGGGAAAATTAACTTTCTTCGAAGATTCATTCCAAATCTAGCTGAGCTCCTTCGGAACATTACAAACATGCTAAAAAAGGATGAAAAAATAAAATGGGACGCTGAGTCCAGACAATCCTTCGAATAAGTCAAACGAGCACTCACAGAAGCCCCAGTTTTGATTAGTCCTGATTTCACTAAAGATTTCTATCTTTTTTCTTTCACCTCTGAACATACTATAGCAGCTGTATTACTGCAAAAGCATAGTGAAGGGTATGAACAACCCATAGTTTTCTTCATCAAAGCTCTAAGAGATGTTGCACTGAACTACAATATCATGGAGAAACAGGCTTTTGCTTTGGTAAAGGCTATAAAGGACTTCAAGGTATATATTCTTCATTCACACGTCATAGCATATGTTCCAAACGCAGTAGTGAAATATATCTTGACACAAGACAACCCTGATGGGAGAAGGGGAAAGTGGATTGCAGTTATTCTAGAATACGACATAGAAATTAAGCCCACAAAACTGATCAAAGGCCAAGGCCTTGCCAAATTGATGGCTAAATCTAACTTTCAGGCTCCTGACATTAATTTTCTAGACGTCACAGATGAACAGGGTGATATGGCGACTCCAAACGTTAAAGAGGTTTTTCTTAACTCTCCATGGTATGCAGACCTTATTTTTGTTTTACAAAATTTACAAGCTCCCCCTGGTTTAACTAAAACTAAAGCTAGATTGTTAAAGTTGAAGGCATTGAAATTCTGTATTCTAGAAGGAAATTTGTATTGGAAAGACCCTACAGGTATTCTTTTAAATTGTTTACTGAAAGATGAAGTTGATAAAGTGTTGCAGGAGTTTCATGCAGGAGAATGTGGTGGTCATTTGAACTGGAAGGTTACAGCCAACAAAATACTCAGAGCTGGATTTTACTGGCCTACCTTGTTTGCAGATGTACATCAGAAAGTAACAGCATGTCACCAGTGTCAACTGTTTGAGGGTAAAAGGAAACTCCTTCCTCTACCTCTTAAACCAATTTCAGTTGAGGCTCCATTCCAACAATGGGGACTCGATTTCATTGGAGAAATACACCCTCCGTCTTTAGGCCAACATAGGTGGATTCTTACTGCCACTAATTATTTTACCAAATGGATCAAGGTTGTACCAAGCAGGCAGGCCACTGACTCTGTTATTATCAAATTTATTGAAAATAATATTTTGTCTCATTTTGGTTGTCCTAGAAAGATCATTACTGACAATGCAGCTGCCTTTCGGTCGAAGAAACTCATTGATTTCTGCAATCGTTACCACATTGGCTTGGGGCATTCCACAGCCTACTACCCTCAGGGGAATGGGTTGGTGGAATCCTCAAACAAGACTTTGGTAAATATCATCAAGAAAACATTGCAAGAGAATAAAAAATCATGGCATGATAAGCTGGTATTTGCTTTATGGGTAGATAGACTGACCACCAAGAGGTCAATTGGTATGTCACCATACCAGCTGGTTTATGGTACTGAGGCTGTTTTCCCAACTTCGTTGGGAGTCCCTGTCATGAAGTTACTTCAATATATTCAAGATGAGCCAAATGACTCCCAGAGAAGAATCAATCAGATGATTCACTTGCAGCAGACTAGAGAAGATGTCTTCAATAAAACACAGGTCATCCAAGAGAACATCAAGAAGATCTTTGATAAACGAACCAAGGAGGATGATTTTGAGCTGGGAGACCTGGTGTTGAGATGGGATGCTAGGAACGAGGACAAAGGAAAGCATGGAAAATTTGATAATTTGTGGACAGGGCCCTACATGATCCAAGCTTTCAATGGAAACAATGCTTTTTTGCTAAACAATGGCGATGGGTCAGATCTGCCAGGAGCACCTGTGAATGGCAGAATGCTAAAACATTATGTCCCACCTCAGTAAGAGATTTGAAGAACTCATTCTCCATTGTACATACCCGCTTTAATTTTCAGTCTTTACTTGCATTCTCTGAGTGAAAAACATTGGTTAGTTCGTTGAAGCCCGAAGAGAAGGCCCTAAGCTGCTGATCACTGTTTTTCAAAATTTTCCTGAGAATAAGACCAACTAAGGCTACTAGACAGATATGTTCGGAATGACAGGAAACTGGATTCTTGGCACTTAACAGGGCAAGTACCATCCCCAGGTGGAGCCGCTATTATCACCCCATAAATTATGGGAATCAACTTATGAATTGGATATTATGGATATTATCTGTATCTAGTGTTTTTATTGGAAATTGGTTTTTCATTTTGCAAAAAAAAAAAAGCAAAAAGAAAAAGAAAAGAAATATAAAAAAGAAAAAAGAAAAACAAAAAGAAATAGAAAAAGGAAAAGAAAAAGAAAAAGAAAAAGAAAAAAAGAAAAGAAAAGAGGGCATAAAAGAATTGAAACAAAAGCCCCATGCAATAATAGTAACTTGGTCATACCTTTCAAGAATGACCAAGTTCTTTTAAATTTTCAATGTTGATAGGTTAGTGAATAAATCTGACCAGACTGTCTAATCCTGGTCAAATAGCCCTTAGTTAGCTTAGTGAATAAATCTGACCAGACTGTCTAATCCTGGTCAGATAGCCCTTAGTTAGCTTAGTGAATAAATCTGACCAGACTGTCTAATCCTGGTCAGATAGCCCTTAGGTAGAGTAATTTCTTAACCCAACAGTTTAATCTGGGTTAATAGTCCTAGGAAGATAGGTTAGCATGTAGGTTAGTTGCTCGTTTTGCTTGATCACCCATGAAACCAGATCGATGAAATTTCTACCCCATGTCCCCATGGCCTTAGAATAGCTTAGATGAAGTCTCCTTGGTGGGGTTTATGTGAAAATTTGGAAAAAACCCATAAACTGTTTTATGTCCTAAGTTTTTCCCCAAGTACTTATGTCTCCGCTCCCTGATCTATGTTTCTTGCACTTCTCAATGGTCCCGATCATGACGCTAAGATCTACAGCTCACAGCACATTCTGAACCCCCCTGGCCATTCTGCTTTTAACCGGGGGGGGTCCGGAATCGGTAATAACATGGATGCTCATCTGGACGGCTCAGAGAGGAGCGCTGAGATCATCGACTCACATTGGATTCCGGACCCCCCTGCTCGTTCTGCCTTTAACGGAGGGGGGGGGTTCGGAATTGGTTATAACCTGGGTGCACATCTGGACGGCCTAGAACAGAGCGCTTAAATCTACGGTTCACTTTGGATTCCAGACCCCCCCGTCCGTTCTGCCTTTAGTGGAAGGGGGGGGGTCCAGAATGGGTATTAAAGGACACGCTCAGATCTGTGGCCAGGAAACAAGCACACAGATCAATGGATCAAAATGAATTTTGGACCCCCCTGGTGTCCTGCTTTTAACCAAGGGGGGGGGTCCAGAATAGATATTTCCCTTCAGGGGGCCCCTGGTTGTGCGTGGCGTCAGTCTATTGATTCTCAAGTCACTTCTCTCACATGCTATCTAACGACCCATCACCCATAGACGTCATCCTCCACTGAGTCCACTTGTCCCACTTGTTCCTGGGGTCGTGTCACATCCCATAACTGCTGCCAGTCCCTGTTGTCAGTCCTTAACCCCTTCACTCATGAACAACCCCTTTTGGAAACTTTTACCTCAAATCACCAGCCTCCACGTCACCCCTCCGTATGCTTCAGCCACCGTCATCTGCCACTTCATCCCAAGTGGCCCATTGTCCATTTATTACAGGATAACATATCCGTTATCCTGCTGACCTATCTCCTGCGCCAAACTGACCCATTTTTGAATAAAACTACCATTTCCCTTTTTTATTCATTATTCATCCATCGCGCCAGAAACCTCTTATTCCTCCATTGCTTCCGCATCACCTTCACCTACAGTTCAGTTGACCCCACTAACGTATTGTTTATTGCAGGTACAGTTGCTGAAATGGTGTCAAAGACAAGACAAGTGGAAGAAGAAGAGAATCCTTTTCTTCCTCCCCCTGTCGACCTGGACAAAATTCCCTTGGTCGATAAAGATCAATTGATAGAGAATACTATTTGCAGTTTTGACTTTTCTGATCTTCAGTCATGGCTCCGGGAGGTTTTCCTGGACCAAAGTGACGAAATTGGACTCTGGGAGTCCAATTTGCCCCTGTATCTCTTCCCCCAGATTCATAATTTCCTCGATTTTGCCCTCAAATGCCAAGCCCATTACATCCCAGACCAGAAGGCCATCGTTTCTTCATCCGAAGACATACTCTTTTTCATCACCCCCGAAGATATTGACCAGATGATGCAAATTCCCCGTGCTGAATCTGTGTCCCCATTCAATTTAGAAATCCTCACTGAACTATATCAGAAAATGACATTCCCTCGGAGAGCTCAGATGTTCGAGCTTTTCCTTCCCGCTTTTGCTACACTCCCTTCCACCAATCCCCCTTATCCTTCTTCCATGTTCTCCACCAAAGGAAATAAAATCATTTCTTCCCTGTGTGCCCTGCTTGGGTACTATTCTGATCAATGGGTAGATGAGCCCATCCTGGGTTTTCTGTCCATTTTCTCAAACGATGAACAGCCTACCACGCAGTTCGACTACAACACCTTCTTGGCAAATAACATCCATGAACAATTTGTGAATTTCGCCACAGAGGGCATGTTTAGATATTCATCCATTCTAGCTTACATGTTCGTCTACTTTCAGGACGACAGGTTTAGTTTCTCCATGCAGAAGATGGACGCAGATGGGAGGCCACAGCCAGTCACAGTGTGGACTTCTCTTTTGAAACATAACTCTGTTGAATATGACTTCAAAGCGTTCATTGACTAGTTTTACCACCCTGTGGTAAGTATGTTGAGTGGCAGGCCCAAGCCAAGAATAAATGATGAGGTCCAGAGAATTCTGCATCTCTCGAACAACATTAAGATAGGAGACTGGTATTTATGTCACAACCACACCAAAATCAGAGTTTTCGGGTGTGAATTGGCACCTTACAAACTACCTCGATATGTGCCGGTAAGGATTTTTGCATTAGAATATATTAGGCAGATAATGAATTCAGATGACATTCATTTTGTTTCCCTGAAGAAAAAACAACAATTGAGAATCAAGGGGCAGATTGGTTCTTTCATCTGCAATAGCCAAGGTGCAGGGGAAGAAGCAGATAGACTGTTGAAGGAGATGAAATTCTCTACGATTTTCACCTGGCACTATGATCCATACGGGATCATTTTAGACATGAGGGTGAAAAACAAAAATGCCCCATATACTCATGAGTCCAAGCCAGAGATTGAGAAATTTGCAAATCAGACAGTATGGTTGCCTGACACTTTGATGGACTTGGAATAGCAGATGCCCTCGACAATTGCGCTACCCGCTACCACACCTCAGGTCCTCAAGGAGAAGAGGCCCCAACAGGATTCATCTCCTCTTTTAACAGAGGTGTCATCAGAGGAATTCCAAATTCACTCCAAAAAGCCGAAGACATTTTCAACGCTCGGCGCAACAGTAGAACAAGAAGTCCCAGCTACCACAGTGACCACCACAGGGGTCAAGCCAGTCACTCTACCTTTTGGCTTGAGTCAGCATAAGGGAATAACAATAGCATTAAAATCTACAGATTCTCCCTTAGATACTCCGCCAAGCAAGACTGGGCCCAAGTTGGGCATTTTTGAAAAATATGACTTGATCAAGAAGAAGAACCAGACACTCACTAGTAGCACTTATGCCCAGTTCCAGAAGCAGTCATCCACAGCCCAGCATAGACTTCTTTCGGCATTTGATACAGAAAAGGGTAGGATGCATATGGATTACCTCCAAGCACAAGTGCCGGATCCCAAGGTGATATCAGATTACAAAAGGACCACCTTTGAGTTCCAGGCTAAGGATGTGCATCTAGCAGATCAGAAGGAACAACAGACCTTGCCAAGTCCATGGAGAGGATGAACCTGCAAGAGTCAGAAATTAGCAGGCTTAAGAAATAAGTGGAGAACCTCCAAGAGCTAAATAATTCTTTCCAGACAAGCCTATCCAAAGAAAAACAGGTGAATGAGCAAATCAGAAAGGAGTTACAGCAGCTCCAAAAATAGACAATGGCAGGAAAGACTTTGGCTGAGGTCAAAGAGATTGTGTGGACAGATATTTTCAAGTCCATAAATGAAATCTGGCCAATGGTTCAAATCATGTTTGAACAAAATGAGTTGCTCGAGAGGAGCAAACAGGCTGTTGAGAAAATTAGAATGGAGCTGGGAGACATGCCAGCACAAGCAAATCAAATCATAAGGTTCCTGAATTCAAAGACCAGGGAGGAACTTGAAGAATTGAAGATTGAGGATAGGACAGAAACTATACTTGAGGTAAAAAGGGTTCTAACCAAAAGAGGTCTCATGCTTCAGCTTGAGGAGAAGATTCAAGTCATGGATCAAGGAGTGCAGAGGTTTTTCAATAAGATAGATGCTCTCCAAAAGAAGGGCCTACCTGGCCTGAAGGTCATTAATGAAAAATTAATGACACTCCCTAATTACAAGAAAAGGTTGACTGAAGTGTCTAAGGAAAGTTCCAAGTTTGCAGGGATAGAGGGAAGCATCACAGGAAAAGCATTCATGGATGCCTTGCAGTTGGATATTAGTATCCAACATGAGATTAAACACATATTCATCATCAAGCCTACATTTGCTAAATATACAAACATGGATGAAGTGTATCGGAGATTGCTTAAAGTCACAGTGCCAGGTCATCTCAGATGGGAAGAACTGTGTGATCTATTAGATTAGCAGATGAGCTGTCAAAATCCAGTCACCTGTCCAGTCAGAAGAGATTGCGAAGGCACCTCGCCAACGGCCTACCCCAGAAATTCAGCATACAGTTGTATCGAGTCATCAAACAATTTTGATTAGTTAAGTTAGTTAGTCTAAAAATAGTATGAGCACGTCCTGATCAGTTATGACAGGAACGTTTGCATTTTGAATTATAAATACTTCATCTTTCAAAGTATTGAGGGTTGTTGATTTACACACCCTATTGCTATCAAACTGTACTATTTTTGAGAAAGATCGACCATTAATAAAGAAGAGGCATTTACAGGATTCTTGCATATGTTTACTGGTGATGTTGATTTTCTAAGTTGAATGTATTCCTTTCTCTGTAATCATTTTGTTTGCTGGAACTAATCTTTATGAATAGCGTAATGTTGCAGGATTTATCTCTGATACCCTGTTTTCGATTCTAAAGATTTTAGTGTTTTTCTTCCAATATCTTTAATTAAGAAATTCTTAACTGCTTGTTAGTTGAAGTTATTTTTCTTATCTTTTCTTCTGTCCATCATTTTAATTTCTAAAGATCCAGTGAACGTATTATCTCACCCTGTGAAGGTTTTCTTTGGCATTTCTAGTTGCATCGAGTATTTGTTTAAATATAGACCCCATAGCCCAATGGATGTGTAGATTGTCTCAACCAACTTCAAAAACCCTTTACAACAAAACCAACAGTTCCTTTAACTAGCCTAATATCTGAAATTAAAACAAAGCTAAATCATATTGAAAGATCCCTCTCTGAAGCTGGAAGGGCTAGATCCCAGCTTTAAAAGCGGTTGGATAAGGTTACCTTAGTAGATTTCTTCTTTTTCAACCTCTAGGAAATTTACCAAGTGATAACATACTAAACAATTCCATAGTTCCTCACGAACTACACCCATGCAAACAAACACTAGGTGCAAGATCCCTCTCAATGTGACCACTGGCTATGACCACACACCTACTTAAAAAAAGGCGCTATGCGAAATATCATAGTTTTGGGCACTATCTCTTCTAGATAAGCCCCTTCCTTTCATGTGACCATGGATTGCGACCATGGGCTAGCTCCCTTTTTGACTTCATGCTTTGGAGCTTTTGAGAGATTCCTACTCCCCTTTCCCGATTTTTGAATCAGTGAGTTCTCTCGGTGGAACGCTAGCTCCTCCCCCTAGGCCCCTCTCTCCATACGACCTCGAGCTATGACTCGAGGCTTAAATACCAAGTGCTTCGGGACTTTTCCTTTGATGTCTCCCGAGGGAAATCCACTTCCTTTCCTCTGAAGTCTAATATGCGAACTCCCTCCAAGACCAACTCTACGGTCTATGCTCTCCCTTCGATCAATGGTTGTGATTAAATCGTGAGTTCATGTTTTGAGTATTTGTTGTGGGCCAAACCCGATACTCTTGATATTCATGAGTGTCAAATCAACGGATCACAACTCCTTCTGATCTAACGATCTAGATATTTTCTTGCGAATCAGAAGTTCGCGTTTCGGGATTTCTAAAAACTGCTTCCTCCATTCTCCCAACTCCCGATTCTCAATTTCCTGATATCTCCTTCCCACGAAAGGAATCAATGTTCTAGATCTCTCCTTCCATCCAATGGCTGAGATCAAATCATGAACTCGGACCTCCGAGTTCTCACTCTTCCCCTTTGTTGTGAGGTAAATCTCCTTACGGACTAGCAAATAGGGTTATGCTTTGCATGCAGATATGACCAAGAGAAAATCTACTTTCTACCTTCGTCCCTAGACTTAAATCCTATTCTTTTTAGTAAAACATGGCTAGATCAACCTACCTTGTTCCAGGAATTTGATGTCGATCCCTTTGTCACACTTGATCACTCGTTCACAGTTCTCCTTTCCAATGTTGACCTGCATACAAGAAGAGCAACAACTACACATGCACCTTACGTATAGACTAACATGTTAGAGATTCAAACATGTACTTAACAAATTATGAATAACTCATGAATTGGGATGGGAAAAGCATTTTCTTTATTACTTTGAATGAATCAACTTACAAAAAATTGAGATCGGCCACCACTGCGCGAACCTGATCTTGGGCTCCTCTTCAATTGTCGTCCAACTTCTTTGCTTTGTATCTCTTCTGGCAAAAGGAAGGCTAAGGGGTTGGGACAATGGGAATATGAAAATGGGTAGATTTTCTTTGCTATCCTTTTCCTTTCCTAAATGGGACCCCTAGCCCTTCTTTTATAGGCTAGAAGAAGCTAGGTATTTGGACGAACCCTTGGCCATGCATGGTCGGGAGTTTCAGTTAACTCACCCAGAGCTGTGTGTTCCGTCGGCAACTTTCCTTTTTTCGTGCTTTTGTCAGTCCACGCAGGCTTTTTTAGGTCAGCTAGTATGTACACGCATGCAATAATGGAGTAGGGTGCGTGGGCCCTTATAAAAGAGGTTTTTAAAGAGTTGCTCAGTAGTGCTTTGGCAAAGAAGGGATCTGATATGGCTTGATGTCAGGTAAGAATGTATGGTGCAATTTAGGGTTATAACAAATGCCCCCTAATGTGTGAGGTCAGAAGAGCATCTGATGGCCAAAATACATTACCAATCTTTACTGATGTGTTGAACGATTGATCCCAAGGATCAGTAACTGGGAGGCACCGTCTGCAAGATAACAAATGTCTCACCGAGGCAGGCATACCCATGCTCGGGATCAAATAGAATCATGGATACCAATCAAATACACTGTAGATCCATGTCATATAACTATATAAAGAGTAGCCGTGAACAATACGCAGTGGAGCTACATCTCGAAATCAAATTGATATACATATAGAGTATCCATCTTCTAGAAGTTGATACAGCTTGATGGCTAGAGATGAGGTCTTCAGAGCTCGAGCAACTACTTCAAAATCTTCCAAACTTGGGTAGGAGTGTAATATGAGTGTAAGACTGCACTACCCAGAGGTCTTCGATGGCTCGTCGGTCATGGACTTGATGATCAGACTGAAGGCTTCTTTGATTTCAAACAAGGACTTGATTGGACATTCAGGATGGCCAGGTATGAGGGCAAGAGACAAATTGCAGAGGGGCCGACTCAGGCTTGGTGACAAACCTCCCTTGGACAATAGCATGAAAAATGATGAGACTCAGGTAGCATGGCATTAATCATAAGTCTACAAAGCAGGAGGCAACGCAAACTCTCCATATGTTTGGAAAGATAACCAAGCGGTGGAGGACACAACTCTATATAGTGAGAAAATCTTCCTAAGGTTGTACTACATCCCATAGTTTGATGAACAAATGAACATATGTGCTTTATCCAAGGGCAACTCATTATGCTGCCAATAAAGAAAATACTTTTCCCTTCCTCTTTTTGGGGTATATTTGATTTTTTTTGTCTTTTTCAATAATTCTGGGAAAAAGAATAAAGGAATATTACGTTATATTGGAGGAACGAGTGTTGCAAACATACAAGTTCAAGGCATAAGGAAAAGACTGATGTTCTAGTATACTCAGGAAAAATCCTCCAAGGGCCAAGGGTGTTAAGACGCAGAAGCAAATTGTTACAAGGCTGGCGTATAAGGTATGCAAATGCGGTTAATAAAACACACAATGGTAACATCCTTTGATGTAAGTTTAACGAGCCCAGAGAAGGTAAGCACGGTGGTTTTTCATATTTAGAGAGTCTGAAAAAATGTAAAAGGAGACTCTATTGGGATACCTTTTTCGAAGATACTCTAGTCGGTTCAAAAAAGGGGTAAACAAGCACCGACAAGACTTCTATTCAAAACCATTTTAATGAGTGTGATAAAGACAAGATCACTCGGCAAGTTTTTCATTTTTAAGGAGTCTGAAAAAAGATTAACTATGGACTCTGTCAGGAATGTTCTTTTGGACCATTTTAACGAGTGTGTAAGAATAAGGTCACTCGGCGATCTTTTCAATTTTAGGGAGTCTGAAAAGAGCTTAACTATGGACTCCGTGGGGGTTCCTTCTTTGTAAGTTTAGTCCCTCAGGCCCGAAAAAGGGATAAAATTATACCTGAGAGTACTCTTCTATAGAGCTGAAGTTCCATAGAGTATACCTTTATTCATACAGTTGACCGTTTGGACCGAAAAAGGGGTAAACTACCGCCAGATAGACGTGACTTCAAATTTTAGTTTAACGAGCATGAAAGGCCACAAGATCGCTTAGCAATATTTTCATATTTAGAGGGTCTAAAAAGGGCTTAAAAGAAGACCTGTTATTTTTTGGGAGTTCTGAGGGTGAGGTCAAGAGCAAAGAAGAATCATGCAAATGAGGCTCAAACTCGTATTCAAGAAAAACTATAAGGACTCCCAAGCCTACAGTATTTTATAGACAACATGAATACCATAATGCAACCAGGATCTACCTAGGGCATCCATGTTCCGGTAAGCTCTACCACTAAGTTGCGAAACTTCTAAAGCAGAGATAATGGTTCCGTGTCACAACCTGATGGGATCGATCCTATGGAAAAGGAAAAAGACAACGAGATACAAAAAACAGGGTAGAAACCTAACCTATATGTTCCAATTGAGCGTCGGAAAAATTTTCCACAGACCGTTGAAAAAATACTCAAAACTCAAAAACAAAAACTGTCCCAATACCTGATCAAATCCTTCCTATGCAACTCCTGAATCACTCTAAATGTTTTTTGGTATAAAGAAAATGATAAGGGAGGCCAAAAAAGTGACAAAAAGAGGCCCAAAAGTCTATAAATAGAAGCTGGTAGCTCATTATCACCATTGCTGATTTGGAAATTGACTCTGGAGCCAAAAGAACCCCTTTGATTAAAGTGGTGATTCTGGGAGCTACAGTGGACGAAACGAACTTCTGTTTGGACCAAGTAAGTACAAACTCCCTCATCTTTCAATTTATGTCTTCATTTGTGCATTGGGTTTTGTTTTTTAGGGGGGCATCGACCTTTAAAAGGTCGGCCCTAGGTCCACGTAGGTTCTCTCAGGATAGGCCGCGTGTACATTCAGGCAGAGTAAACTCTGCACGCATGTACACGTGACTATCACCAATACAGCATGCGTGGGCCCCGTTATGGAAAGAAAAAGGCACAAAAAGAAAGGGTTTAACTCTCTTGAACCCTTTTGTTTTGCAGGATGTATGTCCATTGGAGAGAACGAGAGCAGAAAGAGGTGAATGAGTTGGTCGGGGAGGACCCCAATGTTGTGGTGACGTTGATGCAATGTGGGTTACTCAAGTTTTTTCTATGTCCTTTCATGTGGGCACAACCTAAGCTACTTAATGCCTTGGTTGACTACTGGCATCCAGATGCAGAGGCATTCATGTTAGAGGGGCAATCACTGGTGCCCACGGTCGAGGAAATTTACTTCTTGATTGGCCTCTCTAGGAGAGGGGAACCAATCAATTTATGGACTTTTCCTACGGGGCCGCATAACATAGTAGAATTGATAGGCCTCTACTGTGTAGTTGATACAGACCGCATGAGCACGCAAGTGCCTATAATAAAGATCACTAACCTATCGCTATAGGCGATAGTATTGCTTATTGGGTGAATTACCGATTCTGCTGCTCTACATTAGGCATCCCATGCATAGATGAACTGTGCAGTCCAATTCTTAAATGCACAAGTTTTTGATTGGAGTACCACTTTTCTTGAGTGTATGAAGAGGCAATTGACAGATTTCCGTTTGCAGACACATAGGAAATTGGAGTTCGGGACCATTCTATGTTCATTCTTTTTTGAGAAAGTTCTGAGTTTTAGTCCTCAAGTAGTGGTACAAGGACATCATGCCTCTCTTCCTGCTATGTGTAGATGGGCAGTACTACTGCTGCAACAGGGTGGCGGAAGGACCAATGAGTCCTTTAATGATGAATTTTTTGCATGGATGTCACGACAGATCCTGGTTATAGAGGACTACCCCTATGCCGGGATTGATTTTTTGAGAGACCCGGAGATACCAGTACCTCCTGGTGAGGAGCGAGGGGAGATGGGTAAGTCTCTACCTTTGTAGTTTTTTTTGTTTTGTTATATATATCATTTTTTTGTTATGCCAGAGTATTTGACGGATATGTGTTCATTGTGTGTAGATGTGGGACCAGTATGACCCGCTGACTATGCAAGGAACATGCATCGCCCTCATCTAGGGTCCGTACCTGCTGCCGCTGGGGGACCAGCAATGGCAAGTGATCTTCCAGCTGGGGAGGCTGAGAGGGTACTGAGATGGGTTGAGCATAACTTTACTGCGCTCACTCGCATGGTCCCGATGGCAGAGATTGAGGACCTACCACCATCTATGCAGCCTCATGTAGTGGGGGCACCATGGGCGTGGGTCCAGTTGTTTCGGCATTTAGCCAATGCTGTGGACCAGTATAACAGGGCCCACATGCCCTGACTTTAGCTAGACATTTTGATGTGCCACGAGAACTACTTGTATATATTTTTTTAGGGTATAAGCCCTGTGACTCATTATTGGTCCTATTTTTGAGGCGCTTGCATCCATCCATGTACTCTAGTTACTTTATGATGTTATATATGATTTTTTGGTCTTTTGTGTCTTATGGATCATGTGTGCAAAAAATGTATTTACATGCTTATGTTAATGTTCTTTCATATGTGTGCAAGATGACAATCTAAAATTTGATTAGCTAGAGTATCTGTAACTTGGTTTAATCTCCTAGGAACATGAAACTATGTAATATAATTAAAATTTTGTTCTAAGAGATGTACCCTAAGGAATCGTCAGTGTAAAGTTGGATCATGAACCTGGTACACTTTGTTTAACTGAGACACAACCTGTTGAGCATCGATATAGACCCAGAGATGAGAGATACCCCATGACAAAGAATCATGAAGCAACTCCATGACTACACTATACTTGATGACATTATTTGTGATGTCACCTAAGCATATACCTCCAGAAGATAATAACTGACCTTGAGGTGTAAAGATGACCCAAGCTGCGAAAGCAAGCCTTCGAGTGTACCGACTAGCACCATTTGCATACCCAATGAACACCTCAAAATCACTTGACATCTTCCACAATGATGAAATATAATATCAAGGACACATCCATAACACTAAAAGAAACTAAAAAGTAATAGTACAAAGACTATACATATGTTACAAAAAGTTACCCACAATGACCTGCCTATGAGTAATACTTCTTGAGGTAGAGCCCATTTCTAGGCTCCACTATGGCATTCCCTTCAAAATCAACCAGATCATAAGTGGCCTTTTTTAATACCTCTTTTATGATGAAAGGTCCGAACCACATGGATTTGAATTTGCCTGCCCCCAGGGGGTCCTTATCTTGGTCATAGACCACAACAAGGTCGCCTTCAGAGAAAATCTGAGGACGAACAGACCTATCATATTGACACTTGAACTTATGTTTGTGAGCCTCATTGGCTAGGGCCGTATCACGACACTGCTCATTGAGCTGCTCAAGGTATAATAACCGTTATTCAAGTGGAGAAGTGTATAACAATAATTGTATTGCCAACTTTAGAGACGGGATCTGACACTCGATAGGCAAGACTGCCTCCAGCTCGTAAATGAGTTGAAAAGGTGAGAAACCTGTTGCAGTCTTAACAGATGTTTGATAAGCCCATAATTCCGAGTATAACATCAAATGCCAATTTGACTTAGCTAAGTTGATAGTTCGTTGTAGAATAGTCTTAAGAGTTTTGTTTACAGCTTCCACCTTCCCATTATCTTGGGGGTAGTAGGGTGATGAATGTTCTTGTCGTAACCCAAGATTTGATGTTAATTCAGTCATCATCTGATTCTAAAAGTGACTACCATGGTCAATGACAATCTCCCTCAGGATGTCGAACCTTGCTATGATCTGATTGAATAAAAAGAGAGCTGCAGTCTCTCCATCATCTTTAAACATCGGCATAGCTTCGACCCACTTTGTGAAGTAGTCTACAGCTACGATAATATAGCGGTGCCCCCTTGCTGAAGGGGGGTTGCACATAGTGTAATCAATCCCCCGCTTGGTGAATGGACCAACTGTGATGACAGGAAACATGGGAGCGGGATGTGCCCTCATCTTCCAAGAGAAGATTTGGCATGGATGGCACTTCTTGACCGATTCGATACAATCTTTGATAAGTGTCATCTTGAAGTAACCTGCTCGTGGAATATTTTGGGCTGTTTCCAACCCAGAAAAACGACCGCCACACGCTTTGGTATGGAAATCATTAAGCACAATAACTGCTTCCTCATGAGTGAGACATCGGCGTAGGATGCAGTCTACCCCTCTCCGATACAATGTATCATCGATTATGAGATAATTCTTATCCTGATGGCGTATGTGTTGACGCTCAACACGAGAAGTAGTGTTGGGGCACTTCAAAGTCTAGATATAAATAAGTATATCTCTATACCAGGGATCCACAGACGTGATCAAAAACATATCTCCCCAGATAGGTGATTCTTCAGGCACAACGTCACCTAAATCAACCGGAAGTTCTAAAATAAGTTATGCGAAGACCAGTGACTTTTTGGACTTTGTTGAAATGAAGTCTAAGTCAAACTCCTGGAGGATGACCATCCATCTTCTGATTTTTCCACCTATTACCCGTCATGTCAACATGTACTAGAATGGATTCATGACAACAATGACAGTGGTCTTGCGAAACAGAACATAATGACGGAACTGTTGAACAACATGAATGGCTGCCAATGCAAGTTTTTCGATGTGAGAATAATTGAGTTCCGGTCCTACGAGGCCTCAGATTAGGTAATAGATCACATATTCTAAGAACAAGTCATCTTCCTGAACTAAAACCATGCCAATAGTTGACTCTACTGCAGCCAAATATAATAAGAAATCTTTGTTATAGTTAGGTGGCCGGAGTAGAGGGGCAGTTGTGATGGTGTGTTTTAATGCATTGAAAGAGCGTTGAGCAACATCATCCCAGTAAAAAGGAACATATTTTTTCAGTAAGTGCATAAATCCCTTGGTGATCTCGGCATAGTTGGTGATGAAGCATTGTAAAAAATTTGCCTTGCCTTGTAGACTCTGAAGTTGAAGGATTGTGCATGGGGGGGGAAACTGAATTATTGCCTCAACCTTGAGAGGATCGACCATGATCCTTGTTGTTGACACTATGAAACCTAACAAGCGTCCTAATGTTATGTAGAAGCTGCACTTGTTTGGATTCAGGTGAATCCGAAAGTAGTGACAACGTTCGAAGATAAGTCGGAGGTGTGTGGGATGATCCATTCTCTTGTGAGATCATGATGCTAAATCATCTAGATAAGCCTCGACTATATTCTTGAGGTCATGAAAAGAAAAATACATGGCCCGCTGAAAAGTGGCTCCATCATTTTTGAGACCAAAAGGCATTTTATGATACGCGAATGTTCCCCATGGACAGATGAATTCCATTTTTTGTTGGTCTTCGGGTTTGATTTGTATGTGATTATATCCCGAAAAACCGCCCATGAAAGAAAAGGCTTCGCAACCTGCACATTCATCAATGATCTGGTCGATAAATGATGTGGGAAAATTATCTTTGGGACAGGCCTTGTTCAAATCACAGAAGTCGGTACATACATGAATCATGCCTTGTTTTTTATTGACCATCACGGGGTTTGACACCCATTGGGTCAAATGGATTGGATAGATAAACCCGGCTTTTAGCAATTTCTCAACCTCAACCTTAATGGCTGCGACTTTCTTAGAATTAACAGGATGAAGCTTCTGCCGAACCGACTTAGCACCAGGATACATTGTGATTTCATGTTCAACTATTTTTGTATCGATACCTAGCATTTCCTCATAAGACCAGGCAAAAACGTCACAAAATTCTTTGAAAAGATCTGTGTAGATTTGAATCTCTTCGGGGGAGAAGTCAGTGCTGACGAAGACATTCTCCATGATGCTAGGTTTTTGGGAGATATTGATTGGTACAATTTCAGCGATAGTTGCCATATTACCCTCGGCATAAACCTCGTGTGTAGCTAAGGGATTAATAGAACAAGACCGATCTCTCGTCATAGTCACGGTGAATTCTCCCGCTTCAATTCGGCTTAACTCAGGGAGGAATTATGATATGTGATGGAGATCTTGCCAGGGTTTATCCGGACTAGTCATTGCTTCAATGATTGCTTCATCAGAGGGCAATACTAAGTGTAATGAATCAGTGTGAGCGAGAGAATCGTGAGCCCAAATAGGCTCTAGAAGTGGATCTAACTCTAGTGCAGGAGTTGGATCAGTGTGGGATGAAGTTTGCTAGACTAAAGAGTATGCTACTTCAGTTGCAAACAAGGGTAAGGACATGCACAGGTGCCCTGTCCCATCCATCGTGGATGATGGGGAAGGAAGTATCCACAGATCATCGAAGTAAGTCGTGCGGAATGACAAAACTTGAAAAATCTCAACCTTATGGTGATTATATATAAACTTGATATCGCCTTGAGGGGGCGGGTAATCGAAGGTATCCATCAAAGATGGGCACAAACCAACCCCTACATTGACGACACCGGGTTGAGTATTATCAATCAATGGGACCATGGATTCCCCCAATGCAAGGTCAGGTCTGGAGAAAGACAATTGATCGATGGTCACTATCCGACCTTCATGTGGAAACAACAAGACCCGAAAAACTATAGCAACCACAACTTGCATGGCATAAGTCCAACTCCTTCCTAGCAAGAGGTTATAGTCAAGGGGAGCATCAACTACCTCTACTTCGACACACACGGTCTTCCCTCTGTTGGACAACTGAGAGGGGGGGGGGTGAATCAGTTGCTACTGTGCTTAAACAATTATGCTTCTTTAAAACTCTTTACAGAGACACTGAATGGTGGTCACAATAATGTAGGGAAATAAACAATGGCACATTTAGCATCAGTCACATATATGAGAAACACAGAGACAGATATTTCCCGAGGAAACCCATACAGGGTAAAAACCTCTTTTTCTTTATATGATAAGTAATGGTTACATTCTTTACAGTATCATACATATGAGCACCAACTCATAATGAGGCTACAACCTCAGTTTTGCAAGCTGCAACTTGCTGAGAGCACCAACTCTCTGTTTTCTCTAGCACCCACTAGAGGGAAGCACCAACTCCCTGATTTCTCTAGCACCAACTAGAAGGAAGCACCAAATCCCTGGTTTCTCTAGCACCAACTAGAGGGGAGCACCAACTCCCTGTGTTCAAGCACCCACTTGAAACTTTGAGGACACAAGTCCTCCCTAGCTCCTCCCGACCACCCTGAAATATGAATATTTTCTGCTAAAACTTATTACAGTGATATGAGGTTCAACAATGGCTTACCAGACTCATCACTGTTCTACTGCATTTCGTTGCTCTGTCTACCTCATTGCCTTTCTACACACATCACTTGCGCTATCTGTTCTTCCACTTTTTATGCTATGTGCACCATGTCCATTCACTGCACAGTTCCTCTTCTGCACTCTTCAGCTGCTGCACTCTCCTCCTTCTTCACACATGAATCACCTTCATCAACAACAATCACAGGAACCTCCAACATCACATGCAACTCTTCTCTTTTCCGTATGTGTTTTTCTTCTGCGCATATTGTGCATGCAATATTCTCCATTCCTATGCATGCTCATACCACGCCAATCTCCTCCATATCTTGAGTGTTCTGTGTGATCATCATTGCGACTCTTCGACTTCTCTGGCAGTTCAACCGTGCGTTCGGCATCACTGGGTGTTATGATGAGATTCCTCAGCCTCTCTGGCAGTTGAGACTCTTCATCTTCTTTGGCATAGTTGAGCTTATCCTTTCTATTTTAGTTACAGGCTCCAACCCTCATCCAGCTGTCAATTTCCTCCACGAATCGTCTTCATTCCACTGGCAGATTCCTTGTAACTCTTCAGCTCCTCTGGAAATCACATAGAAATCTCTTCGCATCCTCTGGTAGAAACCATCAATGGTTTCTAGTAGTTACACTGTGAGGATCAACATTAGCCCTCCGATCGTGCTCATTTTGACCTCCATCGTTGGATTAACTCTGATGGGTTCTTGCGTTATTTACCCGTTTTGTACTTTCATAATTTGGAGATTCTGCGATGAGACATCTTGAGTCTCCATGTCACGAGCTCTGAAACCTCGAAATGGAGCTTATCTAGGCTGACTCCTTCCCTTCTCATGACCAAGGGCTGTGACCACAACCTTATTCATAAGACGCTTTCGCGATCTCGCATCTCGTTGTTCCTTAGGTAGAGGTTCTCGTCACTCCAAAGTTACGATAGGCGAAACTCCGAGATGGAGCTGGATCAACGGTCCAGAATCTTGGTGTATTGATGGTCCAGATCTCTTCGTGAATTTGCATCTCGCAGTTCCTGTGCTGAAGGGTCTCATCACTCCAAGTCACGATAGCCGAGACTCCAAGATGGAGTCGGATCAACGGTCAAGATCAAACCTTGATCTGACGGCTAAGATCAAACCCCGTTCCTTTGACTTTCCAGTCAGTGACATGACGATCTTTTGCCACGTGTCCTATGGACCCAATGGTTCAGATCTTGTCGTGATTTCAACACTTCACAGGCCTTCTTCATGCTTGATCAATGGTCCACATTCCTTGGTGATCTGATGGTCAAGATCTTTTCGTGAATTCACATATCGCGATTTCGACATTCCTGTGGTGAATGTTTTTTATGCTTCCAACTCCCGATCTACAAAACTACGAAAGGGTGTAAACCTGCTGACATCACACGTGTCGAATACCTGCCACATGTCACCCTGATTCGTGACTTACATGTGGTTGAAATATTGAATCAGTCTGACACTTGTCATTACCTAGTTGTGCCACGTGTTCCTAGCTGATGTGGTTTGTTGACATGAGTCGGATCGATGGTCTAGATCATATCTTGATCTGACGGCTGCGATTAAATCTCAATATCGCATATCATGATTTCGCGAGTCCTGTGGTTATTATTCTTTGACCTCTTCAACTCGTGATCCTCGAAAACCCGACAGGGAGTCGGATCAATGGTCCACATAACCCCTTGAGATGGACGGTCCTCCTACTTTCGGGATTTTGTGAGCCCCTTTTCTCCTTGCACTTTAAACACCGTGCAGGTTTTCCCTAATCCAACGGTGGTCGGATCCTGCGCTCAGATCTAATGCCTGAGATCTATCCTCCTCTTCAGCGTGCTCTTCTTGTCTTTATTCAGATCTGACGGCCCTCATGCTGTCGGGAATTTTGGATGGGATCCAACGATCAGTGACGCTTCTCCTCCAAGTTTACACATCCTTCTTACTTGGAAGAATTTTGACTCTGCGCTAATCCTCCTGAGCCTTCATTGTTCCTATTTGTCCATCGATGCACACTCTGATCCTGCCATCTTCACTATTGTACTTGCCATCAATGACAAGCATATGCTACCTATTAAGCATTTGCCAACAATCTCCCCCTTTGGCATTGATGTCCACTAAGGCACCCGAATTCTTTTCTCCCCCTTTGACATCAATGTCAAAGAAGAAACATGCTCCCCCTGAGATATTGCAAGAATTTTAGGAGGCATTAAACATTCAAACAATGCAAAACTCCCCCTAACAAGATGGACTTCTTAGGTGTGAACCGAAATGACACCCAGCTTCTGTCTGAGATATTCAAACAGTGTCTTGGCTAGGGGCTTAGTAAAGATGTCTGCAATTTGTTTTGTAGTGGGAATGTAATGGACCTGAACAATCTGATTGGTGACCTGCTCTCTCAGAAAATGATATTTTATGGGAATATGTTTTGTCTTGGAGTGGAGGACA
>ML782241.1:338435-365662 GCA_009831015.1 Picea engelmannii
GGTGGTTTTGATTAGCTTTCTCCTGGTTTGTACCCCTTTGTCTTTTTCTCCAATTATCTGACTTGCAGGATGATTCTTTTGAATGATTCTGGAGGAGGAATTTGTAGTTGACTGCTGATTTGAGTCTGTCTAAGTGGATGAGTCTTCATCTGATTCAGAGTCTTCATTTTTTGATTCTTGGACCTGTTCATCTTCAGCTTTAGCTGTGTCTTCTGTAGAAGACTCATTACCATACACCTCTCTTACTTGAACTCCTTTATCAATCTTCTCATGTGTGGATGACTCCCCCTATCACTGTTATCTGGTTTGCTCTGCATCTGCTCTTTCTATCATTCTTCTCTGCTTCTGCTCTGTGTTTCATCTCACTCTACACATTTGCTAAATCTCATGCTACGCATCCTCTATTTTTCCCTTTCTTCCTAAAGGTTAACTTTCCTTGACAAGGTCTTTCCTCTTGTTGTCTTTACAGGATGTCATGTACATCAGAATGTTGTTGTCCTACTAGAACACTGTGCAAGTGTAACTTGTACCTTTTAAATATCCCTTGAATCTCCCCATTGAATCTCATCGATCTCTATTACTGCAATTTTCATTTTTCTTCCATGATGCATTCAATCCAGGGCTTTTATGTCCATATTCAATCACAAGAAAAAACTGCTACACCCACCCTCACGCCTGCTTTTCTTTCTCACAAATGAACGGCCTATATCAGGTTTCTTGGGAGCACTGATTTCTACCTTGTTGAGTCCAATACCGGATTTGTCATTTGGTGATATCTGGCTATCCAAGACCTTGTCCAGAGTCATGGATCTACTCAAGAACTTGACTTGGGTGTCTGCCTTCTCAACCTTCAAGACTTCTTCTTCCTGTTTATGACATGGTTCTTCTCCTACTTCTTTCTTAGGATAAATGCTGACTGAGTATTCTTTTATTGTATCTGAATCTTCTTCTTTACTTGCAGGGGAGGATTCAACATCAACATTATTGTTTTCCCTTATACTATTATTCACCATTTGTCCTGAGTTTACATTTACCTTACATTCTTTGGATGTGAGCACCTCTTCACTGCCTCTATCACATTTTTGACTTGTACTGAGCAAGTTATGTTTCAAATCACCTACAAGCAGTGCATACTGGGCATCTTCTTTGTCATTACTCAAGCTCATCATCCCTCTATCCTTGATTTTGCCTGGTTCATCATTTTCAAGGATCACATTTCCTGTTTTGCTTTTACTTATGGACAATAGCTTATCCTTGTCTCCAGTCACGTGCTTGGAACATCCACTGTCTATATTCCTAGAGGCCTTTTGTTTTTGAGTTGACAGTGCTTGACCACATTTTTCACTCTCTTTCCTCTTCCATGTGCTGGTCTTTTTATCTAAGATCTTTATCCTTGGATCTGCTTTGTAATTCTTGAGATGGAAGTTTGCAGCTTTGTGGCCAAAGTTGTGACAGTTATAGCATTCAATCTCATTGTTAAATAGGTCAAAGTTATTGTTGCAGCGTTGTCTACTCATTTACTATTTATTAATCCTTGACCTCCTCAGTTGCATGTATCTAGACTTAATTTGGAAATTTGCAATCTATGATGGTTTGTTACTTTGCTGTATCATTCTTTGTTGTGGCAGATATTTATTCCTTGGAAATATTAATTGCTCATTTCTAAGTCTTAAAGAACAATTTACAGCTTTGTGACCAAAGTTAGAACAGTAGAAACAATATCCATAGAAAAATTCTTTGTACCTGGAAAATGGTTGTCTTCTTTGAGAAAATCGATTTCTCTCATGTTGATGATGACTTTGAGTAGGGAGTGCATTATTTCTTTATTCTACAAATTCAGTCCTGGTGATTTTTCCTTTACTTGTCCTAGGTAGCTGATTGTCTTCCTTTGTTTCTACAGGTTTGTTGTTGTCATTGATTGTCGATTTGACACGGACACTAGCTTTGACAAACTTGATGGGTTTTTTGTTTCTTGGCTGACCACTACTTGATCCCTCTTCATAACCCAAACCAATTTTCAGCTTTGGATTCCTTTGCTGATTCAAAATGGTGGCTAATCCTTCTGAGGCGTTGATACTTGACAGATTCTGATTGTACAAGGCTTGAAATTTCTCCATCTCTATCCTAGTTTTCACTACTTCTTGTTCTAATGCTTCACATCTAGCCTTCTTTTCTGATAACTGTCGTTTCAGAATATCTTCGATTTTCTTTGCCTCTTCTAATTCCACTTTTAGCAGGGCAAAGTCTTCATCGGGCTATTTACTGTCTTTCTCAAACTATATTAGCAATTGTTTTTGCTTTCTGTTCTTAATTCTGAGTCTGTCAATCTCTTCCAGTGCACTGATTAGTTCTCCTTCCATATCAACCACAGCTTCTTCATCATTCTCATCACTACATGTGCTTTCATTATCATAATCCTCTTTGGCCATAAGCATGAATTCATTTACATTATCTTCACAGGAAGAGTCAGTATCGATTTCTTCTGAGGATTCATCATTGTTTACACATAAACTTTTCTTTTTATCAAATCTCCTGGATTTGTGCTTCTCTTCACCTTCATAGTTCTGATCGTGTTTCTTGTGTGGACATTTATTTGCAAAATGACCTATATTACCACAATTGAAACATTTGAATGGCATCTTACCTTGGTACTTGCCTGATCCTTTCTTTAGTCTTCTCATGAATTTTGCTTCAATTTCATCAGGCTCAGAATCTTCATTCTTATCTGCTTTAAATGATGCTTCTCTAGAGGTGGGTTTATCTGTAACTATCCTCATCTCATATGCAGTCAATGTTCCTAGAAGTTGATCTAAAGACAAGGTGTTTAGATCATTAAGTTCTTCTATAGCAGAGACCTTTGGGTTGAACCTATCTGGAAGAGATCTCAAGATTTTCTGAACTAAAGAAGGTTCCCTAATTGTTTCACCAAGTGCCTTCATTGCATTTACCATTTCTTCTACTCTCAAAAAGTATTTTCCAACAGTTTCATCTTCCTTCATCTTCAGCTGTTCAAATTGCACTCTGTAGGTTTGAAGCTTGGCATCTTTTACCTTTTCATTACCTTCATAACTGTTAATGAGTTTGTCCCACATTTCTTTAGCAGTTTGAAGATGCATCACCTTCATAAAATCGGCTTCTGCAAGTCCATTCAAGATAGCATTCATTCCCTTAGCATTAAAGCTAAATTCTAACTTATCATCCTTGGAAGCTAGCCTAACAGGCTTTATGTATCCAATTTCTACTACATCCCATACATCAGCTCCTAAGGCCATTAGGTATGCTCTCATTCTAACCTTCCAGAAGGAAAAATTTGTTCCATCAAATAGAGGAGGCATAGTGACTAAAGTCCCTTCATGGCTTGTCATGTTTAAGCTCTAGGATCTACCCTTAGACAAAAGGGGCCGACTCTGATACCAATTGTTGGACAACTGAGAGGGGGGGGGGGTGAATCAGTTGTTATCGTGCTTAAACAATTATGCTTCTTTTAAATTCTTTGCAGAGACACTAAATGGTGGTCACAATAATGCAGTAAAATAAACAATGGCACATTCAGCATCAGTCACATATATGAGAAACACAGAGACAGATATTTCCCGAGGAAACCCATACAGGGTAAAAACCTCTTTTTCTTTATATGATAAGTAATGGTTACATTCTTTACAGTATCATACATATGAGCACCAACTCATAATGAGGCTACAACCTCAGTTTTGCAAGCTGCAACTTGCTGAGAGCACCAACTCTCTGTTTTCTCTAGCACCCACTAGAGGGAAGCAACAACTCCCTGTTTTCTCTAGCACCAACTAGAAGGAAGCACCAACTCCCTGGTTTCTCTAGCACCAACTAGAGGGGAGCACCAAATCTCTGTGTTCAAGCACCCACTTGAACCTTTGAGGACACAAGTCCTCCCTAGCTCCTCCCGACCACCCTGAAATTTGAATATTTGCTACTAAAACTTATTACAGTGATATGAGGTTCAACAATGGCCTACCAGACTCATCACTGTTCTACTGCATTTCGTTGCTCTGTCTACCTCATTGCCTTTCTACACACATCACTTGCGCTATTTGTTCTTCCACTTTTTATGCTCTGTGCGCCATGTCCATTCACTGCACAGTTCCTCTTCTGTGCTCTTCAGTTGCTACACTCTCCTCCTTCTTCACACATGAATCACCTTCATCAACAACAATCACAACAACCTCCAAAATCACATGCAACTCTTCTCTGTTCCGTATGTGTTTTTCTTCTGTGCATCTTGTGCATGCAATATTCTCCATTCCTATGCATGCTCATACCACGCCAATCTCCTCCACATCTCGAGTGCTCTGCGTGATCATCATTGCGACTCTTCGACTTCTCTAGCAGTTCAACCACGTGTTCGGCATCACTGGGTGTTATGTTGAGATTCCTCAGCCTCTCTGGCAGTTGAGACTCTTCATCTTCTCTGGCATAGTTGAGCTTATCCTTTCTGTTTCAGTTACAGGCTCCAACCCTCATCCAGCTGTCAATTTCCTCCACGAATCGTCTTCATTCAACTGGCAGATTCCTTGTAACTCTTCAGCTCCTATGGAAATCACACAGAAGTCTCTTCGCATCCTCTGGTAGAAACCATCAATGGTTTCTAGCAGTTACACTGTGAGGATCAACATTAGCCCTTCGATCATGCTCATTTTGACCTCCATCGTTGGATTAACTCTGATGGGTTCTTGCGTTATTTACCCGTTTCGTACTTTCGTAATTTAGAGATTTTGCGATGAGACATCTTGAGTCTCCATGTCACGAGCTCTGAAACCCCGAAATGGAGCTTATCTAGGCTGACTCCTTCCCTTCTCGTGACCAAGGGTTGTGACCACAACCTTATGCATAAGATGCTTTCACAATCTCGCATCTCGTTGTTACTTAGGTGGAGGTTCTCGTCACTCCAAGTTGTGATAAGCGAAACTCCGAGATGGAGCTGGATCAACGGTCCAGAATCTTGGTGTATTGATGGTCTAAATATCTTCGTGAATTCGCATCTCGCAGTTCCTGTGATGAAGGGTCTCATCACTCCAAGTCATGATAGCCGAGACTCTGAGATGGAGTTGGATCAACGATCAAGATCAAACCTTGATCTGACGGCTAAGATCAAACCCCGTTCCTTTGACTTTCCAGTCAGCGACATGACGATCTTTCGCCATGTGTCCTATGGACCCAATGGTTCAGATCTTATCATGATTTCGACACTTCACATGCCTTCTTCATGCTTGATCAATGGTCCACATTCCTTGGTGATCTGACGATCAAGATCTTTTTGTGAATTCTCATATCGCGATTTCGACATTCCTATGGTGAATGTTCTTGATGCTTCCAACTCCTGATATGCAAAACTCCGAAAGGGTGTAAACCTGCTGACATCACACGTGTCGAATACCTGCCACGTGTCACCCTAATTCGTGACTTACATGTGCTTGAAATGTTGAATCAGTCTGACACTTGTCATTACCTGGTTGTGCCACGTGTTCCTAGCTGACATGGTTTGCTGACGTGAGTCAGATCGACGGTCTAGATCATATCTTGATCTGACGGTTGCGATTAAATCTCAATATCGCATATCGCGATTTCGCGAGTCCTGTGGTTATTATTCTTTGACCTCTTCAACTCGCGATCCTTGAAACCCTGACAGGGAGTCGGATCAACGGTTCACATAACCCATTGAGATGGATGGTCCTTCTTCTTTTGGGATTTTGTGAGCCCCTTTTCTCCTTGCACTTTAAACACCGTGCAGGTTTTCCCTAATCCAACGGTGGTCGGATCCTGCACTCAGATCTAATTCCTGAGATCTATCCTCCTCTTCAGCGCACTCTTCTTTTCTTTATTCAAATCTGACGTCCCTCATGTTGTCGGGAATTTTGGATGGGATCCAACGATCAGCGATGCTTCTCCTCCAAGTTTACACATCCTTCTTACTTGGAACAATATCGACTCTAAACTAATCCTCCTGAGCCTTCATTGTTCCTGTTTGTCCATCGATGCACACTCTGATCTTGCCATCTTCACTGTTGTACTTGCCATCAATGACAAGCATACACTACCTATTAAGCATTTTCCAACACCCTCCTAATTGCATGGGGAAAGAAGGGACGATATCATGTGATCGAAATGAACGACCATCGAAAGCGGTGAGGAGAGTAGGTGATGGAGACAAAACATGCTGGCCAACAACCTTCCAACATGCTAACGACATAACGCATGTCAAGGCACCCTCATCAACCACTGTGGGAAAGATATTCTGAGTAAAAAAATTTGTGGGATAAGCCACTACTATCTGAAATGCTACATGGTAAGGCAGACGAGGTTTTAAGTCGGTTGTATCCAACAGAATTGTACTCAGATTACAAGTCTCGGTAGATCCTAAAGTGGTTAACAAGGCTTTCCTCTGGGAAGGGCAGCTTTGGAGGACCTCCAAAGCAGACATTGCGCAAGGGGTTTTCGATAAATCTTCCACCACAGAGTAGTTCTTGGTGGCCCTTGCGTTTCAGTTATGAGAAGCTTTTTTGAACGTGCCTTTGGGAATGCATATCATTGTTTTGCCCAACGTCTTCTCAATTTGTAGAGGAAGAGATGGGAGTTCAACTTCTTTACCCTTCTCAAAAGTGCTCGGTTTACTATAGTCATGCGCTCTAGTCAATATAAAAGCATCACCCCTCATCATATATACGTTCATGGATGCGAGGTTGTTTATAGGTGGACAGGGTTCTTGACTGCCCCCTTCTGTGCTTGCAGAGGCTTGAGTTAGATTTTGTCCATGTTGAAATGGATTGGTTAACACAACCGACTGTTGCTGCGTCACAAACTTTTGGGCTTCTACAAGCCGAGGACATAGATGGGTCGGGTGGTCTTCCATGCACAAGTTGCATGGATACCTCGCCTTCCGTTTTTCCTTGTTGTCCCCACCAGCATTATCAGTAGTTTTTTTATCCCCCTTACCCTTCTTTCGTTGTTTCCTCTTTCCTTCAGGCTGTTGGGTGACCTTTGGATTAGTCGATTGCACTGTGTGTACCTCCGACATTTTGGTAGGGGGAACAACCAAAGTAGTAGTTTGGTTGGTCGCTGTGTGTTGGATAGATAACTGTTGCAACTGCTTTGTCAATTGCTCAGCGGGCTTTGTTTGTGTTGAACCAACAATACCATCGGCATGTGGTCCAGCTCTCTGTCTAGTTTTATCCAGTATTGAGCATGGTGCATCTGGCAAGATGTTGTACAATAAACCGAACTGAGAATAGATGAGCTCAAATTGTTGAGCTCTCATGATGGCGTCTTCCTTGGAGAATACTCCCGACGTTGTGATGTCTTTGGACAACTGTGGGACCAAAGACTTAAGGAACCACTCAAGTAGGAATGCTGGTGGGACTGGCACCTTAATTAGACTCTTCCGGCATCTCCATTCTCGGATGTGATCAGAGATATGGTCTGTTGTTGTCTGTTTGAAATTGGTTAGTAGCTTTGTGCCAACATCGTATCTCACAGGTAACTGGAAATGGTTAAGGAAATCCATTGCCAGCTCACCGAAGGAAGAGTATCTTGAGCGATCGAGCTCAATGTACCATTTCATGGCACTCCCAATGAGAGTACGTTGAAACAATCACAATTGTACGGAGTCATCTTTCAATGAGTTAGATGAGCACCAAAGATGGAAGGTAGTCACATGATCGCCTGGATCTTCATTAGGCTTGGCCTCGAACTTTGGGATGTCCGAAGGCAACTTCGTCGGCATAGGAGGCCAACGCGGATCGTGATAGATAGGGTCATTCAACAACCTTGTCAAATCTGGCAAGCGCAAAGTCACGAGGAAGGGTAGTTTGGGTTGTTGGTGATAACTTGGGAAAAAGGGGCCTGGAGTTTGACTGGCACCAGGCTGCTAGGAAATGTTTGGCTGCTGGCTCGGATTCTGGTAGACACCATGGCCCTGGCTAGTGTAATAATTTTGCGTATGTGGAGACATCATCGGCTAACTTTCGAAATAGGACATGGATGGTTGGGCATGTGTTGCATTCGAAGGAATTTGGGAAGGGTTGCCCCATGCCGGTCCCATGGGGATAGGCATAGTAGTTTGTCTGGGGTTCCATTGATTGTGGAAAGAATTACCCCAGATCGACATTTCGAACAAGGGAACGGATCCCTGCTAAGAATTCCAAGGCCCGGCTGTGGAAGAAATTCCTAGGTGTGCCCCCTGTGCAGGAATAGTACCCTGCATAGGAGTAGATTGTCCAAAACTAGGATTGCCCCTAGTCGGGAAGGCGGCTGACGAGAAGGCATTGTTACCAAACGTTTCGTCCAAAGAAAATGGTGTCGAACCTACCGAAATATTATGTGAAGGTGTTCCTTGACTCCCCACTCCAAATAAACTATGGTATGTAAGTTGCCCGACGGATTGTTGATGCGAGCCACCGAGTGAAGGGGACGAAGGAGGGATATGACCTCCTCCGTAAGGGAAAGCGTTAAAAGGAGCAGGAGTGCCCCTCGTGTGACCTTGCAGAGGAGCGCTAGAGCTCCCTACCCCCATACCTAAAGTCTGTAAAGTGTAGTAGGAAAGTACAGGACTTGTACCCGAACTAGGCATCCCGTATGAGAACGAAGGGCCTGTCGCACTTGGCATGAAAGGAGTTGTGGCCACCACCAAAGACGGAATCAAACCACTGTGCGATGTAGAGGTGGTCGAGACCATGGTGGCTTGGACTGGTGATGGTGGGTCAGGAGGTGAAAATTCTCCTGTGGTGACAACTGTAGTGGGAATTGAAGAATTCCCAGAAGGAATAACAACGTTTGTTTCCATTGCTATGTACGACACTGTCTAGCGCTCGTAAAATTGAATTGGTACGATGAAAGGTGACAAGAAATCAGTGGCTGGGATCTCAACTGGGCCAAGAGAATTTGCTTCAAGGTCCAAAATGGTCAATTCCTCCAGATGTTGGTTGGGAACAATTACTTGTAACCCGGTCACTTCAAAAGACCCTTGTTGGTCTAGCTTTCGCCTTAATGGTGGCGGGGCTGGCTCCAGTGTAACCAACAGCAGGACAAGAAGCCTTCATGATTGGTAGAGCTTGTGATCCTCCACTGTGTGAGAAGATCAAAGACACTCTAAGGTAGTCTAAAATGTTAAAAAGTAACACACACTAAAAAAGTCCCTAGAAGATAAGACAGGCAAACACTAAATTAATTGGAAGAACAGTTACAACAACCAACACTAGAGCAACTTACCGGTGCAAGTGCAACTCGAACACGAAAGAACCCTCCAGGTATACTCTACAAAGCATGGCCCGATGTCTATCCTAGGTACCACGGTATACCCCCACAGTCACCTGTGTATGTCCCTAAAAAATATTGGCAACTAGGTTGCCAACGCGCGAACAGTCACCAGGCGGGTACAGTCGAAAGTCGGGTAGACCACAATGAGCAGGGTATCGAGCCTGAAACCTGTCAAGGGTATTGAAAGCAAGTGGTTCGGAAGACAACTAAGGACCTCGAACGGATTCAAGACCCATGAAGCCCTGTGGCAAATGCAATCGACGAAATCCCAAAACAAGCGCTCTATATGTGTTCTCCACTATGATTGGTCCAGCTTTGGAGGGGTTATCTCCTCTACCTTTCCGCACACGACCTCGTGTTTATCCCCTGTGTTAGAGGGGGGTCCCGGATAAATTTCACGATACTGGATTTAGACACTCCCTAACTCAAACTCCGATGTTTGATTTTAAATGGTCTTGAAGAGTTTCCTCTCCAACCTAATCCAAGGCCTTAATCCTGAACTAGTTGGTTAACCCTAAAAATATAAAAGTCTAATAAATTTTAGATTTAGTGTTAATTTTATGGATTTTTCTTATGTCAAGGGGTATGAAGGTGAAACTGATGATGTCTAAAAGATGAAAGAAAAAAAGAATAAAAAAGATGGAAACGAAAAACTTTTACTTAATGCAAAATTTTAACAACTTTTCAATTTTTTTTTTTTTTGAATTTTCTAAGATTTTGGACAGCAAACTCAAAAGAAATTTCACTTGACTACAAGCTACTTATGATCTAAGTAAACTGAAAAAACTTATGAAATAAAATACTTTTCTCTGCCTAATAATGCAGAAACACACTCTTCAACCAAACAAGAAAATGAAAAGAGATTTTTTTTTTTTTTATTTAAATGCTTGATAAAGCAAAAAGGGAAAATACCAACAAGAAACAACCAAGAAAAACAATTCTGGCCTAATCGTAGATTGCAAAGAATCACTTCAACAAATCACACTATAGCAACTTTTTTTTTTTTTTAAATGACTCTCACACTTGTCTAAAAACCTTTAAAAAATTATTTTTGATGACAGCTTTTTAAAATGAGAAAAAACAAGCTAAGGCTAAGATTAATCCTAAGATACTGACTGCTAAGACAGAGATTCAAATACTTGAGAGGTATAACTCTCTTCAAGGGAAAGGATGACTGCCTTACCCCCAACAAAAACTATCCTACCCAGACACGCTACTCATAATCCAACAGCAAGCATGCAAACGTGAGTTGTATAGCACCAGAGGGCGTGTACATGCGGGATGACCTTGTACAGGCCGTGTGTATATCTAATCTCTGAGAAAAAAAAAAAAAACAGACAACCCAGACCAAGAAGAGACCACTGATAAAGGATTGGACACTCTTTTTAAAAGAAAAAAGCAAACCAAGAAAGGAAAAAATCATAAAGAAAAACAATCTAAGATAAGACTGCAAACAACCAAGACTCAGACAGAATTCCAGAAAACCCCTGAGAATGTTTGATTCTGACAGGGAAGAGGATGACTGCCTCAAAAATTCTCTGGGCTCTACATGCTACTGCTACTTCTTCAGCTAGCGTTCACACTCGGGCTGTAAGAGAGTAGGGCGCGGGTACACACGTGCAGACCTTATGCAGGCTGTGTGTACCTCTGTGGGTCCCGAAAAACACAGTCAAGCAAATCAGAGAAAGCTAGTATGGAAAACCAGACTCTCTGCTAGCTCAGACATTATAGAAACTAAAAACAAAACCAGCAAGAAAAACCAGTCTTTTTCTAAAAAATACCCAAAAAATTCCAGGAACCCTAGAGACTCTCCCCAGTATGGTCGCCAATTATGTTGCGAGGGAAATATCCTTACGAACTAGAAAATAGGGTTATGATTTGCATGCGGATATGAACAAGATAAAATTTACTTTCTACCTTCATCCCCAGACTTAAATCTTATTTCTTTTCAGTAAAACATGGCTAGATCAACCTACCTTGTTCCAGGCGTTTGATGTCGATCCCTTTGTTGCACTTGATCACTCATTCACAGTTCTCCTTTCTAATGCTGACCTTCATACAAGACAAGAAACAACTACACATGCACCTTACCTATAGACTAACGGGTTAGAGATTCAAACATGTACTTAACAAATTATGAATAACTCATGAATTGGTACGAGAAAAGCATTTTCTTTATTACTTTGAAAGAATCAACTTACAAAAAATTGAGACCGGCCACCACTCCATGAACCTGATCCTGGGCTCCTCTTCAACTATCCTCCAACTTCTTTGCTTTGTATCTCTTCTGGCAAAAGGAAGGCTAAAGGGTTGGGACAATGGGAATATGCAAATGGGCAGAGTTTCTTTGCTATCTTTTTCCTTTTCCAAATGGGACCCCTAGCCCTTCTTTTATAGGCTAGAAGAAGCTAGGTATTTGGATGAACCCTCAGCCATGCATGGCTAGGAGTTTTAGTTAACTCACCCAGGGTTGTGTGTTCCGTCGACAACTTTCCTTTTTTCATGCTTTTGTCTGTCCCCGTGGGCTGTTTTAGGTCAGCTAGCATGTACACGCGTGCAGTAATGGAGTAGGGCATGTGGGCCCTTATAAAAGAGGTTTTCTAAAGAGTTTCTCAGTAGTTCTTTGGCAAAGAAGGGATATGAGATGGCCTAATTCCAGGTAAGCATGTATGGTGCAATTTAGGGTTATAACACCCTTGCAAATATTTTGATGTTTGAGTTCCTGAACTCTCGGATCTGCTGCCACCCATCCCCTAGATGATGGATGGTTTCGATGATTTCAGAACTTTGGGACTTTGCAAAGTCCACTCTCCTGTGCACTTTCAAAGGGTTAAAGCCCATGCACTTACATTAGGATCTAACGACTCTTGGTCCATGCACTCAGATCCAACAAATCAGATCTACTCCTCTCCTGTCCACTCATTCCTCTTGTCTAGACTCTGATCTAGCAGTCCAGATTCTTCACAGTGCTCAATCCAACGACCACTATCGTTCCTCCTCGTGATATTGCGCTTTCTTCCCTGACTTGGAAGAATTTCTAAGTGTCAAAGGTCTCAACCTTTGATCCTTCCATGAGCCCTGATGACTTTGGGTCTCATCTACATTTATGGAAATGGTACCTCTCTTGAGCATTCGTCAATGTAATTTCACTTCGCCCTGGCACACACTTGCGCTCTACGTACAAACTTTGCACTGTCTCTCCTGAGCTTTGGGACTTGGAATAAGTTTGACTCTTATGCACTCCTTGTGCTATCTCTTCTGAGCTTGTCAAACTTTCTGAGTATCTAAGGGACTCAGCCCTTCTACGTCTTCCAAAAGACTTTCTGGTGCCCGCCTGACACATTTTGCACTCGACCTCCTAAGCTTACGAACTTGAAACAAGTTCTCTGTGCACGCACTCCTTGCATTCGACTGGCCTTCAACCTTTCTCCTGCAGACTCGACTATCTATGGTATCGTATTCTCTCTTGAAAGCGTTATCTCTTCTGAGCTTTTCGATTTACTCAGTCTCCTAAGAGTCTCGGCCCTTATGTTTCCTTTCGAAGGAAAACTTCGTGCCCACCTGGCAACCTTCTGCTCATGCACACCTTGCAAAGCTCTTTCATACAAAGTGTTCAGTAACTCTGTGAGTGTTCCATTCTTGACACTTATCTTCTTACATAACTTGAGGCAGATTTCTCTTTGTGCACGCCTTGCACTCACTCGATTCCCACCTGACAGAGCTCTATAGAATCATCAACAATTTTTTTTTCTATTATGTGCCTCCTCTACACAGTCTCCTTCCAGAGTATTCAATAACTCTGAGTCTCCTCCTGAGTCTGCAAACTATCCTAGTGTGCCCTCCTAGCATGTTCTCATATGAACTCAATTTGAGATTCAGATGCGCACTCTTTGCGATATCTCTTCTGAGCTTGTCAAACTTTCTTAGTATTTAAGGGACTCAGCCCTTCTACATCTTCAAAACGACTTTCTGGTGCCTGCCTGACATGTTTTGCACTCGACCTCTTGAGCTTATGAACTTGAAACATGTTCTCTCTGCATGCACTCCTTGTGCTCGACTAGCCTTCAACCTTTCTCTTGTGGACTCGACTATCTATGGTCTCATCTTCGCTCTTGAAAGTGTTACCTCTTTTGAGATTTTTTATTTAATCATTCTCCTAAGAGTCTCAAACCTTTTGTTTCCTTTCGAAGGAAAACTTCATTCCCACCTAGCAACGTTATGCTCATGCACACCTTGCAGAGCTCTTTTGTACAGAGTGTTCAGTAACTCTGTGAGTGTCCCCTCCTTGACACTTCTTTTCTTATAGAACTCGAGGCAGAGTTCTCTTTGTGCACGCCTTGCACTCACTCGATGCCCACCTGGTAGAGCTCTATAGAATCATCATCAATTATGTTTTCTATTCTGTGCCTCCTTCGTAAAGTCTCCATCCAGAGTATTCAGTAACTCTGAGTCTCCTCCCAAGTTTGCAAACCATCCTGGTGTTCCCTTCTGGCACATTCTCCTTTGAAATCGATTCGATATTCAGATGTGCACTCTTTGAGTTGGATATAGAACTTCCAACATTTTGTTGTGCACTCCTTGCACAGCCTAATGAACCCATAAACAATTCAACAGTTCTCAAACAGATAGTGGATTCTATCTATCCCTTCATATGGAAACCTATCACATACATCTAGAACATATATTCATAAACACACAAAGACAACATTCAAATACATAAACACATAGACAACTCATGGAAATACTTTGTATTAATCTCAGAATGTATGTTTACAATGGGTTTGAGCTCAGACTTCAACAGAGTCTTGGCTCTCTCCTCTCCTCCTATCTTCCTATCTCTTCTTCTAACATTCCCTTTTGAAAATAATATACAAAGATATTTTTACAAAAGAGGGGATTCTCGATCCTTTCCCTCCATCTACCTACTCTCATTAATTACATTGAATTACATTCAATGGTTGTCTAGTCTGGATCAGATCTAGATCTTCAACCTGTCAACCATTAAAGGTGACCTCATATCCTATCTGCACAAAGGCATAGCTTTGGCTCTTCCAGCCTTACAAACAATTAATTGCATTTAATTACAACTTGAAATTTAAAATGAGGGAAAAACGAGAGGGCTGGCACCTCTCCCCTCCTTGAATGCACTTGAATGTGTTGTCTAGTTGACGCACTGTTGAGGTGGAGTGATGCTCCTGCATCAAGAATACTCACCCTAATACACACAGGAAGACATACCTTAAATCATGTATCTGACCTAAGTTTTAGATCACTAATCTTCACAAAAGTTTCCTCACAGGTCCGTGACCCTATGAACTATCTACTTGCGGGTATCTGCACTTTTCCTCACTACAACCCGCAGATGTTCGTGCTTTTCCTTCTGAAATCTATGGATATTGTCAAGGAATCCATGTATGAAACCTCTTCTCTATACTCTTGTCTCTTGCAAACTTTTTACTTTACTGGACTTCTCTGTCTTCAACTCACTGCTTGAGATATCCAACCTGTATTCTTAGAAGTGATACACATAAATGATTTACAATTGACCCTTCAATATGTTTTAAAGAGAAATATGATAATGATATATAACTACCATGCAACTGATGATGGCATGCAATTTTCATGCAACTCACATGCAACTTGTTATCTTATGTTTACAACTACTTTACTTCGACATGCATCTTGTTCAAGGGTTGACATCAATGACAACCAATCTTCCAACATCTAAACTTTTGACAATTAATCTTTTTCAATAATTAATTAATCCTTGCAATAATTAATATTTCAACAATTAATTAATTAATCTTTTAATAGAGTTCTCCTTAAGTTGGTAACTATGTTAAAACTATAGGAGCTATAAGAAGCCAATATTTTTGATCTGGTATGAAGAGAGATGTCACTGATTATTTGTCTAGATGCATGGAACATATGAAGGTAAAGGTTGAGCACATACATCCAAAAGGATTGTTGTAGATATTTCCCATTCATTAATGGAAATGGGAATTTGTTGCTATTGATTTCATACCAAATCACCTAGAACAACAAGGCAATGTGATTCCATCATGGTAGTGGTGGAAAAGCTTACAAAGTTTGCACATTTCATTCTGGTAAAATTAACCCATAAAGCAACCAATATTGTAGAAATTTATATGAGAGAAATTGCTAGGCTACATAGTGTGCCTAAGGAAATAGTGTTGGATCGAGATCCCAAGTTCACCTCAAATTTTTGGAAGGGATTGTTTAAAGGATTTGTGACTAATTTGAATTTTAGTACAACATATCACCCAGAGTCAAATGGGTATACATAAATGATTAATTGGATAATTGAATATATGTTGAGGATGTATGTAAGGGACAAGTCTTCTAAGTGGGAGGACTATATCCATTTAGTTGAGTTTTCTTACAATAATGGGTATCATGAATCATTCAGGATGAACCTATTTGAAGCATTGTATGGAAAAAAATGCAACACACCAGTAAGTTGGGATAACCCAACAGATGGAGTTGTGATTGGGACAAAATTCTTAAAAGAAATGGAAGAATAGATGGTAAAGATCAGGCATAATTTGAAAGTTGCACAAGATTGACAGAAGAGCTATGTCGATAAAATAAGAACACATAGAGATTTCAAAGTGGGATAGTGTGTGTTTTTAAATGTGAAATCCAAGAGAAGCCCATTGAAATTGGGAAGTTGCCCAAAGTTGACAACAAGATATTATGGGGCTTTTGAGATCTTAGAAAATATAGGGCTAGTTTTCTACATGACAACATTACCTGCATCCATGAAAATTCATAACGTGTTCCATGTTTCTTTATTAAAAAAGTATGTGAATGATCATAATCATGTGACTGATTGGAATGTGATCCGGGTGGAACACGAAGGGGATTTCCAAGTGGAACCAGTGCACATCCTAGACCAGAAGGCAAAAGCTATTAGAAACAAATCCATCGACTTAGTAATGGTTCAATGGACATGTTACAGTCCTGAAGACACTACATGGGAGCACGAGGAATATATGCAGAAAGCATACCCACAATGTTTTGCATATTTTGAAGAAAACTTAATGTACATTTGTACATAAAAGAATGAACACTCCATTTTGGTATCTAGAGTTCTTGAATCCACAACTCTAATATTTCTTGTCAAACTGGTGTGTGGGTTGAGGGGAAAAGAGAGTTGTTGGTTGGAATTGTTGCATGATTCATTAAGTTGTGTAATTATCAAGTATTTTGATGTAATGTTTTTATATAAGTCAATGTGTAAATTGTATGGTTCTATGCACTAAGGACAATGCAGTTTGTAGGGGGAGGGGAATGTAACATCCTGATTTTCAAACCCAAAACTAGTGATGTGTATTGTAAATGTAGTATGTGGCCGAGATCCAAGCAATGTATATTGTAAATGTGATGTATGGCCGAGATCCAATATGTAAATGATGTAAATTGAAATATAATGAATCAAATGTATCACCAGATCCAGACAGACATGGATGGAGATTTGGGGGATAACTATCCACAAGAGAGGGAAGGGGTCCAATGGGGGGAGAGTCTACCCAATTCTATTAAACCAAAACCCATTTCTTATTTCTTTCTAAATTATCCTTACCATTAACCTTCCATTAGTTGTTGAGTGTTCTAGAACTCAATCATTGAATTCATGTAAAAGGGTAGGTGTGAGAGTCACATCCCATAGTTATTGAGAGAATGGACAATGAGTACAATCATCTTGGGGAAGAGTGAAAGTTAAGAAAGAAATAGAAAGAGAGGAAATTTGTATGGGATGAGGGACCATAATTATTCATTCATTTTTTGCATGGAGAGAAATTTTTACATGTACTTTTTTGGCCAACAATGGAGTTTTGAGTGTTGAAGCTTGAAGGTAGTTGTTGTGGGAATGCTTGGCTATTGTTTGAAGTTGAGAATATGTAGAGAAAGAGGTTTCATACCTAGAAGTAACATGTTGTTCAAAATTTTCCAAGGAAAGCATGTGTTTTTTTGTTGGGAGAATCCGTGTTACAGTTGTTGGATAGTTGGTTTGGAGAGTTAGTTGTCATTGATGTCAACCCTTGAATATTGATGTCAACCCTTGGAGAAGTCTAAAATCCCCAGAGATATGGACGAGATCATTGGATAGTTGGTTATCATTTTTATGGTTGATATTGATGGTGAGTTGTTGTCATTGATAGTTGATGTCAACAGATATGATGGATGCATTTGAAGACCTCTACAAGGAGCCCCAGAGGTGTGGTTATAGTAACCAAATTTGGTTCATTAATTTGGACATGAAGGATATTGTGAATGAAGGTAAGACACTCATAGATGGATAACACTCATCATGTTGTTTTCGATAATATGTGGTACGCCATGTGGTTCCTCATAGTTGAGGAGTTATGGTCTTGTGAAGTTAGAAACCCTGAAGAATGGTCAAGAAGCCCCTAGTTGGTTAAAATTCAATGAATTAAAATGGTAAAGTGGTTGTAACAAGAAAGTTCAAGAATCCCTAAAGTTAAGGAAAGAGGTTACTTAGAAAAATTATAAATACACCTCAAGAAGTCTATCATAAGCACATTTCATATACACACACGTTCATTGAATATATATCTAAGTGATCAAGTGATTATTATCTAAGGTAACCAAGGATATCTGAGGTGTTTTTTAGAGGGAAGATGAAGTAAAGAAGGGTGAAATTCCAATGGAGGATGAAGTCTTGTGAGGATGTGTTCTAATGTATGTTATTTACAGGTCATCTTACCATTTTCTCTATAACGTTTTTTCTAGAATGATTCGGATAGAAAAACCCAGAGGATATTGAGACAACATATCAAGGTATCTCTAGTATAAATTTACGCTTCTTGGTTGTTGTATTTTGAGAGGGACACTCTGTGGAAGATAGGGTTTGTGGTTAGTCCTGAAACTAGTCTAAAACAAGTGTTCTAGGTAAAATAGTCATAACTTCTTCATAGAGAATCCAAATTTAGTTAGAAAAAATTAATTGGATAGAGTACAGTCCTTAGTCTATTGTGGTAAATTTTCAGATTCATATATCAAACATTTTGTACGTGGAATTCTCTACACATTCTCTCTTTAGAATAAGCTATAATTCAGCAAGGTCTGCCATTTTTTCTATAACTCCTTTTGTGGGATGTTTCAAGCAATGAAACTTGGAGTAATTGTAGAGAAGACATTGAATAATATTAGGTACAATTTTCATACCTTTATTCATTAATAGTACGGAAATATTCTTGTTGAAAGTTAGGATTTGTGACTAATCCAAAAACTAGTCCCATGAGACTAAGGTAAAGTTTGATGAAGATGTTATTCTCTTGTTGTTGAAGTTCAGCAAGGTCTGAAGGTCTTTGATCACATACACCAGGTATGCTAAAGAGTTACATATATGTTTATATGCATGTTTTGAGGGTTACATGTTGATGGTGTTATGGTGTATGACATGATTGAGACATATCGTCAGTGATATGGTATATGGTTGAGGCACATGGTTTGAGGAGCATATTGGATATTGGGAATATTGTTTGAGATACATGTATGAGGCACTTGTTGGTGATCCATATAAATTATTTTTACACATTTGGCACATATTCTTGTCATATGGTTGAGGTATTTCATTGATGATATCTTATGGTATTTGGTATATGATTTGGTTTATGGTTGATGCACTTGTTTGATACAGGATTGGTACATGGTATGGTGATGGTTGATGTACATGCTCGGTACATGGTTGATGTACATGCTTGATGGTACAGGTTTGGTGCATGGTTGATGCACTTGTTATGGTACAAGGTATGATACAGGTTGTGGTATAGGTTGATGCATGGTACAGGTTTGGTACTTGATTGAGACACATATCTTATGATGGTATGTTGGTAATATTGGTACATTCATTGTATAGGAATGTGTTGGTGATGTTGGGAATATGTTTTGAGATATGATCTTGATGATCTTGGCATGAGTTGCATGTGGTTGAGAGTGGGTTTGGTTTCATAGATGAGACAATGAAATTGGACGTGATAGTAATAGGTTCGATACAGTGATAGGTTGGATACAATGACAGGTTGACAGTGGAAGAGACAATGGAAGTAGTAGTGATTGTGGCACTTATATTTCAGGATGGAGGGACGGGGCATGGAAAGGGATTTGTAGCCTCCTTCTAGTTGGTACCGGAGAATATAGGGAGTAGGAGCTTCCTTCAGTTTAGATCCTGAGAATCAGGTGGTTGTAGCCTCCTTCTGGTTGGAGCTAGAGATTCTAGGGAGTTGTAGATTCCTTCAGGTTGGATCCTATAAATAGGGGGTTGGAGCCTCCTTCCAGTTGCATCTATAAATTTGGGAAGTTGGTGCTTCCTATGAATGAATTATTGATATAGATAAGAAAGTATTTCATGGTTTTCTCCCATTTGGGTTTCCACATAAATACCAGTGTACTGTGTACTTGATGTGATGCATTGAATGCAATCATAGATGACACATTGATAATAAATTGTTGAATACTATTGATAAAGTTGAATTTTTTATAATGTGGTTAAAAGTGGTATAAACTGCTCATACTAATTCACCCCCCCTCTCAGTATTCCAACAATTGGTATCAAAGAAGGTCCTTCAAGAATCAGTGTAACCACTGGAAGGAGATCATGGATTATGCTAAGATTGGGATACCACAGTTTGACGATCAAAACTATTCCTTCTAGAGAAGATGAATGAAAACATATGTGCAACCACAATGATTTGATGTACGATGAGCAGTAGTATATGGATATAAATTACCAATCACTCCCCCAACAAATAAGGATGGAAAGAAACTTGAAGATAATGATGCAAGAGCCAAAAATGCTATCTTGAATGGTTTGACTGAATCAATATACACCAAAGTGTTGCATTGTGAATCCGTAAAACAAATCGGGGAAAAACTGAAGAATATATACGAAAGAGATGACAAAGTCAAGGAATCTAAACTTCAAACCTTTATAGCCAAGTTTGGACAATTGAAGATGAAGGAAGATGAAAACATTGTTGCTTACTTTCTATGAGTTGATGAAATAGTGAACAATATTAAAGGTTTAGAAGACGAGATGAAAGAACAAGTCATTGTTAAAAATGTATTGAGAACTCTACCAATGAGATTTGATTCAAAGATTTCATATCTAGAATAAAGAGTTGACTTGGCCATAATTACCATGGATAAGTTACATGTGATACTCACAATTTATGAGATGAGGATAGAGAAATACAGTCCATTCATGAAGGAAGCAACATTTAAGGCATCTAAGAAGACAAAGAAGAAAAACAAGAAAAATCCAAAGTCATATTGCAGTTGTAGCGATGATTCAGAGGAAGATGAGGAAATGGTAAACTTCGTCAGAAAGTTGAAAATAGGAACTGACAAGTATAAAGGTATGCTTCCATTGAAATGTTTTAATTATGGTGGTATTGGTCATTTTTCTCCTAAATGTCCTCATAAGAATAAGAAAAGTGATGAAGAAGAAGATCCTAAAAAGAAAAAAATAAATAAAAAAGGTAGAAGAAACTAAAAGAAATTATTCAAGAAAAGTCTCTGAACCAAGGAAGATATTTCCTCATGAGATGAGAATGAAGACAATGACAGTGATATAGAAAGAGTACTCTTTATGGAGATAGAATATTCTGATGAAGAATATTGTAAAGAAGGAGAGGTCGATTACAGAGTAGAATTAATCAGTGCTCTAGAACAAATAAGGAAACAAAGAATGACAATCAAGTCACTCAAAGCTGAATTAAAGAGGAAAGAAGGATCTTAGAATTCCAACTCTGAAGAATTCAAGACGATGATAAAAAGTTTAAATATTCATATAGAAGAAGACAAAAGAACTGAAGAAGCACTCAAAGGTCATTTAGATGAAAAGTACAAGATGATTGAAGGCTTAGAAGTAGAGATATTCATTCTAATAAAAGATGTTCAAAAGAAGGAAGTGCAACAAAACAACACCAAAGTATTGGATGAGATCATTAGTAGTCAAAGTCCATACTGTGATAGATCCAAACTAGGGTACAATCAGATATAGATAGAGAAAGACTTGAGCTCCAAAATGACAGAACAAGAAGCAGAACTAAGTAGCTGTGCAAAATCCATTATAGGTCCCCTTAAGAAGGAACAAGAAAAAAATATTCAAGAAGAAGACTACATAGACACTGCACCACCTAGAAGATTCAGAAGTCAATATCAACAACAACCAGCTGTAGAAATACCTCAATAAGAAGAAGGCTTCAGAAAAGTATCACCATTCAGAATATCTTCCACTCCCATGTATAAAATTATTTTTTTTGGTTTATGTTATTCATGTAATAATTTTGGGCACAAAGTTGTGAACTGTAGAGCCAATGCTAAGAATAGAAGCAACTATGAAGGTTATACAAGAAATGGTTATCCAAGAATATCTCATGAAGCTTATAGAAACTGCAATAGATTTAGATAATTGAGTGATGAGGTAGAATGCTACAAGTGCACTAACTTTGGACATAAGGATGTAGATTTCAAAGCATATGGAAGAAATTATCACATAAGAGATGCTTATGTGGCCGCATATAAGATTGAATTTTACAAATGTCACAATTATGGTCATATATCTCTGTTGGATTTACTTCACACACACCTAGGATTTATTTTTCCTAAGGTTTTTCCTTGTTTATTAGTCATAATTAGTCATTATCTAGTCTCCTATATTTTAGGGGAGAATATTCCACCTCGAGAATATTCTCTCTCAGTTGACACTTTAGCTTGACTAGTTGAGTTGAGTTTAGATGCTGCATTGGTTTTGTCACCATGCAACATTAGGATCATCACCAGCTAATTCACACTTTCCTTGGGATCATCACCATATTAATGCATTACCCTTTATTTCCTGAGTTAACTCCTCACTACTCTTTGTTCAGTCAGTTAACTGAAGACTAGTTGACTAGTTAACTCAACTAGGTGGCAGTTCACTCCCGTAACTACCTGAGAGACTAGACTAGGTGGCAATTCACTCTCATAACTATAGGTGTGTGTACAGATCACTCTAGACCACTAATATGGTGCATTGGTTCTCCTCCAGTGCGCACTCATTGAGTTATACAGAGTATATCATGTGTAAATTATTTATTATTCATAACGGTTAATGCGAATTATTCCATTCTTTCTCTCCTTCTTCTTCTTTCTCAAATTCTCTCTGCAAATGTGTGTATTATTGTTTAGATAAATCTATTATGTGTAGGTTCAACACATTTACATGGTATCAGAGCCAATGGATTGCTAAGAAAAATATACACCAAATTTTTTTTGCAGGAACAAAAGATTGAAGATAGCGGAAAGATGGATTTCCAAAAAGAATTCATTCTTACACCTTACAACTATTTTGCATGGAAGTAGAAAATTACCATACATATTTGAACCAAAGGGTTGTATAGGTTAATCTTGAATACAGATATAGAACCGACATCAGTCATATAAAAATCCAAGTACTTAAATCGCATGGATGAGGCACTCAGAACAATTTGCAGTCTTATTTCTCCTGATCTCCTTTTTCACATATCTTCTTGTAAGACTCCAAATTAAGCCTAGAGAACCTTGGAATATCCCTTTGGAAAACATGATGAGATGAGGGGACACATGTTGAAGGTGGAGCTGCTCACATTGGATCCAAAAAGCTTCGACAATATCCAAGAGTTCTTTACAAAATTCAAGGATTTACTGTCGCAACTCAAAGCTTGTGGGGTTGATAAATTGGAGGAGAAACAAATGGTTCTCACCATTCTCTCCAAGCTTGGTCATGAATTATTTGTATTTGTATCCACATTCCATTTTTTCAGATTCACCTCAAGAGCCACTTGGAAGATGCATTCTCTTGAGGACTTTATCGAATCCATGACACAAGAGAAAACCAAGCTCATCAACATGGGCACAATCAAAGGCCCAAGGGTGCATGCACTCACTATGAATGATGGCAAACAAAAATATCAGAAATATAAAGACAAAGATAAATGGAAATCTCATGCACATTCGAAGAAGGAAGGGTACACAAAACCCTTCACCGATGCCTCCGGATCCAAAGGGGAAAAGGGAAGAAAAGGGGAGAAATGCTCGTAATGTCACAAAGGATTCCATCCAAAATCTGCATGCATGAAAAATCAAATAGATCTAATGTCTCAAATACTTCAGCAAAATAACCTTGGAGATCGCATCCCCGAGGGTGCCAAGAAGAAGAAGCCAGAAGATTCGAATTCCAAGAAAGACAATTCTAGCCATGCCTTAATTGCCATCAATTCCTCTCTCGATTCTTGGATCATAGATTCAGGAGCATCACATCACTTGGCTGCCTCAAAAGAAGTATATTCTTATTTGGATGCATGCAAAGGTCCTCCTATTATGATGGGGGACAACTCTTCTATTGAATTCACCAGCAAAGGAAGGATCGAACTCACCAATGGAAGCTTCGAGAATGTGTTGCACATTCCCAAACTTTCTGTCAACCTTCTCTCCGTGTATCAGATGACAAATTATGGCATCGGAAAGAAATTCATATTCACACCAAATTCCATGGACATCTACAAAATGCAAACCAACTCCAGGGTTGCTACCAGTGAGGTAAATCATCAGTCTAGATTGTATATGTTTTCTAAATTCATTGAACCTGATTCTTCTTTACTGCTTACTCATGTTGATGAAAGTAGTAGGATATGGCATGAAAGGTTTGGACATTTGAATTTCAGATACATGCAACAACTTAGCAAGCAAATATTGGTTGATGGTCTACCAGACATCCATTTCTCCAAGGGAGTATGTGAGGGATGTGTTCTCAGAAAACACCCTCAAGAGAAATTCAACAAAGGACAGTCTTAACAAGCTTCTGCACCTTTAGATCTGATCCACAGTGACCTTATGTGTCCTTTTCTGCATCCATCCATCAACAAAGTGAGGTTTGTTCTCATTTTTGTTGATGATTTCTCATGTTTTACATGGATCTAGTTTCTCAGGAAAAAATCCGAGGTCTTTCAACACCTCAAAGATTTCAAAGCCTTGGTTGAGACACAGTCCAGAAAGAAGATCAAAGTCCTCCGAATTGATAATGGGGGAGAGTATGTAAATCATGATATCCATAATATTTTCCATGAAGCAGGGATTCAATTGCAACATATAGTTCCCTATACTCCACAGCAAAACAAAGTTGTTGAGTGGAAAAAAAGATCTCTAAAGGAGATGGCATCATCATGCATGCTGCATGAAAAGTCTCTACCATAGAGACTATGGGACGAAGCACTTAATTGTGAAACATACATCCAAAACAGATCTCCCCATAGATCTATTAAGGATAAGACCCCCTACGAGGCTTGGAGTGGCCTCAAATCGGAAGTGACCCACTTTCACATTTTCGGTTCATGTGCATGGGCCCGAATTCCCTCTGAAAAGAGGAAGGAACTTGATCCACAAATCTCTGAGTGAATTTTTGTTGGCTACCCCGACGGTGTGAAGGGATATAGGCTTATTGATCTTTCCTCGGACCAGCTCATCATTGACCGTATTGTCCAATTCAAGGAATGTGTCTCGCATGTACCTCAACAGCCACATGCATACACATTCATTCTTCCACCTATCCGAGATGATGAGCATGCACATGATGACTCTTCTTCAGATGAGAGTTCTGACTCAGAGGACTCAGATGATTTATATTTAGAGTCAGTACAGTCGAATGTAGAGTCAGAGAATCTAGATGCAATTAAAGAGCTAGAGCAGAGGCCCAAGTGGGCACAGACTACTCTTCAGGATGTAGGGGATCTCGTTGGTGATCCAGTTGATACTAGGAGGACTTGATCTGATTTTGAGGAGCCTCCTATGAACTCACTGCCACTGAACCATTTCCCTCCAAGAATATTTTCTTGGTTCAGTATTCATATCCACAGTCTTATGGTGAGGCTATTGGAAATCCCTTTTGGGAATCCGCCATGTAGGAGGAGTACAACTCCCTCCTCGAGAACCAGACTTGGGATCTGATTTCCCTTCCTTCTGGGAGGAAACTTGTCATATGTAGATGGGTCTACAGGACCAAAAGCATAGCAGATGTACATGTTAGTAGATACAAAGCTAGGCTTGTGACTAAAGGCTTTCAACAGGTTCATGGTATTGACTATGATGAGACCTTCTCTCTAGTAGCAAAGATGGATTCCATACAATTGGCATTTTCCATTGCGGAAACCAAGGGATGGGAAGTCCATCAGATGGATGTGAAGAATGCATTTATTCATGGTGATATCTCTGAGGAGATCTACATGGAGCAACCCCATGGATTTATGCAGGACTCATCTTTGGTCTGTCGATTGAAGAAATCCCTTTATGGCCTCAAGCAGGCTCCAAGGGCATGGTATGCCAAGATGGAATCCTACCTGCTGTCATAGAACTTTGTACGTTGTAAATTAGACCCGAATGTCTACATGCTCAGGACGATTGATTCACTTCTACTTTTAGTTATGTATGTTGATGATTTGTTGATCACTGGTTGCTCAACTTCAACAATTGTTGTAGTTAAGAGGATCCTACATGACAGGTTTTTGATGACGGACATGGGCTCTCTACACTTCTTCCTTGGACTCGAGATCAGTCAAGATGCATCAGGCATCAAACTGTATCAGGCCAAGTATGCACAAGATCTCCTTGAGATATTTCACATGACAGACTGCAAGTCTTCTTCGACTCATTTCCTATCAGGAGTCAAACTTGAGGATAGTAGGGAGACTTCACTGGTTGACAGCACACCGTATAGATAGCTAGTGGGGAGCTTGTTGTATCTCAAGACTCACACACTCTAGACTATCTTGTGGTTTTAATGAGAAATATCCTCGATTCCTTCACTTATTAATGATGATCATTACGAAACATGCATGATGATTTATTAACATTAAACCATAATAAATGTGTATTGGGAAAATCACGAAGGTGGTGGGGATGGACGAGAGCAATTAGGATTTCAGGATTTTTGTGAACCCGCCAACCCGGAAACCTGCGACAAGTCTGACGGTCATAATTGTAGGTCACATATATTTGGGTGCAAAATGGATATCACGGAACTCAAAATATGAAATATTTAACCCACGAACCTGATATTGAAAAAAAATGGTTAAGTACATAATAACACGACAGAAGATCAGACTCATGATATGGGAGTATGGATGGAGATGAAGATCTGTGAGTTAGTGAACCCACAAACCCGTCATTTTTGAAAAATGACTAAGTATACTAACTAGAAAGGGAAAATATAAGGGAGAAATAAAAATGGGAGTGAGGCTAAGTATATAAGAGGGAAAAGAAATGGACAAAAGAAGTTGGGAAAATAGAAAAGGGGAGGGAAATTTTGGAAGTGGCAATTGATCACTAGATCCAACTGTGGGATGATAACCCCCTGTGGGTTGTCAAGAATCTAGAATATTTATGTCCAGGAACTTCCATCCATTGGACTATGGAGTCAAAGGTAAGAATAGACAAACTTGAAAAAATAAATTTATGTACAAGGAAAATGATAATTTTTAGTTGAAGAAACCTTTCAAATGTTGCCCGTTGATAGAAAACATTAATATTTTAGCCTTCATGTCTTGGGGAATATAGGAATTGAAACCCTGGATCTTTTCGATGATGTATGGTCCAATCAAGAGTGCTTCAAACTTTGTATGCATTGATGGTTTCTCTTTGGCTTTCTTCCAATGATCCGGATTTTATGAGCAGAACGAAATGAATACAGATTATTAATAGGTGCTTAACACGAAAATAACAGAGATACAGTAAATTATCCATGATCCATGTTGCTCCACCGTTTTCCCAAAAAACATCGTTTAGGGCCTCAAAATGGCCCCGGAAGTTAAAACTGCTAAAAATAGTAAATTACCAAAATTGCCAGAAACATGTTTTGGGCCAGTTGGAGAAGGTGGGTG
>ML782241.1:370965-384994 GCA_009831015.1 Picea engelmannii
TCCCAAAAAACATCGTTTAGGGCCTCAAAATGGCCCCGGAAGTTAAAACTGCTAAAAATAGTAAATTACCAAAATTGCCAGAAACATGTTTTGGGCCAGTTGGAGAAGGTGGGTGGCCACCGATATCCACCTGGATCATCCAAAGTAACACCGGTTCTCCCTTTTGAAAACTCTTTACAGTTGCACTCTGGTCAAAATATCTCTTGATTCTTTGTTGTCTCTGAGAAGTTCGATTCAGGTATTTACTTTTATCTTCCTCCAATTTCAACAACCGGTTGATCCTCCTTTGGATAGGCGAACTATCTTCTGCATATTTTGTATTAACCACGAAAGTCAAGGCATTGAGTTTGAGGCTAATTGGAATTTTTGTTTCTTTCCCATAAACCAATGCATATGGGGACATCCCAGTGTCATCCTTTAGGGTCGTTCTGCTTTCCCACAACCCATCAGTTAACTTCAAATGCCAATTCTTTTGGTTCTTGTCAATAATATTCTTCAATATTTGTATAAGTGTCTTATTCCTGGATTCTACAAGACCATTACCTTGTGTATAATAGATTGATGATTTCCCCATAATCATTACATATTCTCCAAAGAGTTTAGTAAACTTTGAACCAATGAAAATCAAACCATTATTAATGATAAATTTATCTCGAACACCGAATATTGACAAAATATTATCTTTGAGAAACTTAATTAACTCTTCATAATCAACCTTTTTTAGTGCCACTTCTTCTGGCAACTTTGTAAAATAATCTGTAGCAGTGAGAATGTACATATGTCCCTTGCTTGAATTTGGATTTATTGGTCCGACAACATCAAGTCCCCATTGGGAGAATGGTTGTTCTACAGTTATAGGCTGTAACGACATCACAGATCTCTTCATTTTCCCTGAAAATTGTTGGCAAGCTACACACTTCCTTATTGAGGCATATGAGTCTCTAAAAATTTATGGCCAATAAAACCCAACTCTTATTATCTTATGGGAGGTGGCCATAGGTGCAAAATTTCCACCACATATTCCTTCATGGAACTCTCTCATTAGTTCTTAGGCTTTGTTTTCATCAATGCATCTCAGTAATATACCATATACCATCATAGTTACTTTTGAACAGTATATCAATAATCATCAGATATTGATTTGCTTTCATCTTTAATGTTCTTCTCTCTTTGGGGTTCATGGTGACAGGAAACTACCCTGACCTCAAGTAGAATACAATCTCTCCATACCATTTTGAATCAACCAATGGTTCTCCTACTGAAATTGAAATCATTCCATCCATATAATCACTATTTGTGATGGGCTTACATAAACCTTGTCCTTTGAAAACCTTTAAAGGTTTAACTTCAATATCATATTCTTGGATATTTTCCATCCAGTTAGCCCATTTTACTTCTCTCAATTGTTGATTCAAAAGTATCTTTATTGGCGAGGATGGAACATAAGAAATGACATTGGAATTTAGTATGTACGTCCGAAAGTGGGCCACCACTTTCACAAGAGCCAAGGCTTTCTTTTCCAGTTTTGAATACCTCAATTCATAGTCATGCAGGGTTTTTCTCGTGAAATTGATTGGGAGTTCTTCGCCTTTGGTATTCCTCTGAGTAAGAACAGATGCAACAACTATTTTTTTAGAGAACAAATAGATGATGAAATCCCTTTGAAAATGTGTAATTTTGAGGACTGGAGATGTGGTGATTTCTCCTTTGATATTATTGAAAGCTTCTTGAGTATATGTTGTCCATTCAAACCTATGATATTTTTTTAACAATAAATTGATCGGCTTCACAATACTTGCATAGTCAGGAACAAACCTTTGTACAAAATTGATCTTATAGAAAAATGATTGAACTCCTTTCTTGGATGTCAGGGGTTGATTTCATTTATTTCTTTAAATCTTTCTAGATCTATATAAATCCCTTCCTTTCACACAATATTACCCAATAGTTTTCCTTGAGTTACAGGGAATATACATTTCTTTGGATTTAGAGAGATACCATATAATCTACATCTGTCAAAAACTTTTCTCAAGTGATGGATATGATCACACCTTGTTTTTGAGTGCACTGTCAAGTCATGTTCATAATCATCCATGAATTTTCCTATCAACCCACTAAATACATGATACATGGCCCTCTTAAATGTGTCTTCTACATTCTTCAAACCAAAGGGAATCCTAGCATATGCATATGTCTCCCACTGTGTTATGAATGATGTCTCTGCTCTATCTTCCTCAACAACCAAGCCTTGATTATAGCCAGAAAAACCATCCAACATGGGCATGCAAGATAATCTTGTGACTTGCTAGAGAAGGAACTCCATGTTTGGTAAAGGATAGTTATCTTTTATGCTTTCTTTGTTAAGATCCCTGAAATCCACACATCCAGAATTCCCTGGTCTTCTTTCTTACTATCACAGGGTTTGAAAGCTAGCCAAAATGTCTAATGGGATATATTATTCCAGCCTTCTTTAACTTTTCCAATTCAATCTTTATCAGAGGTTTCAATTTGGGGTTAATCATCCTTATTTTTTGTTTGACTGGCTTTTCTTATTATCTCAAAGGAATGTTATGTTGAAATATTTTTTTGTCATAATCTTTCAAGTCATTATAGGTCCATGCGAAAACATCAATATATTCTTTAAACAATGCCACATATTGATCAACTTCCTCAATGGTGCAATCAACTCCCAAATTGACATATTTTTGGGAACTGTCCGTTCCAATATTGACCTTTCTTGTTTCTTGCACTTTTCGAAGTGGGACTTCTTCGAGGAGATTCCTAGCATGATCATCTTTTGTAAAAAGAGACTCAGATTGAATGTAGTCTTTTGGGACAACAGACATGTGATTTTCTTCATCATTATCATCATTCAACAATTTTTTTTCCAATTATTCATCATTCTCAAATATTTGCAAATATTCCATGTTATCGGGTACAAAAGTTCGAAGTGATTTTTATACTTGAAAATATGTTTTACTTTGTATATCATCTAAGTTTGACAATGAGGCCTCCAAGGCAAATGAATCTGCCTTCTAATTCTTGTCCCTCAAAATGAAGGAAATGTTGAAAGAACTAAACGATTCCATCCATTCGTTAACTCTTTTGAAATATAACTTGAGTCTTTCCTTCTTTATTGTATACCTCTGGGTGACTTGATTAATCACCAACTTAGAGTCGCCATTCACAATTAGATGTTCTATCTTCATTTATTGTGCAAGAATCATCCACTGAATCAAATCTTCATATTCTGCCTCATTATTAGTACATGTGAATTCAAGTCTGATAGCATGTGGATGCACAATATTTTCTGGACTTACCAGGACAATTCCAACTCCACCCCCAAAGCTTGAACAAACTCCATCAAATGACATCCTCCAATAACCTTCAAACAGATACTCTTGATTCTCCATGTCTTGGACTTGCTCTAGGATTTCATTATGTTCCATGTCTAGGATAACATAGTTTCCAATCCCAATGTCTATAAAAATTTCCATCAACTTAGTATCCTTATTCTTGGAAGAGAAGGGTTTTTTGGGTTCATGGGGCACCTTAATCATGGCTCCTTCTTTTCCTGGCAGCATCATGCAACTTCCATCGTTCATTATATATCCTCCGATCATGGATGAACAATATCTTCCCATAACAACTTCATATGTCGAATGAAGGTCTACCACAATAATATTGAATACCATAATGATATGGGGGGTAGCCATGATCCAAGAATAAGAGTCCTTGATTTCTCCATAAGCTGGCACTTTTATAGAATCAATTGCATATATACTTTCACCAGTCTCGTAATATTTGGTACATTTCATTACCAATGCCTCCATGACCACTAGTGGCATGATATTATTGGTCGTGCCAGTGTCAACTAAACAATTATGAAGAGCAACATCATGATTTTCAATTGAAATATAAAAGGGAGGAATTTTACCTCTCAGCTTGGTGGTTGATTGGTTCTGGCTTTGTTTTGGATTGGTAGCAACAACTTCTGCTTTTTCAGATAGATCATCCAACAATATCAAAATTTTCTCCCTTTGTTGGGGAATCTTCACCACTTCTGTAAAAGGAAGAGCTATCCTTAATTTACTTAAGTCCTCTACAACATTGTACGTCATGTGAGTGGAGTTTAACGTTAGGTGTTGCCTTTTACTTCCAACGTTATTCGTCACTTTCCCATTTTTGTTTTTTTTACCTTTTTGGTTTTATTTTTCAGAATCATTCTTATTTTTTGGATCTATTTACAATTCCTCTTGTCCAGACGACGTTTTCTTGCGAGTTGGGGTCATTATCACCTTCTTCAAATAAATACATGGATGTCTCGCATCCGTCCATCTATACATTTTCATAACTTTCATGGTGAGTAATAGTTCTCTTTTTCAATCATTTTCTCATCATATAAATCATCCAAAACATTTGTATTGGGGTTTGGCTTCCTGGGAACCCTTGGTCTTTGCGAATTCTCCATGTTTTCGAACCTCACTATATTTTCTTGGGGAGGGTTCCTTATTTTCTCTGGGACCAACATTCTTGGATTTGCCATATAATTATCTCCCCTCCTTAGTCTGGTTATCACTTTCCGCATTCGCTTGATAGTTCTATTCATTTGTGCAATTTCAATTCTTTGCTTGGTTTATTTTTCCACAACAGGGTTTACCTTCACATTTGGTATGGTTCCCTTGAAAAATCCTCCTCCAGTTGTTTGATTTTGGGTCGGTCATGACTTGAATTCTTCATTCTTTATTTAACTTGATGCTCCTAGATTATCAATAATTAATCCTCCAAGCTGTCATTTTACTTTTCCTAGTATAATGTCGAGGTCGACACCCGTTTCAATCAAAATTTCTTCCATCTAAGTAGCTTTAGTTATTGATTCCTCCAAGGTGTCCATATGAGATGTTATGATGCCATATTTCACATTCGGGGGCATCACATTCTTATAACAACAAAGTACAACTAGGTCATTCGATCTTTTGTCTTCTAGAATCTTACTCAAGGTTTTATTGAACCTGAGATTAAAATCTTGTATTCTTTCATTCTTCCTCAAACCAATCTGGGTGAAATTGGTGAGAAGGGTATGATAAGCAATTGGAGGGGAGAACATAGTCAAGAACATGTCTTCAAGGTCATTAAATGAGTGAATTGATCTATTGGGTAATGTCGTATACCATTCATGTGCTCTTCCTAATAAGGTTTGCATAAATAACCTTTCCATGACATCGTCATACTCAACACAGTGGAAATCACAAACATCAAGAAATAAGTGAAGATGCCTCTTTGCATCGATTGCTCTGTCTCTAGAAAATTCCTTCAAGGTACCCTTAGGGAGAACAAGGATATCATGTTACTCCCTTATAAGATTTAGAGGGGAATCTATTACCCTCCTTTGATTTTCAAATCTTCGGTTTCATTGATTTCTTGCAACATCTCTTCCACCTCCTTGTCTCTCTTCATGTGCCTCTTCATTTCTTTCTTCCATGTTTGTAGACGTTCCAGTAATATGATGTCCACTTCTTAGACTACAAAGTTTCTTTCTTTTACTTTTGGTAATTGGTCCCTTGTATTCGTCCAACTTCAATCCTGATCTTGTCCTTTTTATTCTCTAACAAGCCTTTGTTCTCTTCGGTCTTGTCACTCATTTCTCCTTTGTCTCCATAGGATATCTCTTTCTTCTTCTTGGACTAGGATCTGCCAGGACCTTTCTAATTCTTCACGAGTCTCGATTGTTGTTATTACCAAATTGTATAGATGGTGTAAAATGCTTCGCTGATTGTTCAATGCAATTTCTAGGTGGGGCTGATCAACTTGAGGCAAAGTCATATATTTTCAAAAATGCTAGACCAGGTTCAGTTTTTAGTTCATTCTCCAGTATGGTCACCAAAATTTTTGACCCTTGAATCCGTTAGGACTAAAACGAAAACCTCATGAGGATGTAAATCCCTTTTCATTTTTATAGAGGTGGTACTCCTCTTTATTTCATTTTTTCTCAGGACTTTAGGTCTTCATAATATGGGAATTTGCATAAGTTCGTCGTGGTAATCGAAGAAATATAAAATAACAATAAAGAAAATATTTTTCTTTTCTTTTAAATAAATTTCCTCAAAAAGGATCAGGAACCGCACAATTCATACATTTAACAAAATAGACAAAATTTCCTCACATCCATCAAAGTTAAACTAAAAATTTCTGATCACACAAAAAATAAAAATAAGATGATTTGCATGCATAAGAGAACTTTAACAGAGTGAACATGCACAACTCAAATAAATCTAATGATAGATCAACCTCAAATACTTTATATTCAAAACTTAGGGTTACAAAGTATAGTCAGGATTGTTCCCGAAGTAGCTCTCTTGAAATTTCTAAAAACAATATATAGTATGTTACATATTCTTTGAAATTTAAAATGCATTTGTCCTAAGGACTGGGATTGGGGCTCCCACGGACCATAAAGTAAATAAATACAAAAATTAAGGTCATAGAAGGAGGAAGGTGGGAAAAAGTAGAACAACAAGACCTGGAAAGAAGAAAACAAGAAGTTATCAAACTTCGGTTAAACCTTTCTAGTGAAAGAGGTGGAGTAACTGGATGAAGGGATTGACAAAGACAAAAAGATGTGATCAGCGTAAACTTACTATGATGGTATCTCCTATATTCGCTTGTTTATTGATTTCCTTTTATTATCTTCATCAATGGTTATAGGAACCGTCTCAATTGTTTCTTGCCCCTCATTAGTCAATTTATCAATTTTTTTCTTAAACCTTTCTTCAATATAATTTTTCATTGGTGCCACGTTGATCGTGTGTCAGATTTTGATGTTGAACAACTCACCCTCCAAGTCTCATAAATCAAGGGAAATATCATGCAATACTTCTTCAATGTCTTGATTTTTCACAGAGTAGTCCACTAGACAATTTTCTATTTCATCCTAATTATATTCAAGTGTACCATAGAACATTTCAACTGACAACCCTTTAAAAATCTCAACTTGTTTGTCAAATAATTGTTTTGTAAGGAACAATGAGTTGAGGATTAATTTGGGGTCTTGGAATTCATTAGTGCTTTCGACTAGGTATACCTCTATACGCCTTTTGAATAGTTCTTCCCTCCTTGATATATCTTGGATGCATGCTTGAACAATATTATTCAATTTTTTTATCTTTTCTTTCCAGCATGCATTCAATTGTTTTATCTGACTTGGAGAGGGAAGATCCTCCTCTCTTATCCTTAGCTCTATCATGTTGGAAACTTTGTTTCCAAAGGGTAGTACAACATCAAGGTAAAAATATTCTTCATTCTTTAGGTTGGATTTCAAATACTCATGGAAGGCATGTGCCCTTGAGACAAAAGAAACCATGTTTTTAGAAATTTTCCATGCCTCTGTGATCAATGCCATACTTTTCTTAATATTTATTTCCACATAGCTCATGGCTAATGTAAGTAGTCTTGAAGATCCTTTCAATTTAGCAGCTGGTGTGGTAGGTCTTACTATTGTCCAAAGACTGGCAAGAAGTGGAGGAGGCATTAATGCATCTTCAATTTTCTTGATCCTTCCTTTAAACTTCATGTTTTCCGTTTCAAGACCACCAATGGAGTCATCCATAGCATCCCTGGTTTCTCTGTGAATTTTAGAAATCTGGGATGGCCACATATCACTTAGGTCAAGATATGAATGAGATTTCCCTTTCTTATTCTTCACATCACCTTTTTCAATAATCAATTTCTTGGATTCCCTATCAAAGACAACACTTTGAAACACAAATGACTCTTCTTCATTGAAGGTCTCATTCTTAATGATTTCCAATGATGAATTTTAATGGGCTGTATTTCCCGACTGATCAATGATGGGAAACATTTTCTCGATATCTTCATCGATATCCATGTCTTCAAGAGAGAATCTATTGATGCCACTTTCTACGTGGTGGTCTTCTTCCTCTTGCACAACATTATTCCTCTTCTTTCTCAGAGAAATCTTGTGCGAGATCTCGATTTTTCTCGAAGGGGGATTATTTTCTCCTCCACTGCTAGAACTATTGTTGGTAACTTTCCTGGTTGGGTGGGCTGCTAGAGCAATGCTCCAAGATGTGGTAGTTTTAGGAGTAACAATTAGGTATTGGGCACACTTCTCATGGGCACCCTTTCTTTTCTTATTGTAAAACTCATTAGTACTAAGAATTGTTTCCAAGTCACCAACATTGTGAGGAGGAGCACCTAAGTTTTTATCTACTTCTTCACTTAGAAGAGTATGAATGAATGAATTCCTGAATCCCACTGCCAGCATATGTTCCACTAAAATTTTGTAAGGGTCAAACCCCTTTATATTTTTAGCATATTTCAGATTCACATTGTGGAAGTGGTTCACAAACTCATCGATTTTGTTTATATTCTTGAATATAAAGTCTCCAGTTTTCCAAGGAAAGGGTATGGATTGCTTTTTCCATTTCTCATGGAAAAAGTGCAGCCATGAATTATACTACCATGCTACTTCTGCGATAAACATTTTATCAGATACATGGCATGGAAGAAAAGAGGGATTTTCCTTGGAACCAAAAATCCTTATAAAATTATGATTTTCCATCTTCTCTAATGTCCCCTTTTTATCCAAGAATTTATTTTCCTGGTCGGATATTCCAGGGGTATCTTTACCAACAATAATCCTTTGAAAATTGAAACGAAATCATTGTAAACTTCATAAAAATGTAAAGAATCCTCCTATCTCCACAACACTTGGTACCATAAGGTAACTGGATCAAGTTCACAGTTCTCCCTCTTACAGATGGAAAATATTGGAAATTCACAGCAATATGCTATCACAAACATCAAATAAGAAGCCATGAAGAATTTCTAGTATTTCTTGTACTATGAAAATTGGGAGGAGATTTCAATGGAAATCAATTTTACCTAATTGAAAATAGCTTGCTCTTTAACTATAAAATATAGAATATAAAGAATCATTCAGGAAATGGTGGCGATGCTTTCTTGGCCTGTCATCCTGGTAAACAACTAAGCAATTTTCTGAAAGGGATTTTTGAAAGATTCTAACTGAAGCTTAGTAATATCCTCTAGAATAGATGTTGGTTTCTCCAAATATTATGGCAAGAGGTCGAACCCATTATCATGTTTTTTCAGGAAATCCCTACAATCTTCCCCTTTGAAGGTAAGAGTTGGCTCAGGGAGCTTCAACATCTTACAAAATATTTGCAGTAAAAAAGAGATGGGGGAATGATCTTGGAGTTGTATGATTCGTTGAATCGATACGTATTTTTCAACGCATCATGAAACCAGTTCCTTGTAGTCAAAAACTTCAGGGACAGACCCCGCACAAGAAATTTCAGATGTCTAGATAACTTCTTTTTTAGCAGAAGGGGATGAATAGTAAGAATATGCTCTAGACCACTAGAAATTATGGTCTTCACGCCAAAAAATATTTAAAGTATCACCGCAGAACTGTTGTCGGGCTGATGCTGCCATAGATTGATGAGAGCATTCCTTTACCAGATAATATTTGAAATAATCTCTTGAGAGAGATAACAATAATATAATCTTCAGCAAGTTGTTCTTTAATGTGTTTTTAATCAGAAATATCCTTGAGCCCTTCTCTTATTAATGGAGATCTTTACAGAACTTGCATGATTCTTTATTATCATTAAACCATACTAAATGTGTATTAGGAAAAACACGGAGGTGATGGGGACAAACAAGAGAAATTATGATTTGGGGATTTTTGTGATCCCACCAACCTAGGAACCCACGACAATTCTGATGGTCATAATGTAGGTCACAAATATTTGGTGAAAAATGGATATCACAGAACTCATAATATGAAAGATTGAACCCGCAAACCCAAGATTGCAAAAAAACAGTTAAGTGCATAATAACATGGCGGTCGGTCGAACTCATGATATGGGAGTATGGATGGAGATGAAGATCCACGAGTCCACCAGCTCACGAACCAACCATTTTTGAAAAAGGACTAAGTATACTAACTAGAAAGGGAAAAGAGAAGGGAGAAAGAAAAACGGGAGTGAGGGTAAGTATAGAAGAGGGAAAAGAAATGGACAAAAGAAGTTGGGAAAATAGAAAAGAGGAGGGAAATTTTGGAAGTGGGAATTGATCTGAACACCTACCTCTCTTGATTTGAACTATAATAAATGAAATTTTTACAAAGTATTCTTATAAACACATATAAAATATATAAAGTAAATATATAATAAAATAAATTTGTATATTAAAAAATAAATTGATATTAACAAAATACTAAAATTAGAATATATATATATGTTGGAGATATTACACACTCAGAATTATTTTCCTAAGTTTGATAGGCCAATGTTGAGAACACTTCCTTAGATGAGAACATTCTCTCTAGAGAATATTCCCCTACAATATAGGGCTCTCTCCTTCAGTTCAGAGTCAATTACACTTTGTTAGACTAGTGGAAGTCACTCATGCATGGAAACCTCAGTTTTATCACCAGTAGTTGCATGTGTTTCTCTCACTTCCACACATGTAACTTAGTTAACTGATGATTGCATGGATTAGTTAACTAGGAATTGGTGGCATATTACTTCGGTTTCTATCAGTGAATTTATAGACCTCTCTAAATCACTACTATGGTGCATTAGTTACTCATGTAACCTATATATATTGTAAATTATTCACTCTTTGAGTGTGTAATACGATCAATACAATTTCTCATTCTTTCACTCCTATTTTTCTCTCTTCTCCTCACCTTTGCAAGTTGTACACCCTAGTAGTGTTCAGGGGGGTGTTGTAGATATTACTCACATAGAATATTTAGCTAACAATGAAGCATACACAACATGTAATGGTGTGAAGAGAAGACAAAATGGAGGAAAGAATGAAATGATTTCTATTAACTGTATTCCACACTCAAAGAGTGAATAATTTACAATATATATAGGCTACATGAGTAACTAATGTGCCATAGTAGTGATCTAGAGAGATTTAGACACTCACTGAAAGACACTAGAGTGAACTGTCACCTAGTCCTAGTTAATTGATCCATGCAATCATCAATTAACTAAGTCATAGATGTGGAAGTAAGAGAAACACATGCAATTATTGGTGATAAAACCAAGGTTTCCATGCATGACTAAATTTCACCAATATAACTGAGTGTAACTAAGTCTGAAATGAAGAGGAGAACCCTATTTTGTAGAGGAATATTCTCTAAAGATAATATTCTCATCTAAGGAAGCATTCTCAACATTGGAAAATAAACCTTAGGAAAATAATTACCTAGGTGAGTGTGTAATATCTCCAACACCCCTTGAACACTACTAGGGTGTACATCATGAATGGGTCTCGACAATAGAGACCATGTTAGGTACCCATGAAAAATGCAAATAATGAACACTAAAATAAAGTGGGGAAAGAGGGAAAACATCATGGGAAAACCCCGCCTCAAAAAACAATGCATCAAAAGATTAGAAAAAAAGGGTAATGTCCTTCACACCAAGGAGACCTTGCAAATGTGCAAGCTTATGCTCGGTGAAGATTTTGTTGAAGAGGTATATGTTTGTATGTATTTGACAAAGTAAATGCACTAGTGAGATATACACATATATCCACCTTCTCTTATTGTAAAGAAGAGTATCAAAACCCATGTGAAGTTTGGATGAAACTTTGAAAATTGCACGGCCATTTCCGGAAAAATGCTGAAAATTTGTTGATATTTAAAATGCTCATAACTTCACTTCCCATACTCCATTTTGGACGTGTTTGTTTTTTAATTGGATATTTTTCCAAGAGGAATTCAAATATCACTACAAGGAAAATACATTTTAGCGGAGATTATAACAGAGGTTTCTAGTGTTACAAAATTGACAAAAAATGTCAAAAAAACCTCTGCTACAACATTTTTTTTGATAGCGGATGTTTTTGTGGATACTATAACAAAACTTGATTATAACTAAACAAAACTAGGCGGACAAAGGTGTTAGAGGATGTTTACAAATCGATGCATTTTTATGAGGAACAAGAACCGATACGTACATATACCTACTGCACCGGTGTTGTACACTGGAATTCAAGCACTAGGACAGTAAAATCTTTAAGCACCGAGGCAATAAACTATTTAAGCATCGGGGTGTTTGTCTTCTATGCACCGGGGATTTAATATTAAAACGCACCGGGAGACTTAAAAATAATTAAGAGCCAATGATTTCATCTTAGAATGCACTGGTGCATTATTAATAAAAAGACACCAATGTTGTATAAAATAATATGCACCGGTGCATTACCTAGAAAACCCCCTCAGTGCATTAAAAATAGAAAGAATCGATGATTTTTAGTAACAAAAAAGTGTGAATTTTTATCAATAAAAAAACAACACTGATTCATATTAGTAACACAAATGCACCGGTGATTATTAATACTCATAAAGAATCCATGCTTATTAATAACACAAAAGCATCGGTGCTTCGTATACACTTAACGCACTGAATGACAATTTTTTTAAATAATGTTGTGATATTAAATAAATATTGAAATCAGTGCCAAGTGATTACATAAAAGCATCGATGTGAATTTCTTATGAAACACACTAGTGTATTTTAATATTAAATGCATCGATGAGATTAATAATTAAAATACATCGAGAAACATCAACCTGTGATAGTGCAATTATTGTTATTTTTTAATTTCATTATTTATCAAAAAAAATACATATATCTTATATTTTGATTAGTGATTTTGGATATGATGTTTGGATTAATTTGTTATATCATCAGATTTTTCTTCTCTTCATTATAATATTTGGTCATCCATATATTTAATCGGCAATGGAACATTTCACAGCGACATTAGACAACACAATAGAATAAATTAAAATATATTTATTATATGAATAATAGGGTCTTTGCCATAAAAAATGGGACACTTACCAGTAATCCCTTGTCTTTCAATTCGGACACTATGCCCATTACATTAATAAAAAATATCTGATTTTCATAGAAAATTATTTCAAAAAAATACAATTGCATCTTGCATTGATATCCAAATATATTGGTCATCATTCTTCACTAGAACTGTTGATATTGCTCAAGCTACTTCTATGCCCTGGGTTATTTTTTTGAATTTTTGTTTGATTGCCTCGATTGTTTTCATCTTCTTCAAGTTCCATCTACAAACATAAAAATAAACTGTAATGAGTCTATCTACATTGGTGAGAATAATGAAAATTGAAATAAATAATATACATGAATGTAAATTGAAAAATGGCGTACCTGCAAAGCAAGAATTGACTCATGAATCATAAACATATGCTCAAAATCAAATATCATGCCTTGTTTCAACAATTCTTTTGTTGGCTTAGTTCCATACTTTGTTTCCTGCAAGTTTTATACCCCATAATAAATCATAGATTTAATATAAAGTATTATTTTTGTTTCATTAATTATAAAATGACAAAAGTAAAACAACATAGATTATACTTACAATTTCCACAATTAATTTTTGATATGCCAAGATATACTCACAACCCTTAATTTTTGTTGATGGCTCTTCTATGCCTGTTAGCACCTATTTGAAGAAATTCAAGGATGGTTGTTGTAAAACAACTTAAAATATACAAAAAAAAAACTTTAAGTTGTTATAAGGAAATAAAAATTACTCACAAACTTTGCTATCAACCTTTTTCTTCCTTGTCGTCCAGTTTTATGTGCAGAATGAGTTCCATTTTCTTTTCTTTTCTGTAAGATAATATTTGAAAATTAATATCTAATGCTAAATTAATTATTTGTACCTAATAGAAAAATTCAATGATTACATACATTTGAAGCATGTTGTTGTTGAGATAGCTCCTCCTGCAATGCAATTATGTCAATTTCTTTGACCATCTCCTTGTACGCTTTTTTGGAAATTTCTACTGGCATATTTTGGATATCAGCTCGTTGGTCCTCTGGGATTTTCATAATTTTCAAAATAAAGTATTTGTATAATGATATATGAAAACTAAATATCACAAAATTGATATATTAATAAATAAATACTTTGTTATATA
>ML782241.1:396133-418528 GCA_009831015.1 Picea engelmannii
TGTGTGTGTGTGTGTGTGTGTGTGTGTGTGTGAATGGTAAATACGAAAATCCCCTATGGAGTTTGACAATAGACAAATCGGGATAATAACAGACAGCATAGCAAGTCTCGGGATTTTTAGGACGAGTACCAGAGCATAGGACTAGTAGGGTTATAATGGTGAAAGGAGATAGACTAGGGTTCAACCTTTAAAATGTTTTGGGCCATGAAAGAACCATAACAAATAAGGGTAGAAGAACAACATTCAACCAAGGGGAAACACAATAAACCTCTAGTCCTGAAACCTTAAAAACCAAGGAAATCTAGGAAGGAAATTAGATACGGAGGCGCAACGTTAATACATGTAAATCCTCAAACAGAGAGAATGTCATGAAATATATTCACACATAGGTATTAAATAATGGAATCGTTACTCACCTTGGCGTACAAAGAAACATGAGTATGCGTTTTTGTTTTCTCCATAGAGCATCGGTTGTGGTTTCAAACGTAGAGACAAAACCATAACAGAACCAAGGAGCCAAACCTCACCAAGGTGCATAGTTCATGTTGCAAATGCAGAGACAAAACTTGTTACATGACCAAAGAGATGAACCTCCCTAATGTGCACAAGTTGTGTTGCAAACGCAGAGACAAAACTTGTTAGAGGACCAAAGGGGGAAAACAATGAATGAAGTTTGCCTTGAAGGCCTCGTAGATGAGTAAATGTTGTAGGTACACACCACCCCTCTTCCATGTGAAGTCAAGGAGATGGAGATCCCGCATTGGGCATGGTTGCCTAAGTGTCATCCTGGAAAGTACATGACAGTCCTCACCATTAATGAACCAGACCATAAGTAAATTCCATAGACCTGTCAACCACTGCAAACAATTTTCGAACCATTTTCATTGATGAACTATGGTAATAGTTGGATAGGGTTAGTGTTAAGGTTTCCATATGATGTTTTATATGGTAAACAACTTATATATATATATTGATATGAATAACATTAGTGTTACGGTATTCATACTATAGTCGATACAATAAGCGATGTATATCATTATGGATAGTGCAAATGTTATGGACAGACTATATGATAGTCTATAGTCTATGGATTATTGTGCATTGTATTTTTTGGATAGCATGACTTAACATAGACATGGTAGTTATTCTAAGGGCTATGATATCCTTGGTCACAATTGTCTTAATTACAAATAAGTGTATGATTCTAATCCAATAGTGACGATAAATCTACTTTACATACAATAAAGGAATAAATATATGTTTTGATCAAATGTTGAAGAGTCAAGGAGCTTTAATGTCCCCTAAAAAAAAAATTTTGGGGAAATTTGGGGTACATTACATATTGTATCAAAGATGAAGGTTACAACACTTGGACCTTAGGGCAAGGCCAAATTATTTTAAGTTTTTATTTTCTGTTGAAGAAAAACTAACAAATATGTTTACTATTACAAACATAAATATTTTTTGGTCTATTGTAATTATGTGAACACATAATGAATAAGAAATCAGACCTGAAGAGAATCCTAATCAAGGACTTCCTAAAGAACCTAGGCATAATGGTGAAGGAAGTTCAGTCGCCCAGGTTTTGGAAACAATGAAGAACCTCATCGTGGAATTACAAGTGTTCAAAGAAGATATTGAAAAGATGAAAAAGGCACAGGAAGACCAGTTAGATTGCAAAGGACAATGACAAAGAGGAAGAATTCTAGAAAAGGTGCTCTAAAAACTCTAGTCTTAAAACAAAAAATGAGAACATTTCTTCCAAAGACACACACATGGCAGGAAACAAAACCGCTACAGGAAGAAAAAGAAAACAAGTAGATCACTTGGAAGGTGAATTCCAGAAAATAAAATTGTCCACCTTTGACGGAGAATCAAGGATGGGTGAAGAGGTTGAAGGATGGCTACTAGATATAAAGAAATACTTCCATAATTACAATTACTCTAGTAATATGAAAGTAAGAATGTCCATTTACAACTTGAAGGGAAAAGAAAGTATATCTAGTGGCAAGACCTGAAATTGGCTAAGGGATTGAAAGAGAAATAGATGGAATGGTCAGATTTTAAGAAATATTTCAAGAATCAATATTTGTTAGAAATCTATTAAAAAAGAAAGACGAAGGAATTCTATGAGCTAAGACTCAGAAAAATGACCATGGATGATCTGATAAATAAATTTCTAGAACTATTGAGATTTGTACCATACATCAAGGAAGACAAGGTAAAGATACACCAATTCTTAAGCTGCCTGCCACAGTCGTACAAATACATAATTGAATTTGACAATCCCAAGAACTTGAATGAAGTGTTTAGAAAGCTTCGGATGTGCTTCCAACCAGCCCCTTTCCGAAATATGGAAAAAGGTTTCCAAAAGAAGGACTATCATTCCAACATCCAAAGTGTTCCAGGGGGAGGTAGACCAGTTAACCTAGGAGTCAAGAAAGTTGGGGACAACCCCAAAGAACCATTGAAGTGTTGGGAGTGTGGAGAACCTCACTTGGGGAGAAAATGTCCACGCTTAATTTCCACAGCAAGAACTATAGACTATAACCTGCAAGAAGCTTCTACAGTAGGAGATATGGGCAGAAGCATGCACAAAATTAATGTAGCTGTGGATGGAAGGCAATTTGATCATCAATCCACTATCGTGGAGGTCGAAAGTAAAATTCATGATAAATGCATTTCTATATTAATTGACCTGGGAGCTATTCTGAGTTATGTTACTCTTGGTTTAGTTGAATTAAACAAACTCAAGAAAGTAAAGCATGCTAATTCCTGGATAGTATAGTTAGCAACATGGACCAAGAGAAAAGTAACATATTTTATTCCTGAATGTGAACTCAACATAGACGGTCAAAGTACAAATTTAAATATGAACATTTTACCTTTGGAATCTTATGATATAATAATTGGAATGGACTAGTTAGAGAAACATAAAGTAATTTTAAACTGTTACAAAAAGTAACTTATTTACATAGACCAAAACAACACAGTTAGGACGATACAAGGGATAAGAAAACCAGTTTTGATTAGGCAGATATCAGTCATGTAGTTTAAGAAATGTATGAACAAAGGTTGCCAAGTTTATGTTGTTCATGTAACTAATCTATTAGAAAAATAAAACAAACCCATTTTAGAGGACATTGCAATCCTACATGGGTTTAGAGATGTATTTGTGGACAAAATAACAAGGCTACCTCCAAGAAGAGAGATATATTTATCTATCGATCTACTACCTGAATCTGCCCCGATATCTAAGGCACCATATAGAATGAGTTTACCCGAATTAATGGAGCTGAAAATTCAGCTGCAAGAACAGTTAGTCTTTAGATAAAAAAATATATCAGACCAAGCGTTTGGCCTTGGGGAGCACCAGTTATTTTCATTAAAAATAAAGATGGGACTTTAATACTATGCATTGACTATCGACAACTAAATAAGATGACGATCAAGAATAAGTATCCTTTACCTAGAAGTAACGACCTGTTTGACCAAGTGGGAGGAGTAAGGATCTTCTCTAAGTTATATTTACGATCTAGTTATCACCAAGTTAGAATAAAAGACAAAGATATAAATAAAACAACATTTAGAACACGTTACAGACACTATGAGTTTGTCATAATTCTGTTTGGTCTTACTAATGCACCAAAAACCTTTATGTGTTTGATGAATAGTATATTCATTCAATATCTAGATAAACTTGTGTTGGTGTTTATCGATGATATTTTAGTTTACTCGAAAATAGAAGAAGAACATGAAGAACATATGAACATATTATTGAAGACCTTAAGGAAACACAATATGCAAAGTTTGATAAGTGCGACTTCTACCAAAGAAGGATACAATACCTAGGACACGTGATATCTGAAGAGGGTATTGCAGTTGATTCAGAGAAGATAAAAGCCATTATGGAATGGCATAACCCTAAGGATGTAACATACATTAGATCATCCATGGGAATTACCGGTTATTACCGAAGATTTATCGAAGGATTTTATAAGATTGTGTATCCAATTACATCCCTACAGAAAAAGGGAATAAAATTTACTTGGTCACAAAAGTGTTAGGACAACTTTTATAAACTAAAAGTATTGTTAACTACAACACCTAACCTAAGGGTAGCGGATCCTAATAAAGAATTTACAGTTTGCATGGATGCAAGCAAAGAATGCTTGGGAGGTGTCCTAACACAATATGGACACGTCATCTGTTATGAATCATGTAAACTGAAAGAAAATGAATGGAATTATGTTGCACATGATTTGGAGTTAGCAACCGTAATTCATGCGCTGAAAATGTGGAGACATTATTTAATGGGGAGAAAGTTTCTTCTACTAACCGACAATAGTGGTGTAAAGTTTGTATTAAGTCAACCAGATCTCAATGTGAGGAAAGCAAGTTGTCTATCCTTCTTAAGTGAATTTGATTTCAAAGTAAGACACATAAAAGGCAAAGAAAAAAAATTTGCAGATGCCCTAAGTCGGAGGACTAGCAGACTTTTTGAGTTAAGTGTTATCAAATAAAAAAACGACATCGAACAAAGAATAAAATTTTAAAAGTTGTAATGACAAAAAAAACATCAAAACAACAAGAAAATTACAAGAAAATGCAGAAAAACTGAACAAAACAGATATGAGTTTAGATGAAAATGGACTTCTAAGGTTCAAAAACAGGTTGTATGTACCTAATTATGTTGATTTAAAGTCAACAGTTCTTGACGAATTGCACAAAAGGCCATATTTTGGTCATCCAAGATACCAAAAAATGATAACAGCCTCAAGAAAATTATTTTATTGGCCTAACATGAAGAGTGAAACAGATGAATATTTATCTAAATGCTGAGATTGTCATCAAGTAAAGGTTGAACATCAACATCCAGTCGGTTTGCTACAACCTCTACCTATACCAAAATGGAAGTGGGAAATTGTATCATTGGACTTCATCACAGGTTTGCCTAAGACTCAAAAGAAAAATGACTCAATTATGGTAGTGATTGATAAACTTAACAAATCTGCACATTTTATACCTGTGAATTCTACTTATAAAACAATTAATATTGCTGAATTTTTTATGAAGGAAATATTTAGATTGCATGGAATTCCTAAGATGGTGATCTCTAATAGAGATGTCAAATTTACGTCAAAGTTTTGGAAGAAATTGTTTGCAGGATTGGATACTAACCTGAAATTCAGTACAAGCTACCATCCACAAACAAATGGGTGAATCGAACGAATGAATCAAACTGTGGAAGACATGTTTCAAATGTATGTGAGAATGAAACCAACTAAGTGGGAGGAGTACCTACAATTAGTTGAATCTTCTTACAATAATGGCTATTAGACATTAGCCAAAATGAGTCCCTTCAAAGCATTATACAAAAGGAAATGCACAACTCCGATTAGGTGGGATAATCCAGTTGACAGGCTTATGATCGGACCAGAAATGATCTAGGAAATGGGTAAAATGTTAAAAAGGGTATATCAGAATTTAAAGGAGGCCCAATACTATCAGGAAAGCTATGCAGATTTAAAAAGGAGACATCAAGAATTTGAAATTGGGGGCCAGGTTAAAAATCGTTGACCGTGACTCTATGAGTGGGGAACAGGTTTAAGTTGCCTCAAGGATGACTTTTACAAGTGGAAAATGTGAAATTTGACCACTAGTAGCCCCTAAAAATCAGGGATTTGTAAAGATGTGAATTTCCCAAGGAGGGAAGGAAAGACCTAGGCACAAGATGTATATAAAAATAGCATATGGAGGAGGTAGGATGTTTCTTAGTATGTTGGGAGGAAAGGAAACTATTTGTTGTTATGAGCACTGTTAGTGTGAGGCAAAGGGATTTATGATCTATGGATGGGGACTGTAGCTAAGGAGGATCATTCAGTTTACCCTTATGGACTCATGGTCAGGGTAGGGGATGAACATGGAAAGTGAAATTGGTTGTTCTATTCTATGATTGGGTGGAATGTGGTTGTTCCATTTGTATTCCAACATCAAGTTTCAGATATGTATCTTGACTTGCATTCTTTGTCAATATTATGTTTGATTATTATTGGTTAGGAATGTGATGGTTTATTATAGTTCAAGGATACTATATTGTTTTAATTGAAATGTGATGATGGTATATGTGTGTGTGTGTGTGCGTGCGCGCTCATCCATGCAGAAATATCAAAACTATTGTACGTTCCTATTAATCATTAAATATGGTTATACATATATAAACGACTGTATATACATATATATCTATTCATGCAAAAAGTGTAACAACCTCCTCGTTACGACAACAACTCTTTCACAGGTGCAATTTTTTTTTTTTTTTGTTTAAGGTGTGTGCGCGTGTGTAAAAAAGGGGCGAACAAACTTGACTCTACGTCACCACCCGACGACTAACAAGATGCAACCATGATGATCACAACAAGAATACACAAGGTGCAAAACAACTAACTGCAAGCATTAAATGACATGCCGTGTTATGTACAGTACGAACACAGATGGAAGAATCCATAGTAGTAGATTTTACTATTTCTGCACAGGAAAGCAGGGCGTTTAATCTTAGTTCTCTACTTCGGAGAGAGAGAAGGTCAGATAAGCTTCTGGCCGACTGCTCAGGCAGAAACTAGTAATATCCATCAGGTGTGTCACAAGAGTGGAAACCCTGCCTTTAAAGGGCCCGAGACTCTTGATACGACACTGGATTCTTTACATAGAAAAAAAAAATCACACACACAAACTTATATACCGAACGACTAGTTTTATTAGATTGAAGAGTCTGATATCATATAACTGTAAGTTTGGACAATTCCAATATTCGACAGGTTGCTAATTCCAAACTTAAAATAATGTAAAATCAATTAATTTCAAATCCCCATTTACTAAACCATCGTAACTCCTCGTACTTAAATTCAAGGACATTTCATGATATATGTTTATCAATAACCATAATTATTACAATAACATACCATGAATGAATAACTACATTACATTTACCTCACTTACCTTGCAATAAGATAACATCCACATTACATCTTATATGTTAGTATCAATAATAAAACTACAATGACGTCACCATAAAAGCTAGCATCATTACATTTATAATATAAAGACTTTGCAAATTAACTAACTATTTTCATAATAAAACTACTATGACATCACCATAAAAGCTAGCATTATTACTTTTTATTATATAAAGACTTTGCAAATTAACTAAATAAACTGCTATGTCATTACCTTAATGATTACATCCTTATGTTTCATATTATAAAAGTCTTGCAAATAAAACAATTAAACTGCAATGACATTACCATAAGGGATCACATCCTTTCTTTTTATTGTAAAAGCTTGCAACTAAATAACTAATCTACAATAAGCTACCATACATGCTACCATCCTTGCATTGATATTACCAAAGCTTTGCAATTTAAAATAACCAATTCCACCATCGTGGCTAGCCATTAATCACCAAGCCATACATTTGCCCCAATAAAAAAAATGTTGATACGTAGTAACTGAGGCATAATAACCTCCACCTGTCATCTAATTCTAACGTAAACCACGCGCATTAAATTCTAACATCTACATAATATATTCTGTTTTTATAATGCCATAACATCTACCTTCACATAATGCAAGACCATATAACAGTAATATTCCAATAGCCTCACAGTGATTACCCAAGTCCCTTATCCTTATAATCCCATAACCTTGCATTCGAATTAACAATTAATTTAATATCATGCCACCAATACTAATATTATATTATGTTTTTATAATGCCTTAACATTCCACCTTCACATATTATCCACAATATATTACAGTAGCATTGCAGTTACACCTCACTTTAACATTTATGTGAACATTTACAATAAGGTTTCAATAATAGTAAAATAAAACAACATTACCTTTACATTAAATGGCCATAACCGGGCAAATAAAATAGCATTAAATTCATTTCAGGTTATCTAATTCTGACATTCCATTTTACTACTAAAATACATAAGTTATCTCTTCTAACATAAGTTTTATAATAAAATAAGGCTAGCTAAATGACAAGGTTCCTCTTTACGAGAGGGGTAATCCCTCGCTGCCTTCTAATTCTTCTAAGGGCACATTCGAACCTTTAAGAAGAAAAAAAAGGGTATTCCTTGTAATAACCTAACATTGGGAAATCTAAGGGCAAGGATTACTTGAACATTATAACCACTGTAATCAATGGGGTGTCTTAACAATTCTAATTGGGGTGAATCATCCCTCATTAACCACTTAATTTAAATTAATCATGATCCACTTTAATTTTAATCTTTGGTTATGATCCAGAAATTTAATTATAAAACAATATCCAGAAATCTCGACAATAGGGAAAACAAAATCTGATGCAAGTTATGACACAAGTAAATTTGAATTAAATAACAATTTCCAGAAAGATTCGGCAATAGGGAAACAAAATCTCATGCAAGTATGACACAGTAAATTTGAATTAAATAACAATTTCCAGAAAGATTCGACAATAGGGAAACGAAATCTCATGCAAGTATGACACAGTAAATTTGAATTAAATAACAATTTCCAGAAAGAATTCGGCAATAGGGAAACAAAATCTCATGCAAGTATGACACAGTAAATTTGAATTAAATAACAATTTCCAGAAAGATTTGGCAATAGGGAAACAAAATCTCATGCAAGTATGACACAGTAAATTTGAATTAAATAAAAATTTCCAGAAAGAATTCGACAATAGGGAAATGCCCAGGTGTGCAGCTTATGTCCAAGTGAGCGAGACGCACGATGTAAAAAGGGATCTGTAAGTTTAAGGTTCCAATTCCAGCAAGGCGCTGACAACCAATAAAGGTTTACGGAATTCCTAGTTGACATTAAGGAATTCACTGCGCTGATTGTCGTTCTTACTATGGTTCGGGATCTCGGATGGTGAGGTTCCCATGCGGTCAGGGTGGTTCCACAGCTACGGAGGGAATTACAATCATTGACAGGTAAGTAGAGAAACTACACAGGGGTTACACCATGCGATATGGCAGCAGAAGACAGAGAAAACACACACCACGCGCAGAGGGTATGAACAAAACGCGAGGTGTATACACAGTAAACGCAAAGAGCTCCCAGGGTGAAAACACAAAGAATATACCGCAACAATGCAAGGAATTTTGAAAATAAAAAGGGAATGCAGAGATAAGTGTTATATCAGAAGCGTTTACCAAAAATCGGAGGTAATAAGGAGTCGGCCATTACATCGATTCGAGAAGAGGACGGAATGCACAGTGCTTAATAAACATGAATGGGTAGAGGACTGACTATAGCTGATATAAATCGAGAATGGCAGAGGAGGGTATAGTCAACAATGATTACGGTTCACAGACATAATTACCCGCTATAAAATAATTTCATTAAAACTCGCATATAAACCTCCATTAACAAAACCATTTCAATATAACTTCAGATGGATCTCTAAATAAGTCTATCCAAATCATTTTCAATCAATAGGTGAATCCAAGCACAAATCTTAAACATTCTACTCTACAAATAAAAGCGCTTATTGTTTCCTTAACGCCCGCCTCAAATGACATCCCGTGCTCCTTGCCGCTCCTGCTCACCGACCGTCGAGACCTCACCAGTACCTCCCAGCCAATCGCTAGGGGTACTCTACTTCCCCCTTAGCCCCCCGAGCCACAAAGGGGCCACACACAATACAGATGGTCCGTCTAGCTTCCCAGCTCGCCTCGCAAGGCCGAGCTACCACTCCTATCCAAGCTGGAAAATCCCAACTCTCCATAAGTAATCAGTCAAGTCTCAATTCCGGCAGCGTAACGTTACACTAACCGTCGATCCCTTTCTTCCTTGTCTCCCTTTTCTTTTATAGAGTTTTGAGACCCACCAACTTTCCTAATTCACATTTTAAATTAAGTTTCAATAAAATATTCTAAATATTCTCCATCGCACAAGTGTCGTCCATCCCCCTCTTTTCTCCAGTAAATATTTTCTTTAAATTTATTAATTGTCTCAAATCCCTCACCCACCTAGAGTCACTCATAAATTTACTCCTAGGTGTTTCTAGATCCCCTTACATGTTTTAAATACTTTCCTAAAAAAAAAGATGTTACTAAATTAGCTCAGATTAGCAGGTTCTTAATTGCAGATTTCTTACTATGTTGACCTTGATTTTTACCATAAGTTCCCATCTTTCCTTTATTAAGTTTCCTCCATTACTTAGTTTCCTAATTCTTATTATTCCCTTCTTTCCCCTTTTTATTAAATCCCAAAATGGCAGTTGTGTTATTAAATCTTTCCCTTTTATTATTAATTTAATATCTTTGTACTTCCACAAGTTAATGAATAATTTCTTCTTTGAAATTTTTAAATCCACTATTTTTAATTAAATTCTTACTCTCTTCATTTACCCCAAGAATTTTATGAAGACTAAACTATTACTTAAGTGGGTTTTTGTTTAAATTTTTATTTTTATTTTAAGGGTCTTTTTTTTCTTAAGGTTAGACTAAAATTTTACCCTGAGAAGTTTTAGACTTAGGACTTAGATTCTGAACTAGGCGACATTTAATTAGGGAAGTAGCTTAGGAATTTCTTAATGTGTTAAATGTCTTAGGGCCATCTAGGTTTGTTCCTTCATCAACATCAACGCAACGTGCCCTTCAGGATGCACCACGTGCTCCAAGGGTGCCACTCGCCAACTTATGTTTCTTTTGCACGACGTGCCCTTCAGGATGCACCACGTGCTCCAAGGGTGCCACTCACCAACTTGTGGTTTCTTTCATGCGACGTGCCCTTCAAGATGCACCACGTGCTCCAAGGGTACCACTCACCAACTTGACTGATTGGTAGACATATATAACCCCTGGAGTCAACACTCCGCCAGGTGAACTTGTGGGAAACTAAGGGATCTAAGGAATAAGGCCCCTGCCTTATTGTGCGCCCCTTAGAATCATTGTGAGTGACTGTCGCAGTCTACCCTCACAGCATCGTGGATCCTCTGGAACTAGGTAATCGTTAACCTACAGTTCAAGCCACGGCGGGAGTGCTAGTAGGCTGTGGCAGGGTTGCTGTCCACACCTCTCCCTCAACCTCTCTGGAAATCGTGTGTGGCCCGTTTACTCCATATGTGAGTCTGGTCGGCAAGCTATCGTCAGCCTGCATCATCAACAATCGTGTTAGAACATGTCAACATCATATCATCAAATAAATGAAATATCATAGTAAATAAATCAACCCAAATAGCACACTCCCTGACTCAATCCGGATTCCAAGGGGGTTCCACCGATGCCTCTGCATCCTCAAGGTCCAAAACCCTGCACACTCAATAAAACTGAGTCAAAGCACTTGTCTACGTCAAAGCAGTAAAACATCATGTCATCTATCATAACGCATCATAATCAAGGATAAATGTTTTAACATCATAAAAGTCCAGATCACTTGCGAGAAAGTGTCCTCAAAGAATAAGTTTTCTCAGTGCGCCAGAGCAGGATGTTACATACACCCCCTCTTGGTCTAAACTTCGTCCCGGATTTTCTCAGTATAAATGCTGAAATAAAAGTACCACAGTATCATAAGTCTATTTATCAAACAAAAATGGGAACTGCTGGTGCATATCATATGCATCCTCCCAGGTCGCTGAGTGCGGACTATAGTTGTCCCACTGGACCTTGACCTGATCTACCGTTTGACGTCGTAACTGTCGAACGTGATGATCTAAGATGCAGACTGGCTCAACCGTGAGCACTCCATCATCCGATACCTACAAGGAACTCATGTCAATCACGTGTGTAGGATCACTAATATAATGTCTCAAAATAGATACATGAAAAACATCGTGCATACACCTCAAAGAATCAGGCAAGGCTAGTCGATAGGCCACGGGCCCCTTTCTCTCCATAATCTCGAAAGGTCCCACGAACCTAGGAGAGAGTTTATCTCTCTTTCCAAACTTGATCGAACTCTTATGTGGTTTAACCCGCAAGAAGACTCAATTATCGACCTCGTAACTACAGTCGACTCGGTGCGCATCAGCATAACTCTTCTGTCGATCCTGTGCTTCTTTAATCCTTTGTCTTATGGTTTGCATTTGCTCTTCCATTTCTTGGATCATTTCTGGTCCCACCAGGACCCTATCCTCAAGCCGATCCCAACTCAAGGGCGTCCAACACGGTCGCCCATAAAGAAACTCAAAAGGCGTTGTTATCGCTCAGTTTGTAGGATAGGTTTAAGTAGCTCGAAGGCAAGGCTCAAACTGGCGTAACAGGAGCTTCCCCACCCACTGTCACCTTGATGGGGAGCTCTTTCTATTCAGGGTGGCTAATCCCAAGGGAGACGTCCCTAGTAATCTAGGGTTTTGAAAGGTATTAAAGTTTAAAGTATCAGGATGAGGGTTTCCTTTCACAGATTACTGCCAAAGAGATAGTCAAAGAAGGTATTCCACTGACAAGGGCACCTGTTTGCGAGACAAGACAAATAAACTAAAACGTACAAGCAGTGGTTAGTACATCAATTGCTAATGACTATCTTGAATACATACACATGAGCAATAATAAATGTAATTATTGACGAAGTCAAAGATTGCAATTAAAGCCAAGACTTATAATATTACTTCCTCAATAAATACAAAGAGATATTGGCATTCAATGTATAAAATCAAATCCTTGTATTATCACAATGCGATAAATGTGCTCATATATATATATATTGTTGCTGCTATGTCACTATACTACCAAGGGTGACGTCAGCCTTAGTTCTAGGTTAGTTTTAAGAGGCAAAGAGGTGGACATTTTGCAAATTAAGTCAATGAAAGCAATCTACACATCAATGCCAAATGCTAGAGGGCAAGGTCACAACATTTTATACCAAATAAGAGATCAAAACAGGTGTGACGTCAGCCCTAATCTAGGTTAGGTTAGCTAGACAATAAAGGTGAACGTTTTGCTAATTGGGCCAATGAAATTGCTCAACACCTCTATGGCTATCAATGGATGACCTAGCCGCAAGTTTTAGACTGAACAAGAGTTTAAATAGGGCAAGACGTCATCAGAAAATTAGGGTTAGTAAAATCACTAGGGTTAGTTAGGGTTTCAATTTAAGAGTTTGAAAAAAGCTTGTTTTTAACACAAAGATCTCAACGTTTTAGGTCTAGACTAGTGCCTTGGGTTAATGGATTCAAATAGAGAGAGAGACTAAAGGCTTGGAAAGACTTAAACCTAAGGACGGGAGGGTTAGGTTCAATGGTGTTGCAATGGCAGGGCCACCAAATCAAAACCCTAAGGGGAGGAGGCTCATTCCAGTGTAGCTAAAGCTAGGCCTCATGCTCCTCCCTCTTTCCTTAATACTCTTTGGCAAAAACGGCTAGCTATAAAACATAAATCTATGGCTGAAAAGTGTTGTTTGGGGGAAAGGCTTTTCAAACCCTAAGAGTCAAACCCTAGGTGTAAAATTAATTAGGCCTAGGATGTCTTCTTTCTTCAATTTATGTTTCAAACTAACTCAAGAAAAAGAGGAACTAGTGTAGCAATGGCTAGGCTAGGTTCTTCTTAATCAAATGAATAAACAATTCTTTATCATGGGGACATGAAGCAAGGACCTACTTGTGTGCTTTCTCCCTAGGGTTTCAATGATTAAGCATAAAAATAACAATGTAACCATGCATGTAAGAATTTTAAACTACAACCATTCAATCAAGAAGTTTTGTATGAGAAAAACACTTAAAAATCCAAGATGAGCTTATCAAACCCTAGTTGTAACAACTTCCAATGATAAAAACACCATATGCATGCCAAAGATAATCCTTCCAAGTGTAGCGCCTCAACTCCAAGAGCCAAAAATAACCAAGACAAAGACTAGAAAGAATCTCTCACAAGAGAGTAAGTTGTGTTATGTCAAAATGAGGCTTAACGTCCTCAATTTATATCATCCTTATGACCTTTAATTAACAAAATAGGTCATTAAAAACAGTCGACAAGGCTGACTTAACAATATTCCATTATTTGTCACATTAAATGCTAAAATGTCAAATAAAGAGCTAAAAAGGGAGGTGTCAGGCCCCTCTGAGGGAGACGTTGGCCCTTTTTGGGCATCATCAGCATCCAGAAGGCAAAACGTTGGCCCCTTTGGGGCTTCTGCAACCTGCCACATGTGCCAAATAGTCCCAGCACATTGCCACATGCTCCAAAAATCATCTAGCCTACCCTAGGTGGAGTCCTGTCCATCAAAGCCATCATCCCATCTACAGGGGGTGATCCCCCCTTGGTCAATCTCTGCCAAAGCGTCCTGGTGAGGGCGTCCTTTTGTCTTCTTCATGCAAGGGCTCATCATGACATTGTCCTGCCTCTTCCATCCCAACAACCATCTGATGGGATCCTCAACCCCATGGAGGTCTGAGCTAATCATCTCCCCATGTGTACCGGTCCTCTGGTACCTGTCCACCGGGCATGGTCCTACACATCAAAGACTACACCCTCCATGGGCTCATTAGTCCTAGAGATCATAGCAATGTAAATCATATCTCATTATTAAAGTTATCAAATATATGCATGAAATCCCTAACACATCATCTAAGAGCTCAAATATATTACACAGATCTACTATACAAAGCTAAGGAAAACCAACAGAACAACCTATTGGGCTAATACCCACAAGAGATGGAAAGTTTCCTCAGAAGATCATTCAAGCCATGTTTTATGTGGTGATATGGTTTTTAGGGATGTCTAGTCATAGTAAGACCAAGGGCAGGTGTTTTCTATGGGTGCCTTTGTAGGAGGCGAGCTGTACTCGTCATGGATGCATTTTTTCCAAGCCCTTTTATTGCCTCATTTTTCTTTTTATTGCTTTTCTTTCATTTTTACTTCAAGGTCTGACCAGAGGACACTGCCTTGCCTTGGTGGCCAGAGCTAACAGCATTACCCACTGGTATCTTTGCAGAAATGATAAGGCTGGCTCGTGATGAGACCCCCTTTCCTTTGGCCATGCAAATAAAGGTCCCTGCCCTGGCTTGGTGACCAGATAGTGGCAATGTCATACCACTAAATACCTATGAACATAATGGGCTAGCTCGTGATGAGACCTCCCATCCTCTTGGTTAGGTCTTGTTTTTTATTATTATTTTTCTTAGTGTCCCTTAGTTTCTTATCGAGAGGATTTTTATTGCCTTCTCGGGGATCCCCTGGGCGAAGCATCTCTAGGTTTTATTTCCTATGGATTTTACCTTTTACCAGCTACTTTTACCCCCTAGGCCTTTAGCCCCTTCTTCCCACAAGACAAAATGCAACCCTCAAAGTTCATCCTAATGGCCAGATTAGGGGAATGGGATGGATGAGCGAGGTATGAGATGTAAAGATGATAAGATGGTAGGAGCGGACGATGGCTCTGCAGATCCCCTTTGGTGGCTAACCAAAACCCATGAATATCAGCTTGCTAAGTCTCCCAATCAATCACCCCAACAATGGTCAAGTGGATTAGTGTAAGATCCAAGAGTCATCATAAATGAAAGGAACCTAATGCATATATAAGAAGGTTATAACAATCAAATATGACACATACCATGATACCTTGGACCAATTACCTCATGGAGCAAGAGTCCTCTTTGATGCAGGCCCAGGCCGATGGTGATGGAAATTGCTACTGCTGACAGGACAAGTCTGGCAGAGAAGAAGAAAGATGGGCCCTCCAGGGCCATGCTCAAGTCAACCCTGCTCTCGGTACTCCATGTCTAGGACCATGTGGGCCTCGAGACATGATCTCCTAGTTATCCCTAGATATCGGGGATAACATCTGGCTCCAACTCAGGGACATGTGCTAACTGTAGAGCGCATGAGAACCTCAGCAATCTCTGGCATAGACCTGTGACCTGATCACACTTGACAAGAAAGCATCAGCGATAAAAGGTGGGGTGGTATTTCCACCCCGCAAAATAATATAAGCATAAGCATGAAATAAAAAAAACAAGATGCATATATAAAGGAAACAAACAATAAATGCATACGGTATAATACACGGAAGTGCCTACCTACTCATACTTACCTGTATAATCAGGTGTCCGGAGGGTAGTAACGCTTTATATGTAAAGCGTTCACTGGTAACTTCAAAATTTCTCCCTCCATTGTTTCCAGGTTGAAGGAATTTGTACCTGCACAACTTCTGATTTTGTAAGGGCCTCCCCACAAGCTGTCAAATTTCTTGTGCATACCAGGTTTCTCTTTTCTTTTGTCCCACAAGAGGACAAGATCTCCTTCAGCGAAATTTTTTCCCTTGGCTTTGTGGTCAAAATTGTTATTTACTTTCTCTTGGTTCCTTATCATCTGACCCAAGGAATTCCTTCGAGCTTCATCTAATTCTATCAACTGGTTTATTCTCCCTTGGATCGCCTTTGCATCTGTGTCATATTGTTGTACAAATCGGAGAATGGGAATTTGGAGATTCACAGGGAGTGTTGCTTCAAGTCCATACACCAACTCAAAAGGAGTTTTCCCTGTGGAGGTCTTTGTTGTTATTCGATTTGCCCATACTGCATACTTTAACTTGTTATCCCACGACTTCTTATTTTCTTCAACAACCTTCTTTAGAATATTCATGAGATTCTTGTTGGTTGATTCGGCTAGTCCATTTCCTTGTGGGTAATAATTCGAGAAGTGAGATAGGGTAATGCCATATTTGAAACAGAATTCTACCAGGGCGTAGGAGCTAAAAGCTTTGGCATTATCCGTGGTGATCTTGGAAGGAATCCCAAACCTTGTTATGATTCGATCTTCTAAGAAGTTCATGACAACTTCTTCAGTGGCTTTCTTTGTAGGAATCGATTCAACCCATCTGGTGAAATAGTCTGTAGCCATCAAAATCCATCAATATCCATTACTTGAATTGTGCTTGAATTCACCGATAAAATCCAGGCCCCATTGCTAAAAAGGTGCTTCTACCACCACTGGTTTCAAAGGCTGGGATGGGAGCTTCGGTTTGCCTATAAAGTATTGGCAAGGTTGGCAAGACCGAACGTGTTGATACGCATCTGAGAAAAGGGTCGGCCAATAATAACCTGCCCTCAGGATTTTGTGGGCCGTGGTACGTGCAGCAAAATGTCCACCGTAGTAACCAGAGTGTAATTCCTTCAAGATCTTCTTTGCCTCATCTTTGTTCACACATCGAAGTATAACGCCATCGGGATTCTTCCATCCAAGTCCATTTTCTGTTAAGCAATATTTCATGGCCTTCAACCTCAAAGCTCTCCTTTTGTGATCCACCAGGTGATCAAGACATGACAAGTTCTTTAAATAATAGACTATGTCAGAATACCACTCATCATGTTCCAACTCACTGACTATTACATTCACCTGCACATTCTCACCGATCTGTATAGCTTCTTGATTGCTTTCAGTCAGCATTTGGGCCAAGCCTTGTCCCTTTATTATTTTAGTGGGTTTTATCTCTAAGTCATACTCTTGGATTTTTGAAACCCACTTTCCTCGGGTGCCCATACAGTCTTGTTGTGACAAAACATCCTTTACAGCTGGGTAAGGGACATAAGCCTTAATTTTATTATATCCGACATAATTCCTGAAATGCTGGAGGGACTTAACCAAAGCATAAGCCTGTTTTTCTGTGATGGTTTAGTTCAACTCTGAATCTCTCAGGACTTTGCTCATAAAGGCCACGAGATGTTCAAAGTTGTTAGCATCCTTCTGCATCAATACCCCTGCAATAGTGTCCTGGGATGCAAATGAGAAAATGATGAAATCTCATGAGAAATCAGGACTGATCAAAACCGGTGCTTGAGAAATGGCGTTCTTGATATCTTCGAAAGATCTGTCAGTTTCCTTTCCCCATCTGAAAGAAACATCCTTCTTCAGCAGAGTGCTTAAAGGTTTTATCCTTTCAGCAAAGTTAGGCACGAATCTGAGGATGAAGTTGATTTTTCCAAGAAAGGACTGCAGGGCCTTTTTGTTGACTGGAGGACGGACATGTTTTATTGATTGAACCCGTTCAGGGTCAATAGAGACCCCTCCTGGTGAGGCCACGTGTCCCAATAACTTTCCTTCGTCAATCCCAAAAACAGACTTTTTAGGGTTTAGTGAGATGCCATACTTCCTACATCGCTCAAAAACAATTCTAAGGTGGGAGAGATGATCTTTCCTTTCTTTAGACACCATAGTGAGGTCATCCTGATAGATCTCTATGATCTTTTGTATGAGGTCTCTAAAGGCATAGTCTATTGCTCTTTGAAAATTCTCCCCTGAATTCATAAGACCAAACGGCATTCTCAAGTACATAAATGTTCCCTAGGGCATAGTAAATGCAGTCTTGAGTTGATCTTCCCTTTTGAGTAAAACCTGGTTGTATCCCGAGAATCCATCCAACATTGACATCATTTCTACTCCTGTGACTCGTTGAAGTAGATGTTCCATGTTCGGAAGAGGATAATTTTCCTTTAATGACATCTGGTTGAGGTTGCGGAAATCAACACATAGGCGGATGTCTCCATTCTTCTTCCGAACAACCACTAGATTTGACATCCAAGAAGAATACCTGATTAGGGCTATGATACCTGCATCGACCATCTTCTGGAGTTCCTTTTGTATCTGCCCTACCAACTTCGGGTTGATGTGCCTCAACTTTTGTCGAAAAGGTTTGGCTCCTTCAATCAAAGGTATAGCATGTTGGATAACATCTCCTCTATAGGCCGTCAATTCATCGTAGTTCCAGGCAAAGATATCTCTGAATTCCCTGATGAGGTCAAGTATTTCCTTCCTCTCTCTCTCGGTAGTCCCCTTTCCTATCTTGACTTCTCTTGGATCCATTTCAGTACCAATGTTGAACTCCAGGGCTTCCTCAGCCTGCTTGTTGGTTCTTCTCCCTTTGAAAACATCATGTTTGTCAAAAAGGTTTTCCAAAGGAATACAACCTTTCAGTAAGGTGTTGTTCTGTAGGTTGATGACTTGCAAGTCCATAGAATTGGCCAGAAATTTTATTTGTGTATCTGTGAATTCTTTTCTATTCTCCGTGAATCTGATAATTTGATCATCATCTTCAAAAACTTGCCAGTGCTCTAGATTGTCGGGAATAGAAGGTCTAAAGAGGACCTCCATCTTGCACTTATCATGAAGAGGTCCTTCACACGGTTGCAAATTGGATGTTGAGATGGCTAGAGCGTCTGCCACATGGTTTTCTTCTCGAGGAACAGCTTCAAGTGATATCCTTTTGAAAGTCTTTGAAATATTTTGGGCTACATCTCGATACTTCTTTAATTTTTCATTCTTAGTTGCAAACCTCATTAGGACCTGTGAAATGATGAGGTCCAAATCACCTTTTACTTCTAGGATTGTAGCCCCTTTGTCAATGGCCAGGTTGAGTCCCAAAATCAGAGCTTCATATTCAGCCACATTGTTGGTGCAACTGAACTCCAATCTATAAGAATGATAGAAAACCTCACCTGAAGGAGCTGTCAAGACTATTCCTGCACCTGATCCAACACTCGAGTGTGAGCCGTCAAATTTCAGTGTCCAGATTCCTTTTGTTTCCTCTACTGTGTCCATATCCAATTTTCCTTCTTGAATGAACCAATCACTCAGACTGTTGTTGATGCATAAAAGTTGATCATCTATTTCATCAGGGTTTTCAACTGGTGAGCCAACAAAAGGTTCACTGTGGATGGTATAATGTCCTCCTTCAGGATGAGGGATGATGGCTTCAGATTGTTCTCTGTGAATGCTTCCACTCAAATGTGCAATAAGCTCATCACAAATGATAATCCAAAATTTATTAACATCACCCACAATAAACACATTAATCCGGAAAGGAGCGTCAGGGCAAGAATCAAAAGCTACCTCAAGATCTTTAATGGCTCCATTCACAAAATCGTCCTTGGTGTTAGTTCGTGAGATTTTCAAGCCCAATTGTCGCATAACCTCTTCTGTCATTATGTTTTCTTTGGCTTCTGGGTGCAGAAGGAAATTGTGGAGGAGAAGATCATTGACTTGGAGAGAGACATAAAAGGGTTTGAAATCACGATTCTTTGGAATTGGATCTTCTACTTGATGGATGTAGAGAGAGAAGTCTCGAATGGGATTCAGGTCCAAAATTTTGGATGCATCCCCACCTTCATCCTTTGGATGGGCCTTCTTCAACGGAGGCTCTTGGGAAGAGGTATCATTCTTATGAGAAAGGCTCCATTTCCTTTTGGTAGGAGCTAATTTGACTTGAAGGATGCTTGGATGTTCAGGCTCTGGCATAGGCTCATTATCTGGATCCCATGGTTCACAATTCATGTTTCTTTCTTCAATGAAGTCATCAAAATCAAGATTTCTTTCAATCTCAAAAACCATATCTTGTGCTTCCTCCAAGGTTGTTGGTGATTAGTGCTTAACTTCAAATTGTAAAGTTCCTTCCAAAGTAAAAAGGTACCAATCGATGATAGCTTGCTCTGAACCAACCTTTGATCGGATATTTCTGAGGATAAGATTAAACCTGTCAGTGAACTCTCTTATGCTTTCGCAAGATCCTTTGCACATGTTGGAATATTGAAGAAAAAGATCTTGCGAATTTTCTTTATCACACCACCTTGCTTTGAAGGCTATCTGTAGCTCTTCAATGTTCTTTATGCTTCCCTTAGGACATTTATCAATCCAAAGCTTAGCTTCCCCTGTAAGAGAGCTCGCAAAGAGTTTCATAAAAACATCAAGATGATCTTTATCACCTAGATGGAAGTCAAAACTATCGCAAAACTGGGTCCAATGTGAATTTCCAAAAGTTTCTTTTCCCGAAAAGAAAGGTAGCCAAGAGTATGCATCTACAGGCAAATCATGTTCTCCACCTTGGATGTTGCTGAAATAAAAGTAGTTATAACTCTCTGAGGGGGACCATTTATGAGGATTTGGATTGATTGGAGACACAGGGTTTGTTATAGTGGTGGTGGTCACAACAGTGGGATTTGAATACATCTTTCCACTACGAGTAGTCATATTCAAAGGAAGTCTCTTTCCAAAAAGTGACTTGACAACAGGTGAATTAGCAGGAGGCTTCCTTTTGAAAGCTAGAGGAGGATTATTGAACCTCCTTTTGGTTTGTGGAGTCGCCAGATAGTTTCCCTGAAACTACCAAAGAATAGGGGGAAATAGGTAGTGGAGTCGCCAGGTAAGCTTACAAGAAAGGCTTCTGAAACAAGGCTTACCAAAGGTTTGTCGTTGAGGAAATTAACTCAGTGTTCCCCGGCAACGGCGCCAAAATGTTATCACTCAATTTGTAGGATAGGTTTAAGTAGCTTGAAGGCAAGGCTCAAACTGGTGTAACAGGAGCTTCCCCACCCACTGTCACCTCAATGGGGAGCTCTTTCTATTCAGGGTGGCTAATCCCAAGGGAGACATCCCTAGTAATCTAGGGTTCTGAAAGGTCTTAAAGTTTAAAGTATCAGGATGAGGGTTTCCTTTCACAGATTACTGCCAAAGAGATAGTCAAAGAAGGTATTCCACTGACAAGGGCACCTGTTTGCAAGACAAGACAAATAAACTAAAATGTGCAAGCAGTGGTTAGTACATCAATTGCTAATGACTATCTTGAATACATAGACATGAGCAATAATAAATGTAATTATTGACGAAGTCAATGATTGCAATTAAAGCCAAGACTTATAATATCACTTCCTCAATAAATACAAAGAGATATTGGCATTCAATGTATAAAATCAAATCCTTGTATTATCACAATGCAATAAATGTGATCATATATATATATTGTTGCTACTGTGTCACTATACTACCAAGGGTGACGTCAGCCTTAGCTCTAGGTTAGTTTTAAGAGGCAAAGAGGTGGATGTTTTGCAAATTAAGTCAATGAAAGCAATCTACACATCAATGCCAAATGCTAGATGGAAAGGTCACAATGTTTTATACCAAATAAGAGATCAAAACAGGTGTGACATCAGCCCTAATCTAGGTTAGGTTAGCTAGACAATAAAGGTGAACGTTTTGCTAATTGGGCCAATGAAATTGCTCAACACCTCTATGGCTATCAATGGATGACCTAGCCGCAAGTTTTAGACTGAACAAGAGTTCAAATAGGGCAAGACGTCATCAAAAAATTAGGGTTAGTAAAATCGCTAGGGTTAGTTAGGGTTTCAATTTAAGAGTTTGAAAAAAGGTTGTTTTTAACACAAAGATCTCAACGTTTTAGGTCTAGACTAGTGCCTTGGGTTAATGGAGTCAAATAGAGAGAGAGACTAAAGGATTGGAAAGACTTAAACCTAAGGATGGGAGGGTTAGGTTCAATGGTGCTGCAATGGTAGGGCCACCAAATCAAAACCCTAAGGGGAGGAGGCTCATTCTGGTGTAGCTAAAGCTAGGCCTCATGCTCCTCCCTCTTTCCTTAAGACTCTTTGGCAAAAACGGCTAGCTATAAAACATAAATCTA
>ML782241.1:432479-465481 GCA_009831015.1 Picea engelmannii
AAAGCGTAACTAAGAATTCCCATAGAGGATCGATTTTGCCATATATATTATTGCTATATGTATACACAGGAAGTAATTTATGAATTTTTAGAGGGTTAATTTTTGATATATATATATAATTGTTGTATAATACAAAGAATGTAATTTACGAACATAGGGTTGATATTGCCACATATATATATTATTGCTAATTACACATAATGAAATCTACGAAATTCCCAGAGAGGGTTGATATTACCCAGAATATAAATTGAGGAATTTCCCACATACGGTTAATGAATATATATATGTGTGTGTGTGTGTGTAAATGGTAAATACAAAAATCTTCTACGGAGTTTGACAATAGACAAATCGGGATAATAACAGTCAGCATAGTCTCGAGATTCTTAGGACAAGTTCATTCTAGAGCATAGGACTAGTAGGGTTATAACGGTTAAAGGAGATAGACCAGGGTTCAACCTTTAAAACATTTCGGGCCACGAAAGAACCATAATGAGAAATGGTAGAATAACAACAATCAACCGAGGGGAAACATAATAAACCTTCAGTCTTGAAACCTTAAACATTGAGGAACTCTGGGAGGAAATTGCATATAAAGGCACAACATTAATACATGTAAATCCTCAAACAGAGACCACAGCATGAAATATCTTCACAAAAAGGTCTTAAATAACATAATCATTACTCACCTTGGCATACAGAGAACCCCAAATATAAGTTGTTGTTTTCTTTATAGCGCACTGGTCATGGTTTCAAATGTAGAGAGAAAACGGTTACAGAACCAAGGAGCTGAACCTCACCAAGGCGCACAGGTTGTGTTGCAAATGCAGAGACAAAACTTGTTACAAGGCCAAAGAGCCAAACCTCCCTAATGCACACAGGTCATGTTGTAAACTCAGAGACAAAACTTGTTACAGAACCAAAGGGGTAAAACAATGAATGAAGGTTTCCTCGAAGGACTCATAGAGGAGTAAACGCAGTAGGTACGCACCACCCCTCTACCATGTGAAGTTAAGGAGATGGCGAGCCCACATTGGGTTTGGTTGACTAAGCATCACCCTGGAGGGTACAGGACAGTCCTCAACATTAATGAACCAGAGCAGAAGTAAATGCCACAGACCTATCAACCACTACAAACGGTTTTCTACCCATTTTCATTGTTGAACTATGGTAATAGTCGGGTAGGGTTTAACATTGTTAGGAATAGGTTATGTTCATGACTCTAGAACAAAACCATAAGTGTTATGGTTCATGTTTTTTACGCTATATAAAAGTATTCGTTGGTATGGTAGCCATATAACAGTCCATATGTAAACGATATTTATATGTTTTGCATAGAAACTCTTTGACACACTATGATATAGAAATAGATTGTGGTGGATAGTTATATGATAAATGATACATTCTTTAGAAATAGTGTTATTGTTATGATATCCACATAATAGTCTATATGATATACGATATATAATGTCATGGATAAGATTAGTGCCATATGTTAAACGAATATATATATATATATATATATATATATATATATATATATATATATATATATATATATATATATATATATATATATATATATATATATATATATATATATATATATAGATATGAATATCATTAGTGTTATAGTATTCATACTATAGTCGATACAGTAAGCAATGTATATCATTATGGATAGTGCTAATGTTATGGAAAGACTATATGATAATCTATAGTCTATGGTTTATTATGCACTGTATTTTTTGGATAGCATGACTTAACATAGACATGGTAGTTATTCTAAGGGCTATGATAGCCCTGGTCGTAATTTCCTTAATTACAAATATGTGTATGATTCTAATCCAATAGCAATGATAAATCTACTCGGCATGCAATAAATGAATAAATATATGTTTTGATCAAATGTTGAAGAGTCAAGGGGCTTTAATGTCCCCTAACAAAAAAAATTGTATTTGGGAAATTTGGGGTACATTACATGTGTGCAGAGCCTATTCAAGGAGTGCAGAGGGTGAGAACTTTCTAAAGTTCTAGACTGCAAGAGAAGCACAAGTGTGTTCCAAAGAAATTATCACAAGTTCCAAGCTCAGGATGTGTAGTGTTTCATAGAACAAAAGAAGAGACCAAGGAGTTGAACCTGTAGAGAAGAGATCAAAGGCCAAGCCTTTGAAAACTTTGAGAATTCCTTTATTGAAGGGAATCAGAGTCGTAGAGGATAATAAACTACAATAGCCATTGGATTGGATGTGGAAATAGATCTAGGTTGTTGGATCAAACCCCATACAAGAGGAGAAGTGTAGTTAAGAGAAGATCAGATCCCAGCCATTGGATCTGAGAACAGGATAACGTGAGTTGTAGATCTCACAATTCAAATATTCGACACTTTGGGAAATATTGGTCCTTGTGTTTCCAGGAGGAGAATTTGGAGCAGTGAGTTGTTGCAGAGTGGTTGAAGCCCTGAAACTCCGAAGCACCATAGTTAATCTCCATTGTCAATCAATAGGAGAGTCTCATCTGTAGATCTCAGCCCTTCACCAATTCAGCATTTGATTGTTCAGAAGTTTGGTGGTGGTTGTTTGGAACGAGGAACCTATTAGGACTCAGAAATGTCACATTTATATCACCTTTTCCTTCACTATTCCTTACATTTCATCGTCCCATTAACCTTCCATCATACCATTTTCATAAATATATTTGGGTTTCACATTGTTATTTTCCACTTTATTCATTTTAGTATTATAGGTAAATTTATGATTAAATATTAAAAAAATGACATATTTTCATTATATATCAAGGTTGGATGAGTTTGATGATGTGTGCAAGCATATTTGAAGATTTCAACAAAGTCAAATAATACCACCTAGCCTCAAATTCGAATTTCATTGTCAAGATTTGAAGATTTGAAGAATATTTGGGACAATCATTCAAGCATATTCAAAGGAGAAGATCATGGAGATTTTGATAGGATATCTTATCCAAGATATGTGTGGAGGATTTGAAGGAATAATTTGAGAGAGTAATCGATCTATAATTATGACACTCTTCAATACTTTCATGTATATAAGACAGTGCTCTCTCTTCATGAAGGGGGAGTTAGAGATGAGAGATTAGACTTAGATTAGCTTGAAGTCTTAGAAGGGGATTCTTAGCTTTGATTCTTTCATTGTTTTTTTTTTTTTTGACAGAAATGGTTAATGGAGCTTTGTATTAATAACAGTGGACATGCCACTGGGGTTCAATACATCGATAGAGGTTTTCATGTATACTAGAAAACATATGCCTAAAGATCCTAACTCAATACTAACTCACAGACACAAAGATTATTTCAGCGAGCCTGAACAGCTTCGCGTCATTACATCACTTCTAGGTTGGAAGTTTTTTTTCTTCTTTGACACCATTTTCCATTCATTGCTCTGGTCCGTGGATTGGCTTTCCATCCAGCATAAAGGGTCTTCCCAGCTTGCGGTCAGGGGTTCTTGCTGGGTGGGCGACTTGGGAGTATCTTCTGCTTCCCCCTTAGGAGGGGATTTAATTTCGGCTTCAGCTTCTGCTTCTTCTGCCACTCCTAGGGTCTTTCTTTCAGACCGTGGTTCCTTTGACACCTCCTTCCACTAGGTGGGCTTGGATGACCTTTTTTTCCCGGGTGGTTTCCCATAGTTACGGGCTAAGTGTCCTGTTTTGAAGCAGCTCCTACACCTGAAACTGAGATTCTCATAGTCGAGTTTTTGGGTCCTTGAGTAGTCCTTGCCTTGGAGAATAATTTCAACTGGGAAACCTTTGGAGAAATCCATTTCAACACAAATTTGGATGAAGGTGGAGCGGGCTGGCTTGGAGTCTGGACTTCTGCAGAGGAACTTGCTGAGGCCATTGCCAATAGATTGAAGAGAATCATCCCCCCAGAAATGTAGGGGAAAATAAGGAAGTCTCACCCAAACTGGGGCTGAAGAGATACAATCCATGGAGGGGTCGAAGGAAGTGGTCCAAAGTTGCATGGACAAGCTTGCTCTACCCCAGAACCATAGCCCGGAGTTAAACACCTTGTCTTTGTCGCTTGTAGAATCGAAAACTACCACAAAAAACCCTTTTGCACAGGGGCAAGTAATGATTTCTCCATCTAAGAACGGGTACCATTTGGAGGAGAACCAGGAGAGTAGATCTGGAAGAGAGGGCCAAAACCCATTAAACCTGCAAACTAAAGCATGCCTGCTGTAATGGCGAGCATGAGTTAAGGCTTCCTGCGGCATTGGAATGGAAACTGCTGGAGCTTCAGGAACTATTGCATGCAGCCCGAAGGGGAGACCATGATGAGAAGCAGCCTCTGAGGCCAATGCATGCAGACCAGAGAGAGACCCTTGGCATGAAGCCACCTCTTTAAAGGAGAGGGTCGGCACCAGAGGTGGAAAATCTGAGGTTGTTGCCGACGGAGTACCAGGAGAAGCACCTGCAAGAGAGGTCGGCCCGGACGTGGAGGTCGCAGCCGAGGGAGGGAGTCTTGCATCCATTATCGCGGATTTACCTAGAGAGGTGCCACCATGCGCTGGAGACGAGGGGGCCGCCATTGGAGCTTTTGCAGTTGCTACGAAGGAGGGCAGAGGAGGGCAGGAGGCACCAAACCGGCGGCCTGTGGGAGAACCAGGAATGCGGCCTGTGGGAGAGAGCGATCAACAACTCTTTGATTCTTTCATTGTTATTCTTTCATGCTTTGTCATTTGATTCTTGTAATATAATTTGATATTGATTTATTGTGTGAGCTCACATATGTCTTTTGTTATTCAACTCTTCACATGTTGTATTGCTTTCCTAGATTAATTTACTGCTTTCCTAGTTAGTCTTTCAATGTTTTCCTAGATTAATTTCATTTCAACAATTTAGATTAGAATACTTCTACTTTAGTCTTGCATATATACTGTGTGTGCTTCGTAAGCCTACAAACCTTGGATTAACAAATTAAATAGTTGGGCAAGTACTACAACGGAATTAAATGACAATATTTATGCCTAACATTTTGGCGTCGTTGTCGGGGAAGCACGACGGATTGAGGTTTAGTTTGATTAGTCATGCTCCTAACTCTAAGGTGACATATGGGTAAGGGCATGTAGGGAGTGTTTCAATTTCTGCAATTTCAATTCCAGTAATTTCAATTTCCGCAATTTCAATTTTTGCAATTTCAATTTTTGCAACTGTGAAGAGGTTTTCATGTGTTTCAACAAGTATGATTTTCAGTTTTTTTTATTTTGATTTGGGTTCTGTAAGAACCCCTTTTGTAATATGATTTAACTATGAGTGTCAGCTTGGAACGGCTCACTCAGATCCTGGTGAAAGATCGGATTTCTTCTTCACAGGAAGAGGAGATCTTGACAGCAACATAGAGCTTAAATACTCCTCCAGAAACGAACGAGGAATCAACATCTGAGGAACTTGAGGAGGACAATGAGGAGTTGCATCATGATCTAAGTGAGGGAAACTAGACCTATGGAAGCTATATCGAACGATGGTTTCAAGCGACTACAAGGTTAGATTCTTTTAATTTTGTTAGTTTGCAGTCACAGCAACTAGATTCATTCACTCTAGAATATTTCCATTATTCATTTGAAAAATTTCCACTGAACATATTATTGTTACTGTTGCATGCTTGGCTCCATTGGTTATTTGACTACACGTAACTGATTTCTAAGATGTAATTAGCATAGAGTAGGTAGTCTTTCATTTTCAGTTTTTGTTTTCATTATCAGATTTTGCTTTTACCTAGAATAAGTATGCTCTCCTCCGTGCTTCGTGCGATCGCGAGGATCAGAAAATAGGGATGATTTTGATTTCAAGATTGAATGTTTTTGCATCCATCCTTTTACCTACAAATAAACACAATAAAACATTAGACGAATAAAAACAAAACCAAATTTTTTCTATGCTGAAACAGTGAAATTTTTACATGGTGAGACAGTCGCTGAAATAGTGAAATTTTACATGCTGATACAGTAAAATTTTACATGCTGATACAGTGACGTTTTTTTTCTATGCTAAAATAGTGAAATTTTTACATGCTTAGACAGTCGCTGAGATAGTGAAATTTTACATGTTGTTATAGTGAAATTTTACATGTTGTTACAGCGAAATTTTACATGCTAATACAGCAGAAATTTTACATGTTACAGCGAAATTTTACTTGTTGTAATAGTGACGTTTTTGCTATAATAGTGATTGAACAGTTTTATGCCTGCGCTCTTCTCATTTTTTTTTCCAGTCTGGTCCATTTCTGAAACTGTGTCTGTATTATGATGAAATTGTAAAATCATGCTGAAACTTTGGTTGAAACTTGTTGACGGGCGAAATTGACCGTTCGTCAACTGGGAGAGTGGAACCGGTCCGGGGTTGTCTAAATAACCCAAGCCGTTTGGGATGAACCACCCTGACGGGTTTAGCGGCTCCGTTAGCTGATCTAAGTCCTAAGAAAACAAAAGAAAACTACTCTAAAGTAACTAATCTAACTAAAACTAACTATTAAGACAAACTAATAAACTAATCTAACTATTATATATACAATCTACTATCTAATACTATAATAACTCTACGAATTTAAACATCTAACTAATAACAGAAATAAATCTTATTCACAAATGTACAATAATTACAAATGACAGATTTGAATGAAAACCTGGAAAACTCATTGGTAACCTGTCCTAAGACTGCGAGAGCTATTGTTTTTTGATTTTTTATAATTTTATGAAAAAGAAATAAACTGAAAACTATCTAAACTAATTACTCTAATTACAAATCTAAACTAATATATTTATCTAAGCTACTTATATTATACTAACTAATTAACTATTAAATATTGAATAACAAACTGACCTGAAGAAACGCTCCAGGTTTGTCCTGCGTATGCAATGATTGTCTTAGCTGATCGGAGGGAGGAAACCTGCACCGGATTATCCACGAGCTTCTCGTAAACTAGAAGTAGCCGTTCTCTTCAAATGTAGTTACAGGACAAACAAGACATAAAAATTTACAGCAACCTTATGATTTATAAATCTTCACGGTTAGATAAATCTGTATGCAAAGATCTATACAGAATGATTCAATTAACGAAGAAGAGAAATCTGTCATTCATTAACTGAAACAAAATAATTGTTGTACTTTAAAAATAATGAAAGAGATCAGATATGGATAGCACATTAACCAAATCATATCATTCTGCAATAGATTACGATAGCTAAAGTAGTCTATAACCAACTGCAAACTGATATGCAAAACTGGAAACAAAAGATTGATATATTGAAAGCGAAAGCTGTTACAAAACATCAACTTTCCTCTCAGTCTGAATCATAAATCCATAGTCTGGTTCTCCCACAGTGAGGATGATCATGAGTTTATTACAAAATGAAAAGTATTTAAAGACCTTCCACAGGGTAAAACATCCCTGTGGAAGTTATCAAAACTGTTTAAACAAATCTGGGAAAATATCCCAATTCTGTCTAAAAATAAAAACTATATCACACACATATCTCCTAGATTTCCACAGCATGCCCAATTGATTATTGCAATTCGAATATACCTGAAAGAGGACAAAAATGGACAAGTTAAGATGATATTTTGTTGATAAAATTGATAAAAATCTAATTCTAAAGACTAGCTAAAGAATCCTGCGATTCTGTAGCTAGTCTAAATACAACACAGAATCGTTTTAAAATCTAATTTGAACTTAAAAAATTAAATCCAAACTGTCAAACCAATATTTGATTGCTAAAATCATCATTCAAATCAACACTTGCTAGATCGTATTCAACCAAATGATAACAGAGATGGGTACACTCTGTTTAATTCGTTACCAATTCGGGTTTACAAAATCGTATCGAACAGTAATGAAATCGTTTTCATATCAAATTGAAATCAATATAGTTAAACAAACCATAGGCAATCATTTATGCTGCTTCATCTATTAACAGAACACACGATCGAATCCATACAACAACAACAAGATCATTTTCAAATTGATATAACTGTATTAACATACAAACGATCCATGCCATTAGCAAATCAAATCAAAACTGTTATGTGAATTATCACAAACAAAATCGTAATAAGATTAATCAGTTGATAACAGAGCATGGGGGATTTGCGAAATGTTCGTTATTTCCAATTGGGACAAACACAATCAATTGACAGTCCACAAAATCGTCACTTGGATTCATTTCATAACGAACTATTAGCCGAATTTTCTCATCCGAAAACACAGATAAAATCAAAACCAAAAGAGCAGCATCAAATCGATTTTCGATATGAATCCAAATCATAAAAGAAATTGTGCTAACTCAAGATATGCAACAATCAAACCAAAACAAATCGAAACAATTTGTGTTTGTTACAGTCGTTATGAATCGACACAAGTCCACAATTATAGCAAGTAGATCTTTAGCATAGGTCGAAGATAATTAAAATCAAATCGGGAATACTAATTCAATACAGAACAGAGTCTTTTTGAGTTATCAGGAGCAAACGAAACTAATTAAAATCATATCAAATCAACTATCAAATAGAATTGATTTACAAGCAAATCAAACCGAATCAAAATCAATGAATTGCTTGTACTAAACTGGGCACAACAAATCGCATAAACAAATCGTAACTATTTTTAATTTTAAAATGAAATTATAACAGAATCATGAACAGAATTAACCGAAATCAAAACTCCATTATACATTAACTCAAGCCACTCCTGAAATGAAATTTAAAATTGAAAATCATACCCGGACCAAATGAAACGACTTCGATTATGAAATTTTGGAATTGACGAAGGCTGTAGCTAATTCGACATTCCTAAACATGATCGAACCAGAGGTCTTATGCTTCTTGTCATTTGCTTGAAGCTTGTCCCTTTCTCTTGTCAACATTGTAACTTGGCTTTGCAATGATTTGATTTTTGACTGTAATAAGGGAACGTCGGTATAGTAGCGTTCCAACCACACATTACATAGGTTACACACTGTCTGTTCAGGCTTCGAAACGACAGTCGATGGTTTGTTCATATCACCAAGGGTTTCATTAGGTAGCTTGATCCCTGGGTAGCTAGGATTATTCTTTAAGCATGGGGGCAAATTAAAAACAAAGTCATAGGGTGGCTCGGAGCACAGACCACGGGAATAAGGGTACTCACTAGCTAGGAAGCGCTCAATATCAGAGTCCGAGTCTTCACTGAGGACTATGGGCTTTTGATCAGCGTTTGGTTTAGGTTTATTCCGGGAAAGTCTCGATATCAATCGAGCATTCTTTTTACCTTTTCTATTGACAGTAGGGTTACCTTTGACCTTCTTGCTTACGGGCTTTTTTACAGCCTCAACCTTGTCTGTTATAAAGTCGGGTAGGTCAATCTCAGGGCTGACCGAGGGTTTGAGAGAGGGTAAAAGGGCATGGAAAGGCACGAGTGGCCCGACCTTAGTCTCGCTGACCACAGGCTTATCGATTTGGACAGGCTCTTAATCAACAAAACCATTTTGGGAGAGAAAAGATTGTCAATTATCTCCGTGAAGGTTTAAATGATGAACGATGGTGAGTCTGATCAGGCCGTGGTGAAACAAGCTACTATCAACCTTCTCTCGTTTAAACCTCTTTGCCATTTTGTAAAGACTACGCTGGAAATAAAATGGCATGTTCAATGGATAACCCATAAAATTCATTAACAGTCGAAGGTGATAAAGAAAAACCAATCCATACTGACCCTCACAGGTCACAAATTGTTTGACCATTATCAAAAGATCATGCCACCTTGGTTTAAGCATGGAAATAGGCATACCTTTGTCGCAGGATGTGACCTTTCATGATACGACAGTAATGGCCATGGCACCTCATCAACTTTAGAGTTTTTAAACCATCACTGGCCCGTGGCTGCCAATCCTGTGGAAAAGTTAATGAACTCTTCATTCAAATCAAGCTGAATGTCACCTACTTTAGCCCTACACCCATCAAAGGTAAGGGCGAATTGTTGTACAACAAGCAGATTGAAACCCTCGAACCTCTGTATAAACGTGAGCCAACCACTATCCTCTAAATCTTTCTGGGTGTTATCGAACAGTAGCAGGGCTTGACTACCATTCGACTCAATTCGTACCACTGGTGCCATAGAAAGGAGCACACGGTGAGCGATGTAAATGAGTCAGGGTTTGAGCGCAGCATACGCAGAAGCAAAATGCTCACGGGGCTTACCCGAAACTAGCAAGGATGAAACAGGGATAAGGGTAAACATTAATGACATATCGTGCGAAGGTGGTGGAGCTATTTCTGCCATGCAGAATAGTCATTACTATAGTACAACCACCGGCGCTTACAACTTTTCAAATCACGACACATATGTGTTACAACCATGCCACTTCAATCAATCAATCGAAACCTTTGGTAAGTGGATAAAACATTCGTGCAAACAATAGTTATAGTTTCAAAACCAAAGCAATAAATCAAAAATCGCACCGAGAGTTTGGTTATATGAAACATGCGTTGTATAAAACGATTCATACCAAGATTTTAATCATAACACCAATGTGTTTTTATGAAACCAATGATCAAGTAGATCAATCAAAGAACATGTAAATTCAATCACCAATGCATCATAAACTTGATCAAAAGAATATCACCACAGTATTTTAAATGAAGTCTCAAATAAGAATGTCAAAAGAATAATGATCTTGCAACCTTGCCAATTGTGTAGTGATAAACAAATTCGAAAGCACGATGAGCATATAAACAAGAGCGATCATAACAATCCAGTAATGATATCAGTGTGACTTTGTAAATCAAGTTTTCACACTTTCAGTCATGAAAACAAGAACAAAGGTAAGTGTGCAAATGCATATAAAACAATAGAGTCATTTTATTGAAGAGATTGCGACAAAATCAAAGTTTGCAAAACTCTGGTGTAGGCAGCTTATACGATAGTAGAAAAATGTGAGTTGGCTGCCAACAAAACTGTGTTCTGCTTGCAATTGGTTGAATTATGTTTTCCACCCATGCTAACTCTGCAGCCCAGAAACAAAAACAAAACCTGCAATTGTGACAATGAAATAAGAAAATACTTCAGTGGTCTTCTCCTAGATCTGTGATAACAAACAATAAAACAACCAATTGATTAGTCAAGTCCTCTTTCTTTTCCTCGCCTCCTATGAATGAGAATACACACATGATTTTTGTCACAAATTTCGGTAACTAGAATGATATGCAAGTGAGAATTTTATGGGATTGATTAGTTATTGTACGTTCAACAACATTCAGATCTTTTTCTGCTGGAGGTTGTAAGACTAGATCTGATTTGATTAATTTGCGACAATCTTATTTGATTGTTTTTAATGATGCACAAATTTTGTTGTATTCAATTTTATTTGCAACAATATCATTTCCAAACCATCACGCAATATCAGGTTTGCTACACTCCCCAAAAATAAAAAATGATATCCCGATATTCCTGTGTATTTCGGCCCATTAGAACAAAGCTTCAGACTTATCCCTGCCAGAAGAATCAGATTGATCTACTTCTTTGACTATTTTTAGTCAACTTATATCTGATAAAACAATCAAATATCTCAATTAATAACACAACTGGATCATGCCTATCCACTGCATGCTACAAGAACGCAAAAACATTATAAAAAATAGTTGGAAATAAGCATTAATGCGTGGCTAAGATCAATCAATTGGCTAATTCATTCGTGAAATCCATTGACAGATGTTTGGATGATTGATAATATAGACAGGGATGCAGCAATATTTTATTCTAGTCATGATCTCCATCGTGATCTTGAGACCTGGCTCACATATGCAATAAGAAACTCTCGATCTGAAATTTTCCGTCAATTAACATCCATTTGCAGACAACCAACTTAGGGTGCAATTTGCAAGCAAACCGTGACGAATTTCAAAAATCCGGCATATGGGTTTTGTGAAGAGGGTTCCTATTTAGTTGAATCATGAGTGTTTTTTGAAAATTCCAATTGGTTTGAGAGCAGTTCGCATTTTTCTGAACATGAAAATACAGATTTTGGGATGGTCGGTTTTCCAACGTGGCACACAAACACAGGTAGCATGAACATCAGTGGGATCGATTGACAGATCTTTGATTGCATGCACGAAGGAGAAATATAAATAGAATAACTCATAACTGTGGACAGAATGTATCAATTTAGGAGGGCAAAGTCATTAAAATTTTAATAAAATATTTGTGCTCTCAGCATCAATGACTAATGTATTTTTGCAGGGATTATGTTACTTTCTTCAGGATTGGCATTTGCATTTTTCTTACAAGTTGATATTTGTCACAGAGACTTGTATGCTCTAGAGTTTCAATATATTTGATGATGTACAGGTCTGATCATGCAGAAAAACAAACAAAATCAATGCTGGAAATTTGAAAAATTGCTTGGACTTTAGTAACAATTATCAACAACTCTATTATATTTCTGCGCATTGGAAGACTTGATGAAACTAAGAAACTTAATTGGTTTTTTCATATGTGTATAATAATGTTATGTTTGTTATTTTCCTTTAAGCGTAATTTTTATTTTCATTTTCTTTTGTTGTAATATAGAAATAAAATAAAAACAATAAAAATTATAAAACCTTGAAAACACACAAAACATTGTCAAAAATTGTAAATGGACATTTCATTCCTGAAAATGATAGTCAAGACATGTTTTTAGACTTAACGTTAATTTTTTTTTCTTAAGTCACTTCACGCAGCAATGGATGATGAGATAAGCGTGCAACGACAACAGGTACAAAAATGCATCTTATTTCTTTAATTTGCCGCATTTGCACTTATTTCTGAATGATACGTTTTTCACAAATCTCACAGTTTTCCTGCAGGATTTGTACTAATCTTTTTCAGGTTCATAGACGTTCACATTTTGTTGCTGAAGTGATTTTTAAGAATCTCAAAATTCTTCAAAGAACACATGCTTTGCTAGATAGCTTGAAGGAGTTGTTACATAGAAATATTTTGTTGTTACACAAAAACTTTTTGCGCATCTTAATGTTTTTTGTTACACAACGACCATGCTGATACACTTATATTTACGCATTTTTCCAAATTTCATGCTGTGACACTATCTCATTTCTCCTTCAAAGATGATTAATCATCCTGGTGTTGAATCCCATCTTCCATTGCCTTATCTTTCATGACTTCACTCATGCCTATTCATTTATGAGTTGCATACATTCCTTTATCTTTTTCAGTTCATTTTTGCCTTTCCAGTTTTCGTTTTGAATAAAATGAACCCCCTTTCCATGATTACATTTCCTTTCCATACACGTTGTTGCTACTGAGATCTATCTATAGTCCTACCAATCTTTCTATACAAACTCCCATTGACTGATGTGGGATTCCTTAAGGCCCACCTTTCAACAAGTCTTTCCCCGTCGACCTCAGCACCTTATCTGGGATATAGACTAGAGTTCCTTTTGAGTACCTAGAGGCTTGCATGCCTTAATGGCAAGTTCTCTCGCTAGAAATCATGGGAATACATCAATGTACCTTGATCTTTAGATCTTGCAAGTGACTCGACATCAGCACATCTATTCGCAATTCACAATATGTACTCGAGTACCTTGACACTCATTGACATCACTAGTGAGTTTGTCTCGCATTGGTTAACTACATTCATCAATGGCCGGTAATCCAATGATTTCTCTTCATGCTCGACATCGACACATTCATTCGCATGATGATAATTGTACCATCGGTTTTGTAGCAAGTGAAGACTATATGAATCTATCAGCAGTTATAGAAGCATGACTTTATCTGAGAGTACCATAGTTCCACTTTCTGCCTTCTACATTTTCCATGATTCAGCAGTAGCAGTTCATATTCCTTCACTCCCCATGATCCAGATATAGAAGCAGAAACATTCACAGTTACATTTTTATGATCTTTCCACAGTGACATCTTCCATGCTCCAACAACCGCAGTCGCATATTCTCTGATCTAGCAGTTACAGCAGCTTCCGTTGTAGCACCAGTCACATTTTCCTAATCTAGCAGCAGCAACAACTATCTTCCTATTGCATCGTTCATCATCATTCTTGGGTAAGTGGAGGCATGTTCTTTTCTAATCTTTAATCATGTAATTCCTTATTTTCTAACAATGAATATTTTGGAAAATTTCCTCACCATACTCTCTTTCCTTCCATGACCTACACTAAGTTGCATGAGGGCATGCAATCGATTCAGTTGGGGGGGGGGGGATATATTCACTACCATTATTCCATTTTACCATCTCATCATTCCATTTATGATTCACTAACATTTCTTTTCCAATGACACTTTGTTTCATTTCGATTGATATACATATTGGCATGATTTAGAAAGATAAAGAAAAGGCTTTCTTATACTCAGTGATGCTCTCTTATGCACATTATTTCCAGTGAGTATATGGCTAAATTATTGCAGCAAGAAAATAAATAAGTGAAATAAATGTTGTTAACACAAGACCGAACATCTTTTGTATTCATGGTTGTCACACAAGAACCAACCATAAGAAAATTTCACATGCTATTACACATATTTCACATGTTGTTACTCTTGTATTTCAAATCCTGGAAATATTCCTTTTTAAAAAGACATCATCAAGCAAAGCCAAAGTTTAAATGCCAAAATTTCTTAAGAAGATCCATGCATGGTTGCATGAGGATATGCAACAAGTTGAGTTGGGGGGAATGTTAGGACTCATAAATGTCACATTTATATCACCTTTTCCTTCACTATTCCTTACATTTCATCGTCCCATTAACCTTCCATCATACCATTTTCATAAATACATTTGGGTTTCACATTATTATTTTCCACTTTATTCATTTTAGTATTATAAGTGAATTTATGATTAAATATTAGAAAAATGGCATATTTTCATTATATATCAAGGTTGGATGAGTTTGATGATGTGTGCAGGCATATTTGAAGATTTCAACAAATTCAAATATTACCACCTAGCCTCAAATTCGAATTTCATCTTCAAGCTTTGAAGATTTGAAGAATATTTGGGACAATCATTTAAGCATACTCAAAGGAGAAGATCATGGAGATATTGATAGGATATCTTATCCAAGATATGTGTGGAGGATTTGAAGGAATAAGTTGAGAGAATAGTGGATCTGTAATTATGACACTCTTCAATGCTTTCATGTATATAAGAGAGTGCTCTCTCTTCATGAAGGGGGAGTTAGAGATGAGAGATTAGAATTAGATTAGCTTGAAGTCTTAGAAGGGGATTCTTAGCTTTGATTTTTTCATTGTTATTATTTCATTCTTTGTCATTTGATTCTTGTAATATAATTTGAGATTGATTTATTGTGTGAGTTCACATATGTCTTTTGTCATTCAACTCTTCACATGTTGCATTGCTTTCCTAGATTAATTTACTATTTTCCTAGTTAGTCTTTCAATGCTTTCCTAGATTAATTTCATTTCAGCAATTTATATTAAAATACTTCTACTTCAGTCCTGCATATATAGTGTGTGTGCTTTGTAAGCCTACAAACCTTAGATTGACAAATTAAATAGTTGGGCAAGTACTACAACATAATTAAATGACAATATTTCTTCCTAACAGAACCCTGAAGTCCGAGAGTGTCTAAGTAGATCTCCACCATAGATAGTGGAGGAGGGAGAACTCATGCTAGCTATCATATCTACATGTAGAAGTTTGAAGAGTGGAAGGATAGGGAGAGGACCTACACCTTCTAGTCATGTCAACTTTGTGACCGAGTTCGAGCAGTAACCACTTTGGGATGTTTGAGTGTATCATGTTGGTAAATCGTTCAGAGTAGCAAAGTCGCGGAGTGCCGGAGCACCTTTCAACCAAGTCCTATTTTATAGCCCCAAGTTATGTGAACACTTCTATCAGAGCGAAAGGGAGTTCGGTGAATTGGGACTTATGGTGAAATTGGTGGATGTTCATAGAGCATCGAAGTCCCGAACCTCCGAATAATGCCTTTCAATTAAGCGTTCAATTTTGAGGAGAATAGGGGCTTAGAATAAGCACCCAACGGGTTATGTGTGGACCTCCGCAAGTAAAATAGAGGGCATTTTTTCATTTGAGGAGGGACCCAACATGGGTTAGAGAGATAATTTATCTCATGTGAGAGATCCTATACTGGGAGGTCGTGTAAGCCAATAGGGGGTTTGAATTAAGTGGTATCAGAGAAGAACCTTTGTTTACAGACAGTAGGCAGAGAGGGAGAATATTAGAACATAATTTTTTTCTGATATCAAGTCGTATAAGAGATGACTTTTGTCTGCAGACAACACGTAAATGGAGGAGAGACGAAGTATTGACACTCTATGTGAAGACTGTTTGCAAGTGTGCAATAGGAAAGAAGACATCTAGGTGGGTTGAAAGAAAAGGACCATTTTTTATCTTGGAGCAAAGAAGAGCTCGAGGAGCTCTTAAGGTGAGCAGTTGGAGTACACCATATAGAGAGAAAGGAGTGCTCAGGAGAAGGAGTGAGCGCAAGGTGTGCGCGTACACTCAGCAGGAGTGTAAAATATCAGAGAAAGGATCTAGTAGGTGAACCAATAGGCTAAGTGAGGAGAGGCTTGGCACAGGTTGACTATAGCTCATAACAAGAAAGTGGAAGCTCACAGAGGAGAGGAGAAAATGGTGATTGAAGGCCATAGACAAGGTCCAAGAGGAGACCAAAATAATATGAGAAGAGAAGAGATGGATAAAGAGATCAAGGAGAATAGAGAGAATCTCAATAGATTGATTCTGCAATGGTAGAGAATGTAGCAAGGAGAGCAAGGGAGATGGAGGTATGAGTGGCCTATGAAGAGAAAGGTGAAGTGGCCTATCCAATAGTTGATGGCCATGAGTAAAAATCAGATAATAAGGAGGTGGCTGAGGCAAGTGAAAAACCTCAGGGACACAGAGGAGAAGATGGTTTACATATGTAAACCAGAGGGTGGAGAAAACCTAGACGGTGAAGGGAGATCAACTGAAGATATCAAAGACTTCAAGGAGGGAAGAAAGGAAAAGCCAGGTTTCCCGAAGGGAAAAGAGAATATGGGACTATCTGAGAGTCTCGAGAACTCATTAGATAGTTTATATCATCAGGGAGTGTTGACAGAAGATAAGGAGGAAGAGGAAGGAGAGAAGCCCCATGAGCATGGAGATTCATGTGGGGTTGTAGACCATATGAATGAAGATGATGAGAAGTTGAATACTTCAACTCTCAAGGAGGAATATTAGAGGTGCATTCTGATAATTGGGGGGATCATCATATCTCTACCAAGAATATCAGCAGAGGTCAGTGCATGTGTTGCACATGAGGAGGCGATGTAGGAGGCATCCGAGGAAGAGGCGATAGGGCCAAATGTTTTTAAAACTAACAGTTTGTGTCTAACTGTAGGAGCATAAGAAGAAGGATAGCCAACAAAGACTGTCATGGAGGAGGAGAAGGAGAAGACACTGAAATATTCCCAAGAGATAAAAGAAGAGGAGGCCCACACAGTTGTGAGTGAAAGGAATGTTCAAGAGGAGCATTCAGATTCCATACTCACTCAGTGGGAAGAAGAGTTGAAGCTACTAGAGGATTGGTTAAACAATCTAGAGACAAAGGAAGACTGCCAGAAGGAGACAGTCATGCAGAGTGGAGAATAATTCGAGCACGAGGAGCAGCTGGATGAAGCTGGACTTATTCCTTACCAAGGAGATGATAGAGGAATAGAGGAACTAGCATAAATAAAATTGTCATAGGATATGGCTGAGAAGCAACTCAATAATATTGTTGCAGAATTGGAGTCTGTAGTGGAGTGGCAAGTCAATGCCATAGGTGATGAAGTTAGCATGGGATATCAGGATGATCTTCCCTTTGAACTGTATGAAAAATTGGAAGCCATGGGAGAAAGAGTAATAACCCAAATGAGGCTCATCCAACAAGTCAAGTTGGATATTGATGAGGAAGAGGAGATGCAACAACAACAGATCAGACTGCAGAAGAGGAGCCAACCCATTGACAAGCTCGACAAAGAAATCGAAGAGATAAGGAGACTGATGTTGAAGTTGGCAAAGGAGACAATCAACAATAGGTGGAGGCTGACAAGAGGATATTGTAGTGGAAAAACAAATGGGGCACTACAACATAAAATTTAGAAACCAGAAGGAGAGCCTGCAACAACAACAACAATAACATGGTAGAGGAGCAGGTGGACAAATCTAGAGTGAATTTTGGGACCCTGGAGGATATTAATAGAAACAACAGAGGAGCCATGAGCAAGAGATCATGATTTTTTCAGCATGCAAGTATGATGCCCGAGCATCACTCCTACTCAGCAGCATGTCAGCGGCCAATGCAACAACGCACAAGGAGGGAGAAGATCTTGAGGAGAGAGAAGCGCCAACCTTCTCATTTTGTTTTAAATTTCTCATTTAATGTAAATTAAGTGTGTAAGACTCAAGGAAGGTATAGCCAGTGCATTTGTATAGGTTTCATTTAATTCGTCTTTAATGGCTAACAAGTAGATGAATCTATATCCAATCTGGATGATTTGTAAATTAAATGTAATTTAATGCATTTAGGTGGAGGAAGGCTCGAGAAACCCCTCTTTTGTAAGAATATCAATGTATTGAGATAAAGAGAGTAACTAGAGTGTATTACGAGAATAAGGAGAATAGTTCTCTAGGGGTAGATGAGGAGAATTTTGGAGAGGAGTGAAGAACTGAGACTTTGTTGCAGTCTAGTCTTGTAACCATTGTAAACACTCTTGTAAAAAGCATTCATATTTAATAGAAAATCAGATTTCCCTGAATATGTATCTATGTGTGTATCATCTATGTGAATGAGTATTTGTTTTCTGAACGTTTATTTAATGTTTATGAATTCCATGAGTGTAATTAGGTTCCCTTTGCAGGAATAGATAGAATTCCTTGTATGTGTGAATTTCTGAGTGTTCTAGGCTCTCAAGGCTGTGCAAGGAGTGCACATTAGAGTTGTTGGAAAACTCTGAAAATCTAACACAAGGAGTGCGCTAGAACTCAATCAGGATTTCTATGAGGAGAGTGTCAGATGGGCACACTAGAACTAGTCAAGCTCAGAATGGATAGTGAAAAGAGTGCATAGAGAAAGCTCAAGGAGTGCGCCTACACTCATAGTAGTGTAAATGCTCAAAGGGAAGGTAAGCGCAAGGAGTGCGTAGGTGATTCTGTAAATTACAAGACTCAAGAGAGAGAGTGAAAGGAGTGCATGAAGCCAACACTTTGTTAAAGTGTTGGTAAAGCTCAAGGAGAAAGAGTGAGAGTGATAGGAAGGAACAATAATATTTTGAAGGAGAAAAGGACTGAACCCTTTGAAGTTCGAAGAACTAAAAGCTCAAGAGAAATAGCACTGGTGTGTGTAGAGCCTATGCAAGGAGTGCATAGGGAGAGAACTTTCTCAATTTCCAAACTGCGGGAGAAGCACAAGTGTGCGCCAAAGAAATTATCACAAGTTCTAAGATCATGAGGTGTAGTGTTTCATAGAACGCAAGTAGAGGCCAAGGAGTTGACCCTGCAGAGAAGAGATCAAAAGCCAAGCCTTTGAAAACTTTGAGAATTCCTTTATTGAAGGGAAGCGGAGCCACAAAGAAGAAGAAACCACAACAGTCGTTGGATTGGATGTGGAAACAGATCTGGGTCTTTGGACCAAACCCCATACAGGAGGAGAAGCAAAGTTAAGAGAACATCATATCCCAGCCGTTGGATCTGAGCACAGGAGAACATGAGTCATAGATCTCAAAATTCAGAGATTCGACACTTCAGGAAAGATTGGTACTTGTGTTTCCAAGAGGAGAAAACCCTGAAGCCTGTAGTCCAAAAACAGATCTCAGTTGTATATCACAGAGTGAAGTGGGGCCATTGATTGTTAATCCCTTTGACACTTCAGCTACCCAAGATAATTTGCAGCAGTGAGTTGTTGTAGAGTGGCCAAAGCCCTGAAGATCCAAAGAAAAAGATTTAATCTCCATCGTCGATCAACTAGAGAGTCTCAGTCGTAGATCTTTTCCCTTCACCAATTTGACATTCGATTGTTCGGGAGTTTGGTAGTGGTCATTTGGAGTGAGGAAACCCAAAGTACCGAAGTAAATATCCACCATAGATCGTGGAGGAGGGATAACTCACGCAAACCATCATATTTGGCCATAGAAGTTTGAAGAGTGGAAGGATAGGGAGAGGACCTACACCCATGGATCATGTAAACTTTATGACCAAGTTCAGAAGATAACCACTTCGGGAGGTTTGAGTGTATGGTATTGGTAAATCCTCTGGAGCGTCGAAGTCGTGAAGTGCCAGAGAACCTTTCAACCAAGCCGTGGGTTATATCCCCAGGTTACATGGACACTTCTGTCAAAGAAAAAGGGAGTTCGATGAATAAGAACTTATAGTGAAAATGGTGGATGTTCATGTAGCGTCAGTGTCCCAGAGCTCCGAATAGTGCCTTTTAGTTAAGCACTCGATTTTGAGGAGAAAAGGGGCTTACAATAAGCACCCAACGAGTTATGTGTGGACCTGAGCAAGTAAAATAGAGTGCTTGTGTGCATTTGAGGAGGGACCCGACAGGGGTCTAAGAGATAATTAAGCTCCTATGAGATATCTTAGATTGAGAGGTCGCATGAGCCCATAGGGGGTTTGCATCAATATATCATATCATGCATGTCCAAATGATTGTATTCTATATAGAGGAGAATATGCAGACAAAGAGATTTGTCTAAAATGTAGGCATGACAGGTACCATAAATCAAATAAAAATTGTAAATCACATGGTCCTCCTCATAAGGTATTGAGGCACAATCCTATAATCCCAATGATTCAAACGCTCTTTCATTGAAAAGAATTAGCTATGTTGTAGGGATGGCATGCCTCACATAGAAGTGAGTCGGGAGTTATGTGAATCCCTGCGGATTCAATAGCCACAAAGCATATATAGGATACATGGCCATAAAAATTCAACAATGAATTATGAATTCTATGACAGCATAGAAATGGATGGCGTGAACCCATATTCCCTCCAAAACACCAACTATTATGTTTGGCATGTAGTAGTGATCAGTAGAAATATGCCCCCATGGTTGTCCATGAAGAATGAACATCGTATGTTGGCTCTTATAATCCTTGGTAGAAGACAAGTGAATAATATGGATGTCTACCTACAACCATTGGTAGATGAATTGAAGGAATTATGGGAAGGGATACATGGATACGATGTATCGAGACCCATTGCAATAGAGAGGAATTTTACGTTGTATGGCATATGTGCTTACACCACACATGATTATCCAGGCTTATGAGTTTTATTTGGTAATTAACATGTTGATTAATTTTTTATATACGTAACAATATTTATTTGCATATTTAATTTGTTGTGATTGACATTTTATTCTTAAACGCTAACGTGCTATGTATACAATAATTTTGCATGTTTTGTAACTAAAGGCTATCATGGATGTAAATTTTGTGGACCTTCTCTAAAGGCTAGGTGGTCTAACCACCTACAAAATAAAGTGTACGACTTCTCAAGGGTATTCCTCCCAAAAGAACAACCTTATAGAAGAGCAACATCTGCTTTCAATGGTAAACTAGAGAGAACCCAAAGGCCTACAATAATGACAACAACAGAATGGCTTAGAGCATATGAGAGAGAGAAGGAGAAGGATATTACAAAAATGTTCGATTCAAATGGGGAGCCTATGTTTGATGATCTAGAATTCTTTGACACATGTGTTGATAAATTTCCCATTGGGATGAAAAGGAAATCTATCTTTTATGAGCTCCCATATTGAGAGCATCTTAAGATTTCCCACTTACTCAATCCCATGCATATATTTAAAAATGTTTCATCTTATTTATGGAGGAACATATCATTGAAAGAAAGTGACACATTGGATGTGAGGAGAGAACTTATTTCTTCAAAAACTAAAAAGAAACATTGGCCAAGACAAGAAAGTAGAGAAGAGGTTGGTCCCTTTTGGTCTTTCAAAGAGTTGATGTCCCATGGATTTTGAAGAAATAAGATCTTTCTTTGGCAAAGGAAGTTATATTGGGTGTGAAGGTGTCTTTTTTATATGGGTCTTCCCTACGACATTGCTTCATTGTGAGTCAAGACCATTTGTCGGGGTTGAAATCACATGACCATTTGAACCCACTAAAGGTACGATGTATGTCAAAAATATGATTTTATTATTTGTAATTTTTATTTTTATGCCATAGAATAAAACATAATTATTTTGTATGTGTTTACTTTGTAGTGTCATTATCCGTTGCTTGGGCGTGGGTGTGTGAACCATGACTTCCCTCATGACCTAAGGCGCGCCATATCTAAATTATCTTCATTTGTATGTTGGATCACATAAAAGGATATTCATATGGCTAGCATTCCATGAGGGCGTCAAGCGATAGTTGAGATTGTTTGTATGCTTGAGAAGGAACTACCACCGAGTTTCATGGAATTGAAGGTTCATCTTCTAATTCACCTAGTAGATGAGATTGAATTAGTCATGGTGGTCTCCTTTCGTTGGATGTTTTTTTAGAGAGGTACATGAAGAAATTGAAAGGATTTGTTCATCAAAGTGCAAAACCTGAGGGGTCTATGGAATAGGGGTACATATCATATGATTCTTTCTATTATGCTAGTGAGTACATCAATCATATCAAAAACACATCAAGTGCAATGATTTGGGATGACGAAAGGGATGAAGACAAAAGAGAAGGGGAGCTTCTCCAAACGAATGGAAAAAGGCGCTTGATAAAGAGTAAGTGACTTATCGTTTATCATATTTATACACAATAACTATTCACACTGAACTTCATAATGTACATTTTCGTGATCTCATATGCACTATATGTTGGTTTGATTTCATGAATACATCAACCAATTCAAAAATTGATGCCATCAATAAATTCATTCTTTACAATTAAGAGGAAACACAATTGTGGGTCGCATTGTACGAACAAAAGAGGAGGAAATGGGAAACTTACAGGAAAGAATTGAGAGGGTTGAATGGTAGAAGCATACCTTATCCTGATCATTTAAAAAAAATTATGCAAATGATATGCCCCAACATTTGGGTTGTTGACCAAGTCAAAGAGAAATATGGTGCATCCAGTTGTTACCCACGTGAAGAAGAGGATGTACTAAACATAGGGATTGGTTGTAGAAACTTCCCTCGTGACCTAAGGTGCGCCATATCTAAATTATCTTCATTTGTATGCTGGATCACATCAAAGGATATTCATATGGCTAGCATTCCACAGTAGCGTCAAGCGATAGTTGAGATTGTTTGTATGTTTGAGAAGGAACTACCATCGAGTTTCATGGAATTGAAGGTTCATCTTCTAATTCATGTAGTAGATGAGATTGAATTAGTCAAGGTGGTCTCCTTTCGTTGGATGTTTTTTTAGAGAGGTACATGAAGAAATTGAAAGGATTTGTTCGTCAAAGTGCAAAACCCGAGGGGTCTATGGAATAGGGGTACATATCATATGATTCTTTCTATTATGCCAGTGAGTACATCAATCATATCAAAAACACATCAAGTGCAGTGATTTGGGATGATGAAAGGGTTGAAGACAAAAGAGAAGGGGAGCTTCTCCAAACGAATGGAAAAATGTGCTTGATAAAGAGCAAGTGATTTTTCATTTATCATATTTATACACGATAACTATTCACAATGAACTTCATAATGTATATTTTCATGATCTCATATGTACTATATGTTGGTTTGATTTCATGAATACATCGGCGAATTCAAAAATTGATGCCATCAATAAATTCATTCTTTACAATTCAAAGGAAACACAATTGTGGGTCGCATTGTACGAACAAAAGAGGAGGAAATGGGAAACTGACAAGAAAGAATTGAGAGGGTTGAATCGTAGAAGCATGTCTTATCCTGATCATTTAAAATAAAATATGCGAATGATATGCCCTAACATTTGGGTTGCTGACCAAGTCAAAGAGAAATATGGTGCATCCAGTTGTTACCCGCGTGAAGAAGAGGATGCACTAAACATAGGGATTGGTTGTAGAAACTCGGTAATAATCTCTTTATGTACATAATTTTTAACTTCATAATGCACATTTGAATTGTAATTACACCTATATTATTTTATATTTTAATGGTCGGGTTATTAGACACATATTGACACTATGATTTGTTCACTTTTTATAGGTGTATTTGTTCCCATCTATGTGGGCATATGGACATAATTTTTTCACAGAGGATTTCGATGATGGACACATGACATAAGACTGTGGAGTGAAAGTCGAGTTCGACCAATCTAGTCGTGGTAGCCACCGTGATCAAAACACCATACATCAGAAGTTAGGTTACGTCGGAAAGATACAAGAGATCATTCGAGTGGACTTCTCTTATTTCCAATGTGTTTTTTTTAGATGCAAGTGGTGGGACACCTTTGATCAGAATAATGTAAAGGAATATCATGATAGTGGGATGATATGTATCAACTCTAAAAAGATGTGGGATGAAACTAAGGAGCTTTATGTTTTCCCAAAACACTGAAACCAAGATTTTTTTTACCCAAATGTGTTGGATAGGGATTGTTGGTTTGTATTAAGACACGACCCTAGATCAAAACATATTTTTGAGAATAATAGTGTTATCATGCCAAGTGAGGAAGATAATCAGGGCGATGACAACAAAGAGTGATATATTATACATGTTTTATTCTTTAATTACTTCTTTTATGTTTTCAAATCTATAGTGGATTTAATAATTTGATTACTAACTTTCTAATGTTTTTAGTATTTAATATTTCATACGAAATATTATTAATTTCTTGATTGGATGATATAATTAAATGTTATCTGTCAATGATATAAATATTTTTCCATTGTAAATCTAGATTATATTTGAACTTTTAGTATTTTAATTTTTACTTTTACTTTAAAAAAAAAATATATTATTGTATTGTAAATATCAAATATTTTATATCATAATTTTAAAATGTATTTTCGTTACCCACCATTTCATATCATTACCATATCATATTATATTGTATTAATTTTTTATTTTGAGTTCATACATACTATATATTATGTTATGTATTAATTATAATATAATAAATATAATATATTATGTTATATATTAATTTTCTATTATAAATATAATAATATAATATATAATAAGTATAATATAAATAATATAATAAATATAATATATTATATTATATATTAATTGATGATGATGATTAACGTACACTGAGACCGAATTGGTCTATCAGACCTTAAGAGGGTAAGTGATTACTTGTGATTCTTTAGAATTTTGTTTTTGTGCTAAGAAAGGATTAAGAGAAGCTTTCCAAGATCACCATAGTTTTGTTGAGTTAAAAGGTTACGAAGGTTGGTAGTGTGACAAATATTTTGAAAATGAGATTTAATCTGGGTATAGGCTGGACAATCTAAGAGAAATTGTTTTTCATCTTCAACCTTATTAGTGTCACAAAGGTGACACACTCTTTCATCCCAGGGTGTTTTAGGAATTGACCAATGCTCAGTTTCACTATGGAGCTCATGAGAATTTGTTCTTATCTTAGCAGTGCTTATTTTTTTCTTTACACTCGTCAAAATAGATAGATAATTTTGATCTTCTATATTAGGGTTGATTACATCCTTATAATATGTTAACTTTCTTTTTTTCTCTAACTCTTTATCACACCACATTTTCTCCTTAAATTTTGACTTGATGATATTTTTAATAGTATCTTTATTCTGCAAAATGGTGTCTTCCATGATTCCCTAATAGTTTATCCAAGACTGTGCATATTTATTCCATCCTCACTTGAGTCGATGGTGGTTACGGCTCGATTATGAAGCAATTTTAGGAATCATCTTCTCTTCCATGTTGTTTAACTTGTTCTTATACATTAGGTATCTAGTAATATCCATGCTCTCAATGGGGGAGAGGCTTGTTTCTAAGAGGAGGATGGGATAGGGAGTATTTCCTTTAATTTTGAGATTATAAGTTATAAAATTCTTTTGTATTTTCTCTATGTTTCTCCAGGATTCACGAGAGATATTACAACCCCAGACTTCACATCCATAAAAAATAATAGGTGTAACGAGAGTCTCAAAGAGGATTTTCTTCTTATCCTAAATCCAAAGATCGGTTGAATGACAATTGTTTTCAAGCCCATAATAAGATTTTCATCCCCCAATAATCATTTTCTCAATGCTATAATTCCAGTTGAGCTTATGGTGAATATCAATTCCAAAATATTTGTATGAAGTGACTTCCTCCAAGTTGTTGTTGTCATATACGAAGGCATCATAAGTGATTTTATTGGATTTAATAATCACGACCTTAGTCTTATCAGTAGTAACAATCATACCTATATTGAAGCAAAAATAATTGAGGATTCTTAGTTGGTTTTCAAGATCATGGGTACTCATTGTCATAAGAATGGTGACATAATAAAATATAATATATTAAGTTATATATTAATTTTATATTACATATAATATATAATAATAATAAATATATATAATTAAAAATTGAATTAAACATGTAGATCATAACGGTTTTTAATCCCTTATCCCCTATATTTATCCTATATTTTTATTTGTAGCTAATAAATTTTACAGCTCCTAATAGCTTATTGGATATAAATTTTATAGCTCCTAATAGCTAATTCAATTCTTAATATCGATTACAACAACAATTACGACATGTAACAAAGGATATCAAAAAATGACATAAAACTTAAATACATGTAATTAACCCACTTAAGAAAATTATTTAAAGACAATAATTTGTACAAATTAAAATATTTAATATTCTAAATGTTTTTATACATATTTCTTGGTTAAGTTTGACATCCATGCATCCTTATAGTATAGTAAAAAAATGTTGAATTAGAGATTTTGAGACTTGTATTAATTATGAGAATATAAAAAAATATGAACAAATTACAATTAAAAGGAAGTTAAAATATCACAAAGATTTTATAAATGTTAATTGAGCCTATCATAACTATTTTTAATTATTCATTATGAACTTATGAACAAAAACAATATTCTCGAAATGAAGACCAATTCTCACATAGTACTTTGAAGTAAACTAGTTTGTAAAATTGTGATACAAAGTAAGGTTGAAGATTAATATAATTTACTTTTAACTTGCCCAAACTTTAATTAATAACATAAGACACATCTTTACCCATTTTTATAACTTATTTAATTTTCTTGGTTAAGTTTGACATTCATGCATCCTTATAGTATAGTAAAAAAATGTTGAATTAGAGATTTTGAGAATTGTATGAATTATGGGAATATAAAAAATATGACCAAATTACAATTAAGAGGAAGTTAAAATATCACAAAGACTTTATAAATGTTAATTGAGCTTATCATGACTATTTTTAATTATTCATTATGAACTTATGAACAAAAGAAATATTCTTGAAATGAGGACCAATTCTCACATCGTACTTTCAAGTAAACTAATTAGTAAAATTGTGATACAAAGTAACGTTGAAGATTAATTTGTATTACTTTTAACTTGCCCAAAATTTAATTAATAACATAATACATATATTTACCCAAAATTATAACTTATTTACTTTTCAAAACCTCTTAACTACAAAAACATGATAAACTTGGTATTTTCATTTTCATCATGTTCAAATATAAAAATGACAACATAATAACTTAAAAGAATTGTTGTAATATAAGCTATTTAAATCTATCCTTTGTACTATATACAGTTAATACATCAAAACATTTCTAAAACATTTCTAAAAGGAAGGTATAAGCACCTTTTCTGCTAATTTCACTTGTTTTAGACATGAGTACTTTATTTTAGATATATTCAAAAGTAAAGTACTTAATTAAGAGTACTTTACTTTATGGAGATAATTATATAACAWGKYCYAACATCAACATCAACATAAACATATAAATTAAGTACATCAACATCAACACATAAATTAAGTACATCAACACGAACAAAAAAAATGTTGTGTGTGTGTGTGTGAACAAGTAAAATAACTGCTATAATGTACATATATGGTCAACAATGCAAATAAGTGCTATAACTACATATCTATTCATAGTCTCTCATTAGAAGCATGTTGTAGAGGAATAGGTGATGTTCCCTTCTCATCTAGGAAAGATGAAGGAGGAGGAGGAGAATAAGTGCCATCACCACATGACTGATCAACATCATCACTCTGATAAAGTACATAACCACTCGGAAGAGGAGAAGGAGGTATTGAAGTAGAAGAGTCGTGATCACCACCCTGATCAACATGATCACCACCCAGAGGAGAAGGAGAAGGTACTGAAGTAGAAGCACCATCACCACCCTCATCATCATCTGTACTGGAGGATGCTCCATCCCTCATCCCTATCAGTAACCTGGAAGCTCCAACAATATTATGCATAAGAGACATCATATCATGCGACATTTCTATCCAGAGCTACAATAGATTAGGTTCATCCATGATTTCTCGCATCTAGACAGAGCAGACTCCCACGCCAACCAAAGCTGCAATCGGTATGTCACACACCTCCATCCTATATCTGATATTGAGCCTACGTTGCATGTCGGGTGGTATATGCGGTTGAGGACCCTGACCCCTCGTAGCCTTTGCTAGATCCTCATCTGCATCATGTGGTGGGGGAGGAGGCATGTCCCCAAAAAATCTACCAACATATGAAAAATATAACACAAGTTAATAATTAGTCGACAATTTCATTAAACAATTTAATAAAATACGTTAAAGAACATGCTACAATAAAATTTATTCTAATTAATTAAGACAATAAAATGAAAGTACAAGATTAATTTAAATATTACCTCGATCATCCGGTGGCTCATCCATTGTGAAGAGGATGTTGGGACATCCTCGCCAATCCATCCCCGCGTAAGGGAACGACACCATCATGAACATGTGATATGCCTCACTGGATAATAGCTCAAGTTCCTCCCTAGAAATCCTAGATGGAAAATCAAGAATGCCCCTCTTGGGAATCATCTCGCCCCACATGTGCATCCACACCTTGGTCATCAGCCTAAGAGGCCGACAGAAAAAACTAGGTCTCGTCTCTAGAAACCTCTTAAAAAAAAAAAACTCTGAAGAAATGGGAAGTTCACCCTCCCATCTATCATAGCACGACATATATCCAGTGTTATACAAAACTTCCTCAAGAAAATGGAATACCACCTAATAATCCATGGCCTATGTATGAAAGAATCAACATAATATAAAAGTGTGCAACTAATGCACTGACCATCACTAGTAAAGTGTGAAATGGTCAACAATAATGGTGAGAGGAACCTAACGTCCTCTGCATTGAATGAGGCGATCCATAATTGTCCACCAACCACCTAAAAATCACCAGGAGAAGGTATATCATGTACAATATACCTCTGAGAGTAGGAAAGTTGACTCTCAGCTACAACACCCACTAGTACATCAAGAAACTGAGGAAAATCATCCCCTCTCCTAGATAGCCCAGTGATAAAATAAATATCCTCCTCAGTGGGATGGTACCACTGATGAGGACTGACTCTGAATGCTTGTTGATGGGAATCCCATCGATGGATCAGTTTCACAAGAAAGGTGGAATTCCCCTTCAGGGATGTAGCCTCCTTGTAGTACTTGAGGAGGCCTACATTCCTCAAGAAGAGTTATGTAGTCGCAATACTAGGCCAAGGGTACAAATACCTCTCCCTCTCTCTGGCCTCCCACTCCCGAACCATATTGTACTGGTCCACTCTCTGTTGTTTCTCCTCCATGCACTGACATCTCTACATAATTAACATATAAATTACATCAACATCATACATAAAAACATAACTTTTTTTAGTAAATGAGAAATTTATTTCAAAATATGAAAAAAATATTTTTTTTTTCAAAACAAAAAAAAAACTTTCGTACACCTGCAAAATAGTAACACACCTCCAATTATGCGCACACATATCTTACGCACTGCATGCAAAATGAAATTTTTTTTAGTCGATGCGTAGTAATTATCAACGCACCATGGCACCCCATTGTGTACGCATCGGTGTGTTATATATCACAAACACACCGCTCTATTTTAAATGGTGTGTATAGTTTTATGAACACATCAGTGCGTTCATTATAAATAATGCATCATTGAATGGAAACTATTTATTTTCTTCGGTGTGTTCATAATAAATGCACCAGTGCATTCATAATAAAATCACTGATGCATTCATTATAAACATGCACCGGTGTGTTTATTCTGAAAGCATCGGTGAAAATAAATAGTTTTCATTCAAAGATGTGTATAGTTTTATGAACGCATAGGTGCGTACTTATAAATGACACACCATTCAGTGGAAACTATTTATTTTCGATGGTGCATCTGTTATTGAGGACGCACCAGTACGATCTATAATATGATGCACCACTGAAAATGAACTATATATTTTCGGTGCACCCTGTAAAATTTACAGGGTGCACCACGCACAGTGCGAGACGAAAAACTTGAATGCATCATGTAGGCAAAAAAAATTAAAAAACAATGCAAATTTTACTCAATTTCAAAATTTAATCCAATAAAAAGACAATGTACAAATAAATAAAGAATTTACTTGGACATTTTCTCGTCGAGGAGGCATGGTTGGGATGTGGTGAAAAAAATGAAATTTTCCCATCGTATGGAAAACCTGGAATCCCATGAACCGAGCACCAAATGCAAACAATGCAAGCAACGGAAGCATCGACAACAATGCGCATCAATTGGGAAAATTTGGCACTAATGCTTTAGACCTTCTTTGTACTGGAAATGGTAAAAATCATTTTTTACCGACATTTTTTTTATTTAACCCTATTATAGTGCACTCACGTTAAGAAAACTGGTGCTAACCACTATAGATAGTGTATCGTTTCTTTTTAAAAATATTGTGACAGTGCACCATATGGAACGCACCGGTGTGCCCTAAGGACAAAGGTGCAATGTTATGCTTTTTTTTTTAAAACACAAATTGTGCATCTTTTTGTTGCACACTGGTGCACCCATTTCATGTGAAACGATGCTCGTGATCTTCTCTTATATGATGCTCACTGTTGTTTTTTATTTTTGTTAAAACAACTCTACGATGATGCATCGGTTTGGAACGCACTGGTGTACCTAGTGGACAATGACGCACTGGTATGCATTTTTAAAGGAAAAATACAAGACGCTGAACCTATTTGTTCTACACCTGTACACCCATTGAGTGCACACCGATGCTCGCAATCTTCTTTTGTATGATGCACATCCTTTTTTTCTATTTTTTTAAATAAATCTGCAATGGTGCACCATTTTCTATTAGCATTAGTGCATTGATTTATGGTGATGCACTAGTGCAGTATAGTCTTATAAATGCATCGTTAAAAAAACGTCCACTAAAACATCCGCCCACGCACCTACGCTAGTGACCTCCGCTATAAACATATTTTCTAGATATTTTTATAGGGGCTTCCACAAAAAACTTTGCTATAGGGTCTTTTTCTTGTAGTTTATCCAATTTGTTTATGCAAATTCTACTAAAAAATGTTCATAATTGAATCTAATATGCACGATCCCATTTTTGGCTCCTAAGATGCATGCATGGGAGTCTTTACATGTGCCTCCTGGGAGTCTTTACATGTGCCTTCTACATTCGGCTCTTGATATTCATGGATGATATATTCCATATGTGATTCAGAAAATAGATCTTAAATGGAGTAGGCATCATCTTCAATGAATGGAACAAAAAGTTGTGCAAATACCTTTGTAGAAGGCTCTTCAAACTGAGAGGATTGATCTTCCAGTGGCTTTTCTACTGGCTCTATCTTTTCAACCTTTTTCATGAAATATTTCTTATTCCCAAATGGAATCTCCAATCTGGTCCATAATTCATTTGGAGTTGAATCTCATAATTCATCATATACTTGGTGAAGAATTTTAAGAGAAATAGACAAGCATATACATCCTATGGCCATATCTTGTCTATTGAGAAAGTCATTTTTTTCATCGATGGAATTAGGCTCTACTTCCATTGCCATGGTTATTTGGAATAAACCTCTACTTATGAGAAGAAGTAGAATCTTTGGCTTCCAATCCAAATAGTTATGAGGCGTGAGAAGTATTATTGGCGAGTAAAACATAGATTCATCATGTACACCCTAGTAGTGTTCAGGGGGAGTGTTGGAGATATTACACACTCACCTAGAATTATTTTCCTAAGTTTGATAGTCCAATGTTGAGAATGCTTCCTTAGATGACAATATTCTCTCTAGAGAATATTCCTCTACAATGTAGGGTTCTCTTCTTCAGTTCAGCGTCAGTTAGACTAGTGGAAGTCACTCATGCATGCATGATCATTAAACCCAATAAGATCACCTATGATACCTTCATATACGAAAACAACAACTTGGAGGAAGTGACTTCATACAAATATCTTGAAATCGATATTCACCACAAGCTCAACTGGAATTATAGCATTGAGAAAAGGATTATTGGGGATGGAAATCTTATTATGGGCTTGAAAACAATTGTAAATCAGTCGATCTTTGCGTATGGGATAAAAATAAAATCCTCTTTGAGACTCTTTTTATTCTTTTTATTCTTTATGGATGTGAAGTTTGGGGATGTAGTATCTCTCGTGAATCCTGTAGAAAGATAGAGAAAATACAAAAGAACATTATAACTTGTAATCTCAAAATTAAAGGAAATACACCCTATCCCATCCTTCTCTTAGAGGCAAGCCTTTCCTCCATTGAAAGCACAGATATGACTAGATACCTAATGTATAAGAACGAGTAAAACAACATGGAAGACATTAGGCTTCCTAAAATTGCTTCAAAATCCAATCATAACCACCATCGACTCAAGAAAGCATGGCATAAAGATGTCCAATCTTGGCTATATCGGGGAATTATGGAAGACACAATTTTGTAGATTAATGATATTATTAAAAATATCATCAAATCAAAATTTAAGGAGAAAATGTGGTGTGGTAAAGAGTTAGAGGAAAAA
>ML782241.1:466169-481013 GCA_009831015.1 Picea engelmannii
ATCATCAACATCATCATCAATATGAATAATTTCATTATCCTTTTATAATATTTAAATGGTTAAATTTTTCATCTTAATTTTTCATTATCCTCAACAAGAAATGCACTTATATGCTTGCAACCTAATTCTAGGTACAAAAACCACCCCTTTCATGGTCGTTTTAGCACACAATATGGATGGTTCTCTTTCCAATAACTTAGGTCCTCTCTTTCTTTCCAAAATCAACAAGTAAAAACTAACCCAAAAAGGAACTCGAATTTCCTTTTATTCTCATGCAAGTTTGACTCTTACATTTCCTAAAAAGTGGTTGTACTCAACCCATGCTATCATAAATTGGAGAGTTGATCTTTCACCACATACCACTCTTACTTCACTTTAATATATCTTTTGATCTTTCAAAGGAAATAAAAATTATGATGAAATGGCTTAGATTAATACAAATGAGTAACCCCTTGGGACCCTCTTTATCCCCCTCTCTTGTGTAATCATAGCTCCCCATCGTTATCATCTCACTTGTACCGCAACCAACAATTATTATTTTTGTTACTTGATTTCAATGTACAAAATACATATCTTGGCCCTCAGCCATATTAATCTGTATGGGATCTTTGCTCCAAACATATCGGCTCACTAGCCTAAATTGCATTTTCACATTTACATTATAATTTGCAGGGATGTTACACCAACACCTCAAAATGTTGTCCAAAGAAATTTTCCTCAAAATTTTGATCAGAAAAATCAAAACTTTCTAGTTAGGAATAAATTTGCTTTCAAGAAACCAATCAATCAGTGGTTATTAAATTGGGAAAGGAGGGTTAAATATCCTCCCCTTCAACCTCATTTGAGAAATAATTATAACAATGTAATGGAGGAATATGTTTCTAAAGACATGGATGAGAATGAATTTCTTGAGGGTCAATATCTTCCACCAAACATGAATTGGTTATATGAATATGGGAGTTATGTGCACTTAAACACAAGATGATTATCATGATTCCTTAGGAATTTACAACCAAATCTATGGGACATCTTAAAAGGATATTTAAGACTTCTACACCACTCAATACAGGTTAGGTTCTTTGTAGATGCTCTATAGGTTGGATTACAACATAAGTATTATTTTTGGCCCATATCAATTGTGAATAAAAATCCACCCTCAAAGCTTTCAAATGTTGTACCCAAGGTGATTATATTAGATGTTGATGTAGTGAAAATTAAACCAATGAAAAATAAGGACAACAAGATGAAGGAAAAATATGGTGTACCCAAGGTGATTATATTAGATGTTGATGTAGTGAAAATTAAACCAATGAAAAATAAGGACAACAAGATGAAGGAAAAATATGGAGCACAAAATCTATATCAAGGTTCATTTTTCTTGATAAATGAACTTAACAAAATTAAAGTTCCTATGCCTCTAAATGAACTTGTAAAGATTCATTATTTTAGAGGAGACATAGATAAGTTCATGGGGTCTTCTTCATATCCTATCCATGCAACAAATATAGTTATTTCTAATATAATTAATATTTAAGATGACTCTCCTCAAGTGTAGGTGGGTTTGTATTTAGAGAAAGAAGATAATGTAACTCCGTTTTACATCAGTTTGACTATACATGATCAATTAATTCATAATTGTATGTTATATTTAGGGGAATTGCATAAATATATTCCAAAATATATCATGGATAAGTTGGGTTTATATATTATAAGACAATACAAAGACCTATAGTCCTTTGATTTTAGGAAGGTCCAATTCTTATGCATGATTAAAGATCTTGTAGTCAAATTGGATCAAATCCCAATTAAGAGTATTATGTTGGACATCATAATAGTAGATGTACTTATCAGATATGATATGATTTTATCCAAATCATGGGGTGAAAATTGAGAAACTTTGTAGTTGGACTTATCATTTGCAACTATTCCAATTTTTGGTGGAAAAGCAAGAAGACTCTATCACAAGGTGAGGTGTGCATATACCATTAGTGATGCAAATAACATTCAATTTTTTTTTGGTGTATGTAGTTGATGATGACATTCAAAATTATATCCTATCCATCATTGATGGTGCTGAGAAAGTGGGCATAATGTAGGAAGTTGTTGTAAAATCTCATACTAATGGAAATGGAATATGGAAAATGTCTTTTGATGGTGCATTTTCAAAAGAAGGATTCAGAGCCGAGATCCTATTGGAATTTCCTTTATAGGAGACTGTTCCATTATATTACAAGCTAGGATTTGAGATTACTAATAATATAGCTGGATATGAATTTTTGGTTTTAGGGCTTGGTTATTTAGAGCTTGTAGTTCACCAAGTGAATAATAAGTGTCAAATAAAACATCCAAGGACGAGAGAAAATAGGAATCGGGTCTAGAATTTGGTTGAAAATTATCTCTTAGCTACTAATTTCATAGCAATCCCAAGACAGAATAATTAGCAAGATAATTCCTTAGCCATGGAGGCATCAAGTTTGAGGCCACTGAATGTTTATCATTTGAGATACGAGGTTGAGGCATTACATAAATCATCCATTCAAGATAATGTTAAACACTTGCAAATATTTGAAGATGATCAACAAACATTGCACTTTTTGGAGATGGAAAATGAATTCTCAACCACTTGTATTGATGACGATGAAGAATAAAAACAAGACGAAAATAGGGATACATCAAGTCAATTTGCACAACAAAAAATTGAAAATCATAATATCATGGAAATTAAAAATAATTATATCCCTAGAGGTTTTATTCCCCTCGAGAAGTTTTTTTTATCAAATCTTTCCATTCTAGAGCAAACCAAAATGATAAATATTTAAAAGGATTTTCAATGGAGTAAAAGAATAATTACATCAACCTTTTCAAATAATTGGGTGATACATTTTCCTAGAGATATGAGAATATAAATGGCAGTTCCATCATTGAGCACAAAAATACTGTTGAAAGGAAGAGTTAAACCTTTTAGGGAAAAATCCAATAGTTGAATCCATTATTGTTGCTGATGATTGAGAAATAAATTAAAATTTTTCTAGATGCCAAGATTATCATCCCCTTGAGATATTCTGAATGGGTTGCCAGTTTGGTTCCCATTTGAAAGAAGAATGGAGAGATTTCCCTGTGTGTGGAGTTTAGGAATCTTAATGGAGTCTCTCTGAAAGACATATATTGTAACATCCTGCTCTAGCGCAATGAGAAAACTTATTCTTTGAGGACACTTGCTCGCAAGTGATCTGGACTTTTATGATATTAAAACATTTATCCTTGATTATGATGCATTATGATAGATGACATGATGTTTTACTGCTTTGACATAGTCAGGTGCTATTGAATCAGTTTTATTGAGTGTGTAGGGTTTTGGACCTTGAGGATGCAGAGGCATCGATGGAACCCCTTGGACTCCGGATTGAGTCAGAGAGTGTGCTATTTGGGTTGATTTATTTACTGTGATATTTCATTGATTTGATGATATGATGTGGACATGTTCTGACATGATTTTTGATGATGCAGGCTAACGATTTTTGATAATGTGCGATATCTTTATAACACCCCCCCTTTTTTTTAAATCACTGGCACATGGCATGATGTCTCGGCTTTTCAGTCCCGATTTTAATTCGCTTATGGCATTTTCATCGATTGACAACGCTTCATTTCACTTCCAAACCTCCTCAACCTCGTACATGGTCACCCTGCAACTTTTAAACCCTTACCTTCGCCCCTGCATGGTGTTTTCTGCCTCTCTGCCTTGCTGTCTGGAACAGAATCTACACGCTTCACCTTCGCCAGGAGACAATCTGAGAATTTAGATCACAATAAACTTATTATTAATGACCTGTTTATTCCTATAAAAGGAATTGATGCACCTAGCTATTATTTGTTGACCTGCCAGCGTAATGTAAGGAAGCTCAAGTGTAATGGAAGGAATTTACTTGCTGCGTTTTCCAACACCTTTATACTTATCCAGGATAAAGTTGCCCTTTTAGGTTGCCAGGCTGAATCTGGTTTCCTGCTTCATGCCGAGCGAGTCAGTCACCATTTGTTAGCTTCCTTTTAGATTTCATGAAGTCTGGCATGCGTTTCTAAGTTGCCCTTAATTCTGGCGGGCACTCATAACCATTAGGATTCTTGCTGACGAATGTTTTTATTCTTTTTAATTTAGCATACGGTTGCGCTGTTAAAGTTCAACTTTATGATTGTTTCGTAGTAATGTTAAATAATGGTGATGTTAATATTGAAGCTATTATCTAGGGTAATGCTAACTTTCAAGGCTATTATTGTTCAAGGTAAGGCTAATGTAATATAATGTTTAAAGTTAATGTTAACGCTTATGGTAATGTCAATATTAATGTTATTATTGTTTTAGGGTAATGATCAATGTAAAGTAATGCTTAATGGATGCTTATGGAAATGTTAATGCTAATGTTAATATTGTTTTATGGTAAGGATTAAGGTAATGTATTGCTTAATGATAAATGCTCTTGTAAGGTTAGTGTTGATGCAGGAGTGCATTTTGTGGATTTTCTATTGGCATTTTATTTTAATACAAAATGTAATGTTGATTGTTTTAGGGCAATGTTGTAGCAACATAAAGCATATGTAATGTTAAGTGTTAGCTAATAGGGAATGTAAATTAATGTTATTTTAATTGCAAGGTTACTGTGATATAAAATGTAAGGATATTGTTAATATGGTACGGTTACTAAAGTTTTTACTGTTATTGTTGACATGTAAAGGTAGGATTCTTGATGTAAGTACCATAAATTTGATCTAGGAAACGGGGAATTTGCATTTAATTCAATTTACTTCAGTTTAAGGATGGGTTGGTAACTCGTCGATTTTGGAAATTAAATGGATTAATTGGTCAGTAATTAATGCCAAGTGAGTCATAGATAATGCCTTGTCTTAATAATGGTTGGTCGTTGTCTGAGTCCTCTATCTTGCGCCTTCCGTAGAGGACGTGGTTGCTCATTTAGTGATTTTTGTACTTGTTGGTAATCGTTTGTTGCTTGGTCTGCTTGTGTCGGGTGGGATGTAGACACCTCCATGTTCCTCAGAATAGTCGCCAGCCCTGAGACCTTAAATGGTTAAAATCGATCGGAACCTAGGCTTGAGCATTGCTTATGTGTCTTGGAGGTCCTAACCATTGCAGGGTAGGATGGGCGGGTAGTCGGTCTTACTTCTTGTCGATTGATTGTCACTAGATGCATGCAGTTACTTATTGTGAGTCTTATGTCATCTTGTTGTGTTAGTCATGGTTGCACCTTGCCCGTCGTCAGGTGGCGATGCAGAGTCGATTCTATTTATTCCCTTTGTACATGCACGCACACACTTTTAAACCCCCCCCCCAAAAAAAAAAAAATTGTACTTGTTCTAAGAGATTTGTCTGCATAACAAGGAGGTTCGTTACATATGGTATCAGAGCCGGTTCGACCTGCAACTTGGGATTCTCTACGGATTTCGTGACATGATTTGATTTGATTATACTGTTACTGATCGAGTTGATTGTGTCCATGTAGGTAATCATGGTTAGAGGACGCCGCGGAGGCAGACGTTGAGGTGCTAGGGGAGGAGGCATGACGCCTCCAGTAGAATCCACGCCTGAGGGGTCTAACCCCCAGGGAGGCGAGTAGGTTCTCGGATAGGAGAAGATAGTAGTTGGAAACGTGGTCGAGATGATGAGATCTTTTTAGCACATGTTCGAGGCACTGATCAGCTGCTTAGACAGAGATGAGGCCAGGGCGCCAGCACCTGCTGAGGTTCCGCCGTGCGCACCGGCCGTTACTGGTAGCATTCACCGTGAACTCGAGAAGGTCAAATTTCCTAAGTTCTTTGGCGCCCCGGATGGCGCAGCCGCCGAGGCATGGTTGGAGAACATGGCGATGTGCTTCGCACTTCGCGATTATACCTCCAACATGAAGGTCTGCATGGTGGTATTTCAACTGAAGGGGAGCGCTCTTCTATGGTGGAAGACACTCCTACCGCAGCTGAACATGGTCGTCGAAGACGTGTCGTGGGAAATGTTCGAGGAATGGTTCCGAGAGAGGTATCTTTCATAGGAATTCATTGAGCGTCAACTTAATGAGTTCAACTCTTTATGACAGGGAGGTCATACAGTGCCTGAGTATGAGGCACATTTTATGGAGCTACTTCGGTATGCTCTGCACCTTAACACAGAAAAACTTAAGGTCAACAGGTTCGTGTTTGGCCTTAACGGTAGCCTGTGTGCAAAGGTTAGGATTTTGATGCCTCGAAACTTGCATGATGTCGTCCAGAAGGCCCTCATAGCAAAGGAGGAGCTTATCAGTGGGGGTCAGACCAGGACTCCAGCGAGACCAGCAGGGCAGGGTTCCTCTAGGACACTGCTGCACCAGACACCAGTGAGACATACGTCGGGTATCGTGGATTCTAGAAGGGATTCACTTTCACTACACCCCAGTGACCGCCACCTCAGCAGCGTACACCTTATCGGGGACCATAGCACCAGCAACAGTGTTGCCCGCAGCAGTAGCAGTTTAGTCCTGTTCAGCAGAACAGACCAAGGCTCCAGGCCAGTGGGCCATCATCTTCTACTTTGGGTACCAGGACTACTGGGCCGAAGAAGGGGTGTTGGATGTGTGGGGAGCCATACTACCAGCGCGACTGTCCTGTGGAGAGGACCAGAGTGTCCAAATCAGCCGGACCCACTACAGTGGGAGATATGGGCAAGGCCCATCGGATTCATGCAGTGGTGAATAACCACCAGGTAGAGCATCAGTCGACTGTGCTCGAGACAATAGGTATTGTCACTGACCAGACCCTTAGTATTTTGATAGACCCAGGTGCTACTAAGAGTTTCATTTCTGGTGCAGTGCTAAAAATGATTAAGGTAAAGGCAGTCGAACAAGATGATTTTAGCTTCATGGAGATGGCTTCGGGAGCCAAACAGAAAGTTGGAGAAAAGGTTACGGGCTGTGCCCTTAACCTGGGAGAGTTTGTCACGAGGGTCAACTTGTACGCCACGATCTTAGGATCTTACGACGTCATGATTGGCATGGATTGGTTGGAATCGCATGAGGTGATACTCAACTGTAAGAGGAAATGGTTGAGCTTAGTTGATGACGAGGGACAGAGACGTGTGATTGTAGGATGGAACCAGGGAGTATCCCTGAGGTTCATCACTTCCTTATAGTTACGAAAGAGTATGCGCAAGGGGTGCAAGCTTTATGCGATCCTTGCGTTAAATGAGAAGGGAGTAGTGGAAGGTCTAGAGCACCTCCTGATGGTGAAGGAGTTTGCGGACGTATTTCAAGAGGAGTTACCAGGGATGTCACCGGAGAGAGAATTGGAGTTTACCATAGACCTGAAACCGGGGACCGAACCGATAGCAAGAACGCCATATCGGATGTCGACCCCAGAGTTGCAAGAGTTGAAAATGCAACTGAAGGAGTTGTTGGACCTGGAACTGATACGTCGTAGTGTGTCACCGTGGGGTACACCAATTGTTTTCAATCGGAAGAAGGACGGATCGTGGAGGCTTTGCATTGACTACCATCAACTGAACAAGGCTACGATCAAGAATCAGTATCCCTTGCCGAGAATTGATGATCTGTTCGATCAAATGAAGGGTGCGACAGTGTTCTCCAAGATCCATTTGTGATTAGGGTATCACCAGTTATAGATCAAGGAGGATGACGTCCCTAAAACCGCCTTTAAGACGAGGTTCGGACATTACAAGTTTACTGTTTTACTGTTTGGACTGACAAATGCCCCAGGATTATTTATGAGTTTGATGAAAGGGGTGTTCTGTGAGTACTTGGACAAGTTCATCCAAGTATTCATTGATGATATTTTGATCTACTCTCGGACGATGGAGGAGCATGAAGATCACTTACGCTTGGTACTACAGTGTCTACGAGAGCACAAATTGTATGGGAAGTTGTCCAAATGCTCTTTTTATCAATCGAGGATTCACTACCTAGGGCATGTCATCTATGGCGAAGGTATTGTCGTGGATCCAGCAAAGGTTGAGGCTATTATGGAATGGCCTGTGCCGACGAATGTCACAGAAGTGCGTAGCTTTATGGGTTTAGCAGGATACTATCGACGGTTTGTCAAGGGATTTTAGAAGATAGCAAATCCGATCATAGAATTGTAGAAGAAAAACAAGAAGTTTGTTTGGACCGAGAAATGCGCGGAATCATTTCGGAGGCTTAAAGAGTTGCTGATGACAGCGCCGATACTAAAAGTCCCTGACATGGATGCGGACTTCTTGGTATGCACTGACACATCCAAGGAAGGTTTAGGAGGAGTCTTGATGCAAGACGGAAGAGTGATTACTTACATTTCGAGGAAAATGAGAAGGCATGAGGAGAACTACGCGACGCACGATTTGGAGTTATTGGCCATCGTATATGCCTTGAAGGTTTGGAGACACTACCTTTTTGGATGAAAATTTGAACTAAAGACTGATCATTGTGGACTACAACACATTTTTACGCAAAGTGACCTGAACGCACGACAACGACGTTGGTCAGAATTGCTTAGCAAGTACGACTTTGAGATTACTTACATAAAGGGAACAGTGAACTGAGTGGCGGATGCATTGAGTCATAGGCCACGCATCTTTTCGGTGTTGCCTCTTCAAACGAATCTACGTGAGAAGATTCTCACTTTACAGCGTGATGATGACTGGTACAAAGAGGTTGAGGGAGGTTGAGGGTTTTATCGGACAAAACACAATGATGGTACCACGATATGAGGGATTTTCTTTTGATAGCGATGGGTTATTAAGGTTTAAAGGTCGGATTTACGTACCGCCAAACGACGAGTTGAGGATGTTGATCCTATGTGAGGCTCATAGAGAAGTTTACATGGCACACCCAGGAGTCACGAAGATGAGGGCAGATCTTAAACCCTTATTCTTCTGGAGGGGAATGAAGGCCGACATAGTCAACTATGTGGCTAGATGTCTAGAGTGTCAGCAAGTAAAGGCTGAACATAGACACCCAACAAGATTACTTCAACCACATGCCATTCCAAAATCGAAATGGGAGGTCATTTTGATGGATTTTATTGTTGGATTGCCATTGACGGCAAGGAGACATGACTTGATTTTCATAGTAGTAGACACTCTGACGAAGAGTGCTCACTTTATTCCTGTGCGTACAATGTATCAGGCACCTGACATTGCTAGAGTTTTCATCAGTGAGATTGTGAGGCTGCATGGCATGCCTAAGAAGATTATATCCGATCGAGGATTGGTGTTTACTGGACGATTTTGGATGAGTTTCCAAGAGGCCTTGGGAACCCAACTTAAATTTAGTACTGCGTATCACCCAGAGACTGATGGGCAGACAGAATGAATGAACCAAACCTTGGAAGACATGTTGCGCATGTACGTGATGGACCAACAAAAGCGTTGGGAGGAATTCTTGCCACTAGTAGAGTTCACTTACAACAACAGTTACCAGAGCACCATTAAGATGGCGCCTTTCGAGTTTCTTTATGGGCAGCCGTGTCGGACGCCTTTGAGTTGGGATCGACTTGAGGATAGGGTCCTGGTGGGACTAGAAGCGATCCAAGAAATGGAAGAAAAAAATGCAAACAATAAGACAAAGGATTAAAGAAGCGAGGATTAACAGAAGAGTTATGTCGATGCGCATCGAGTCGACCGTAGTTATGAGGTCAGCGATCGAGTTTTCTTGCGGGTTAAATTGCATAAGAGTTTGATCAAGTTTGGAAAGGGAGCCAAACTCTCTCCTAGGTTCATGGGACCTTTCGAGATTGCGGAGAGAAAGGGGCCCGTGGCCTATTGACAAGCCTTGCCTGATTCTTTGAGGCGTATGCATGATGTTTTTCATGTATCTGTTTTGAGACATTATATTAGTGATCCTACACATGTGATTGACATGAGTTCCTTGCAGGTATCGGATGAGGGAGCACTCATGGCTGAGCCGGTCTGCATCATATATCATCGCGTTCGACAGTTACGACATTGAACGGTAGATCAGGTCAAGGTCCAGTGGGACAGTTATAGTCCACACTCGGCGACCTAGGAGCACACATATGATATGGGCCAGCAGTTTCCATTTTTGTTTGATAGATAGACTTATGATACTGTGATACATTTATTTTGGCATTTATACTGAGAAACTTCGGGATGAAGTTTAGACCAAGAGGGGGTGTATGTAACATCCCGCTCTAGCGCACTGAGAAAACTTATTCTTTGAGGACACTTTCTCACAAGTGATCTGGACTTTTATGATATTAAAACATTTATCCTTGATTATGATGTGTTATGATAGATGACATGATTTTTTACTGCTTTGACATGGACAGGTGCTATTGACTCAATTTTATTGAGTGTGTAGGGTTTTGGACCTTGAGGATGCAGAGGCATCGATGGAACCCCTTGGACTCTAGATTAAGTCAGGGGGTGTGCTATTTGGGTTGATTTATTTACTATGATATTTCATTGATTTGATGATATGATGTGGACATGTTCTAACACGATTGTTGATGATGCAGGCAGACGATAGCTTGCCGACCAGACTCACATATGGAGTAAAGAGGCCACACATGATTTCCAGAGAGGTTGAGGGAGAGGTGTGGACAGCAGCCCTGCCACAGCCTACTAGCACTCTCGCCATGGCTCGAAATGTAGGTTAACGATTACCTAGTTCGAGAGGATCCACGATGCCATGAGGGCAGACTGCGATAGTCGCTCACAATGATTCTAAGGGGCGCGCAATAAGGCGAGGGCCTTATTCCTTAGAAACCCTTAGTCTCCCACAAGTTCACCTGGCGGAGTGTTGACTCCAGGGGTTATTGACATCTACCAATCAATCAAGTTGGTGAGTGGCACCCTTGGAGCACATGGTGCATCCTGAAGGGCACGTTGCGCAAAAGAAACTCAAGTTGGTGAGTGGCACTCTTGGAGCACGTGGTGCATCCTGAAGGGCACGTCGTGCAAAAGAAACGAACGAGGCGAGTGGCACCCTTGGAGCATGTGGTGCGTCCTGAAGGGCACGTCGCATTGATGTTGATGAAGGAACAAACCTAGATGGCCCTAAGACTTTTAACACATTAAGAAATTCTTAAAACGACTTCCCTAAATAATTGTCACCCAGTTCAGAATCTAAATCTAAGTCTAAAACTTCTCTAGGGTAAAATTTTGTATAACCTTAAGAAAAGACCCTATAAAAATAAAAATAAAAATCTAAACTAAAAACCACTTAAGTTATAGTTTTAGTCTTCATAATTTTTGGGGTAAAATGAAGAGAGTAATAATTTAATTAATCTGTGGTTTTAAATTGTAAGGAAGAAATAAATTTAACTTGTGGAAGAATAAAAAGATTTTTAAATTAATAATAAAAGGAAAGAGTAAATAGCGCAACTGCCATTTTGGCTCTAATGAAAAGGGGAAAAAAGGGGATAATAAAAATTAGGAAACTTAGGAATGGGGGAAACATAATAAAAATAAAGAAGGGGACTTATGGTAAAAAGCAAGGTCAACATAGTAGGGAATCGGCAATAAAGAACCTTCTAATTTGAGCTAATTTAGCAACATCATTTTTAGGGAAAGTATTTAAAACATCTAAGGGGATCTAGGAGTAAATTTAGGAGCAACTCTAGGTGGGTGAGGGAAATGAGACAATTAAGAAATATAAAGAAAATATTTTTTGGAGAAACGTGGGGGATGAATGACACTTGTACGACAGAGAATTTTTAGAGGATTTTCATTAAAACTTAAATTAAATATGATTTAGGGAAAGTTGGAGGTTCTAAAAACTCTATAAAAGAAAGGGAAGATGAGGAAGAAAGGGATCGACTGCTAGCATAACGTTACGCTGTCGGATTTGTGACTTGACTGATTACTTGTGGAGAGTTGGGATTTTCCAGCTCGAATAGGAGTGGTAGCTCGGCCTTGCGAGGTGATCTGGGAAGCTAGACTTACCATCTGGATAGTGTGTGGCCCCTTTGCAGCTCGGGGGGCTAAGGGGGAAGCAAAGTACCCCTAGCGATTGGCTGGGAGGTAAAAGTGAGGTCTTGACGGTTGGCGAGCGGGAGCGGCATAGAGCGCGCGGACTACATTCAAGGCAGGCGATAAGGCAACGGTATGACTCCTATTTTAGTAGATTAGAATGCATTGTGCTTTGCCTCTGTAAATGAAGTTATTTACCTCCGTTATTTGCGAGATGATGAAAATTTTCTACTGCCATTATAATTCCTATGTTCCTGTTGACTCTCCGTTAAATGATTCTGAGCTAGCTTAGCTCTGCGCTTAATGCGCTCCTAGTGATTCCACTCTATGTTTATTTCACCTCTCATCTACAGATTTAACCGTCTCTCCTTAGAAATTCTTCACAAAAAATTTGTGCTTGGTGTGAATGTGGGTGTTTGTGTTGGCTCCGGTTGCACAGGAATTCATTCCCCAATCCTCCTTGAATTTATGATAGAAGTTTTTGCCCAATCGATTCATGAAGATACATGTCTGAATTGATTGAACTTCCCAGGTTTGGAATGCCCTTCTGTTCAGAATTCTCGTAATGCAATTGGGTATAATGAATTTTTATGTTTAGAATATTACGTAATGCAAGTTTGAGGTTCGAGCCTAGACCAAATCATTTAAATTACATCTGTTGCACTCCTTCCAACTGGATGGAACCCATGTCTGTATGCCTCTGCTTTTCACCTTAAAACTCTTCCACAGTTCGGCTCTGCACGGTATTGAAGTCACCCAGTTCAGCCCCTGCGACTGTGGATAATTCTGAACATCCTTTTCTCTACCACTGTAACTAAAGAAAAGAAAAGGGAAACTAAAACCAACTACCTTCCACCTTTGCAACCGGTGTTAACCCCTCTTGCTTCGTCTCTGCTTACGATATTAGATCTCACCACTTCGCCTCTATAAACGATTCAAATCGGGCGGCATTGAAGTGATACAGGCACGGATGGGGCGTTTCTTAAGGACTGCTTAGCAGTTGTTTAACCAATAGAATATCCACGGTGTTCTACATCTGTACTCACGCATTCCTGGGTAAGATTGCGACAGGGATTCCTTACGCAAATCGCAGGTTGCGCTCTAGTTTAAGTTTTAATATCTGCACCTTTCAGAAGGTCACGGTAAGCCATTCAAAACATGTTTTCCTTCCGAATTTTTTTTTGCTGTGCGATATCTTTATAACACCCCCCCCTTTTTTTTTAAATCACTGGCACATGGCATGATGTCTCGGCTTTACAGCCCCTATTTTAATTCTCTTATGGCGTTTTCATCGATTGACAATGCTTCATTTCACTTCCAAACCTCCTCAACCTTGTACACGATTGCCCTGCAACTTTTAAACCTTTACCTTCACCCCTGCATGGTGTTTTCTGCCTCTCTGCCTTGCTGTCTGGAACAGAATCTACACACTTCACCTTCGCCAGGAGACAATCTGAGAATTTAGATCACAATAAACTTATTATTAATGACCTGTTTATTCCTATAAAAGGAATTGATGCACCTAGCTATTATTTGTTGACCTACCAGCGTAATGTAAGGAAGCTCAAGTGTAACGGAAGGAATTTACTTGCTGCGTTTTCCAGCACCTTTATACTTATCCAGGATAAAGTTGCCTTTTTGGGTTGCCAGGCTGAATCTGGTTTCCTGCTTCATGCCGAGCAAGTCAGTAGCCATTTGTTAGCTTCCTTTTAGATTTCATGAAGTCTGGCATGCATTTCTAAGTTGCCCTTAATTCTGGCGGGCACTCATAACCGTCAGGATTCTTGCTGACGATTGTTTTTATTCTTTTTAATTTAGCATAGGGTTGCATTGTTAAAGTTCAACGTTATGATTGTTTTGTAGTAATGTTAAATAATGGTGATGTTAATATTTAAGCTATTATCTAGGGTAATGCTAACTTTCAAGGCTATTATTGTTCAAGGTAAGGCTAATGTAATATAATGTTTAAAGTTAATGTTAACGCTTATGGTAATGTCAATATTAATGTTATTATTGTTTTAGGGTAATGATCAATGTAAAGTCATGCTTAATGGATGCTTATGCAAATGTTAATGCTAATGTTAATATTGTTTTATGGTAAGGATTAAGGTAATGTACTGCTTAATGATAAATGCTCTTGTAAGGTTAGTGTTGATGTAGGAGTGCATTTTGTGGATTTCTATTGGCATTTTATTTCAATACAAAATGTAATGTTGATTGTTTTAGGGCAATGATGTAGCAACAGAAAGCATATGTAATGTTAAGTGTTAGCTAACAGGGAATGTAAATTAATGTTATTTTAATTGCAAGGTTATTGTGATATAAAATGTAAGGATATTGTTAATATGGTACGGTTACTAAAGTTTTTACTGTTATTGTTGACATGTAAAGGTAGGGTTCTTGATGTAAGTACCATAAATTTGATCTAGGAAATGGGGAATTTGCATTTAATTCAATTTACTTCAGTTTAAGGATGGGTTGGTAACTCGTCGATTTTGGAAATTAAATGGAGTAATTGGTCAGTAATTAATGCCAAGTGAGTCATAGATAATGCCTTGTCTTAATAATGGTTGGTCATTGTCTGAGTCCTTTGTCTTGTGCCTTCCGTGGAGGATGTGGTTGCTCATTTAGTGATTGTTGTACTTGTTGGTAATTGTTTGTTGCTTGGTCTGCTTGTGTCGGGTGGTATGTAGACACCTCCATGTTCCTCAGAACAGTCGCCAGCCCTAAGACCTTAAATGGTTAAAATCGATGGGAACCTAGGCTTGAGCATTGCTTATGTGTCTTGGAGGTCCTAACCATTGCAGGGTAGGACGGGTGGGTAGTCGGTCTTACTTCTTGTTGATTGATTGTCACTAGATGCATGCAGTTACTTGTTGTGAGTC
>ML782241.1:481996-492426 GCA_009831015.1 Picea engelmannii
TGATAGATTCATAGTCATCTATCTATATGACATGCCAATCTACTCAAACTCTAATGATGAACATCTCAAACAATTGATGGTATTTAGCAAGTGTAGATGATATGGATTTTCTCTTAATCCAAAAAAATCCTCTTTTGTCATGACTGAAGGAAATTTACTTGGTTATATTGTATCCAAGGAAGGGGTCAAGATTGATCCTAAAAGAGTAGAAGTAATTTATGCCATCAATTTTCCATGGAACTAGCAAGAAATTCAATCCTTTCTTGGAAAAATCAATTTCTTGAGAATAGTTATTCCCTTTTTAAACTTTGTTAAGATTGTCAAAGATAACTAATATGATGAATAAGGGAAGTGAGGTGAAGTGGAATGGATCTTCCAAAACCTCCCTTTATCAGAAATTAAGAAATCATTAAGAGAGGATCTTGTTCTTGTAATCCTTGATGACACTAAATATTTCATAGTTTTTCCTTCCTCATCCAAACATACAGTGATAGTTGTTTTGTTGCAAAAAAGAAAAGATGGTCATGAGCAACCTATAAAAAATTTTAGTTGAGTGTTGTGGGACACAAAATTAAAGTATAGTATGATGGAGAAGAAAGATTTTTCTTTAATAAAATATTTGAAATCCTTTCAAGATCATATCATTTGTTGGCGCAGAGGATAGACCCTAGGTTCAAAGATAATAAACCAAAAAAACGCTTAGGCACAGACCATTTTGGCATCACCTACAAGAAAGTGAAGTCTCACTCAAGGAATCTAGAGGGACTACAGGAACCACGCTTCTGCAGTGATGAGGGAAAGTGAAGCATTCAGCCTAAACATAATATGTATTATTCATCCCTTTATTGTGTGCACAATTTCCATTACTTAACATTTAAGCATGATGCAATATACTTTGTGCACGACATAACTTACTTAACATTCAATCATTCATCATTAGCTTAATATTGCAGCATTATAACAACATATATCAGTGACATATTCTGAATACTAATCCTTTATCGTCATTTTGTAGTAACAACAAACAAATCTATACTTACCATCCATTACAATCATTAGAAACATAACACACATAACATCACATCAAGACACAAGTTTTTAACATGGTTCACCCCAAACTAGGCTACACCCACAACGAATGGATTCTTATATTATGCGTTGCATTCTCCTTACAGTGGTGCACTGTGCTCACAAAAAGATGTAACAATAAACATTACCCAAACCTGCCTTAGTCGTTTTTTTGTAGTGCGATCCTAACTCCCGAAAACCTCAATCATATTCCCAAACATCCGAACTCTTAGCCAAAAACTTGAATATAGATTGAAAAATACAACCAACAACAACCTTTATCTACCCTCGGCCCTTTACATATTTATACATAAAAATGGGGCTAAGCACGTTACAAAATGTCCCCAAAAACCCAATGGTCTATAAACATTTTCCATATTGTGTGCATCACTACACTGCTTTGACTCTGTAAAAGGCGCACCCGCTGTGAGCTTTGGTCCATTTTCTAACTGCCTTTTATTCTTTGACTTATTACAACGTAGATCCAAAAATTGAACCAAAACATATCCAACACCATCCATTCATAGGTGCTCATATTTGTTCTGAATGCAGTTGTTAAAGACATTATTTCCCAACAAGACAATGATTGTAGAAGATTCAAGTGGATTTCTAAAGAAAATTATATAGATATTAGGCCCATAAATTTAGTCAAGGGACATGATTCAACAAAACTCATGGTAGAGTAATTAAAAGGATTTAGGCATAAATGAAATTTTAGAGGAATCTCCCAAAGAAATATCTGGAGACAATTCCCAAGATCAACAATCAGGATTTTGAACACCTATGCAACTACATTTACAAATAAATGACAGTTTCTTAATTCTTCCTAGTATGTTTCTATCATTTTTTTATCTTCAACATCTTCAATGTCCTGCATAGTTGAGTAAATCACAAGCTCTCTCCTTGAAGCTGAAAGATGTGAAATATTGCATTCTTGGGAATAAGCTTTATTAGAAAGATCTTGCTAGTATTTTTCTTAATTTTGTTTTGGAGGATGAAACTAATGCATTAATAGCAATGCATCATAGTAGTGTATGTGGACGTAATTATGCTTGGAGAGCCATATCTTATAATATCTTTGGAAGTTGATTTTACTAGGGAAATTTTAGGGGATATTTTTTTCCCATGGGCTAATATTACATGATGTTTTCCAAAAAATGATTCACACTTTTCTATTTTATTCACCCAAATTTTATAGAATAAAAGTGTTTCACTCTAAAATTGCCATTTTTTTTCTAGAAACTGTATAAAATCCTTAGAAATTTTAATACTTATACAAATATATCACTAAACATTATTATGGTTAGAATTTTAAGAATTAGTAAGATTTTCCAAGGTTTCTACACTTTAAGATAAGTATGGATCCTTAAAAATTTTCTTAGCTATTTACACAAGTTAACAAGAAAGTGAGGGCATGTATTGAATGAAAAACATTTGTAGAAAACAAAATTTGGCTCCCATACCTATCAAACCAATCAAGGAACATGCCCCATTTCAACAATGGGAATTGAAATTTATTAAGAAAGTGAGATCATGTATTGAATGCAAAACATTTGTAGAAAACAAAATTTGGCTCCCATACCTATCAAACCAATCAAGGTGCATATCCCATTTCAACAATGGGAATTGAACTTTATTGGAGAAATATACCTTCCCTCTAGTAGTCAACATCGATGGATATGTATGCCTATTGATTATTCAATGAAATGGGCGGAGGTGATTCCTATAAAGAATGCTACAAATAAGGTGGTAATCAAGTTTTTAGAAGAACATATTTTTTCCCACTTTGGATGTCCATGGAATATTATCATTGATAATGCAAAGGCATTTACTTTAGCCTCCATGATTACATTCTACCAAGATCATAATATTATAATTGGACATTCCACTGCCTATTATCCTAAAGGGAATGGTTTAGTTGAACATTTGAACAAAAAAATATTATAAAGATCATTAAAATAATGTTAAATTCAAAGAAAATAAGCTAAGATTCATAGCTAAAATAGGCCTTATGGGCAGATGCCAAGTGATCAACTAAAACATCACCTTTTCAGTTGGTGTATGGAGTTAAAGTTGTCTTACCTATTAATTTAGGATTCCTGGTAATGGACATACCATAGGAGATTTAGGAGGAGCCAAACAACATGCACCATAGAATCAATCAGTTGATTTGCGTTAAATAAATAAGGGACTAGGTTATTGAGAGGTTACTTTCATGTCAAGCAAATATGAAAGCCTTGTTTGACAAGAAAGGTGAAGGATGAAAATTTCCTTCCTCGTGATATGGTATTAAAATGGGATAAAAGAAGAGAGGATCTAGACAAGCGTCATAAATTTGACAATCTTTGGTTGGAACCTTATATTATTAAGGCATTAGAAGAACACATTTCATTCTCCCTCACAAATATTCAAGGGGAAAGTCTTAGGATTCGTATAAATGGGCAGTACTTAAAACATTTTATTGTTTATTCAACTTCATAGGTACACTTGATTGTACATATCCATCCTTTACATTTGAATGAATCATTCATGAATTTTAATTGATAATTAGTTTAGGGGAATAATAGTTTTTCTATGAAAAAAAAAGAAAAGAAAAGAGGAAAAGTACAAGAAAGAAAAAAAAAGGAAGAGAATATTGGGAGGCGATTGTACTACAATTATCTGTGTAAACTCATCAACTAGGTTTTGCATATTACAAAATATGATTTTTATGATTAATTGTGGATTCAAAAAATAAAAACACTTAAAGACATCAAATGTATTGAAAAAATATGATAGCATTGTTCCTATCTTCCTTGATCCACACTTGAGAAAGTCTCAGATTTAGAGTAGCACTTTAACCTTGGAAAATAGAGGGTCATCAGTTATTAATCATTATAATGTAGTTAAACTCATCAACTAGGTTTTTCATATTACAAAATATGATTTTTATGATTAATTGTGGATTCAAAAAATAAAAACACTTAAAGACATCAAATGTATTGAAAAAATCTAATAGCATTGTTCCTATCTTCCTTGATCCACACTTGAGAAAGTCTCAGATTTAGAGTAGCACTTTAACCTTGGAAAATAGAGGGTCATCAGTTATTAATCATTATAATGTAGTTCATATGAAGGAGAAAAACTGTGTTGGAAAGAATAAAATTATAATGGGTAATTAAAATTACCCAAGTCATAGTTAGTCCAATTCCATTATTCCATTAACATATATCATCTCTACAAACTCTTAAGAGTTGTCATTTCCCCATCAAAAAGACAAAAAGACACCAAACAATATGGGAAAAGAAATTTAGCCATAAAATAGGAAAATGCAGACATCTCGGTTGGGGATATGAATGCTTGTTGGTAGCAGAGCAAGATCTATGATATTGTGGTGTCTTCATCGGGGATATGGATGCTTGTTGGCAGTGGAGTACATCGAGATGACATGAGAACATCCCTGTATAGATCAAAAAATTTAAAAAACTCAAAATAAAATAAAAATGTCTTTATACAACATGTCAGTATAGATTGGTAATTTAAAAAGAGAGCTGGTGATTTATTTCCTAATTTATCAAAATTAAATTGGTGATTGTATAGAATGACTTCATTCGAGTATCTTGCATCAAAAGCGTGTCAAGCTTCATTTCAGTAGAAACTTGATTCTCAATAAGCAGTGTCAAGATTCATTTCAGTAGAAACTTGATTCTCAATAAGCAGGGCCAAGGTGGGTGTGAAAGTCTCCTACTTTCTAGGCAATGCTAGGGACTTGCACTTCGATACATGTTTGTTTGGGTTGCTATGTTTCATTCCAGTGGCATTCTTTGAAGTTTTGGCTTTTGATTTCATGGTGAAATTCACAAGTTGAAACAAATGTAATGACAATGAAAAGGAAACAATAGAGAATGGGCATGAAAGAAATCACAAAAAGGTAGTGGTAGCTGTAAAAATGGAAAAGTTGAAAGGCATTTTAAAGGAGTTCATTGGCTGAGTGATTTGAATGATTGATGGGTAAAGATATGATTTACATCATAAATCTTTTTTAGATACACATTATTACAATGAAAACAAAAATTACCTTTCGGTGATTGGAAAAATGTGTGATGGATTACTTCACACAAGAATCATTAAAACAACGGGCGACATGCCAATCTCAATAAATCCATCACCTAATTGAATAGGCACGAGGTATATGATCATACCTCATGATGAGGCATGATCCCTTGGTTTGAACTAGATGTTATCATGAAGATCTTCTTGTATAATTTTCATTGTATCCTTTCACTTTCACATAGTGTAAGTTTTATGATTTTTTTATTATTGTCTTAAATTAAGGTAATCGTTTTGTTTAAATCACAATGCATGTTTTCATTTGGTGTAAGATAGACCTAGTCAAAAGGTCGGTTTTATTTTTTTTGGTCACCATCACTCGAATTCGACAAATGAAATTTTGGAGAAATCACAATTTTACATTTCTTAAATCAATTTTTTGAATGCATAAATATATTTGGCACTCTCAAAAACTCCAAGGCACCCAAAATATGTAATCTAAACCACTGAAATCTGCAATTCTATCCATGTTTATGAATTTCTAACCAAATTTTGAAAATAAATTGTAGAAAAAAATTAACCAAAAAAATTAAAAACTTAGAACGTTAACCCAAAAAAATTAAAAACTTAGAACGTTTAGACTATAGACATAAGCCTCATTGTTTATAATTTTTTTCAGATATGACAGTCAATATTTTGCAGGCGTGATCTAACGATAGGTATTTCATTTCGATGGGAGAAATAATTGTTACTTAATAGAGTTATCAAACTTTGAAAGATGAGAGGACGTTCATTTGGTGAGATCAAACGACGTAGATTCATTTGAGGTAGTAAAGAAACTGGGTATTAGTCAAGCTCCTATGGCCTGAAATATAAAACTGCTAAGACAATAGTTTTGTAAACCGCTTTATGGGCTCTGAAATCGCTATGGATTAGCATCAGTGTTGTATTATAGGGCACTCAACGAAATTTTGGCATTTATTTTTCATCATTTATTATACCTAATATTGCACACTTTTCAAGGTACTTGCTAATTAATGCAATATTTACTGCATGGTGTAGGTGAAAGGTGGAATTTTATTAAGGATTAATTATTAAAAAGAGGTTATTTTCATTTCTTTATTCATAAATTTACTCTACGACTCTACAACACTTTGGAAAAGTCACCATCTTGGAAAATAATAGACTTAGATACGTTGAAACATTTTCTAAAATGGGTTAACCGTTAGCCTGCCAATTTCTTGCTTCTATTATTCTAGAAGATTAACTTGAAATTATGAAAGAAAATGACTCCAAGAAAGAAATATTTAACCATTGGCTTATCTATCAAACCTTTAGCAGGCTTGGAGTATTTAATTGACCTTGTTGGAGACATTTACGATGCATGCATTTAAGTCATATGTTTAGGTAAAGTACCTGAGTCAACCAAGGACCATTTTTGTGTTGTGTTTGACTTGTTTTCGTCCTAGTTTAGCTACTCAGCGTAGGTTGTGGTTTTATCCACTTTTCATTCACATCATGGAAAGTATTGAGAGTGATTTATTATACTTGTATCTATTAAGTGATTTTTTCGTTCCCCATCCCTCGTCAAAATTCCCCTATGTTCTCGTTCGGTGGCCTCACAGAGTCAGGTGTAGCACGTGAAGTAGGGTGAGATGGAGGAGGTGGATTATGAGTTAATCCCAATACGAAGTTCGACTTTCAGTTCGGTGGAAGATCTCCTCGAGATTTTTTAGAGGCCTTCATCCACCCTCCAAGCCTCTCTAGACCCTTCTATGGAAAATATGTTTTCTCCCTTCGCACATGAGAGATCGCTCATCTATCCAATCCAAGCATGCATTATAGGAGTTATGGAATTGATGAAAACAATTACCCTAGAAGGAAGGGAGTGGACTTCCCCCAAACTAATCCATCGAGTGGTAAGCCTCTTTCTCCCTCCCCGAACCTTGTTGATGTTCATTTGTGTTCGCCTCGGATATCAGTGAATAGGGACTACTCACAGGCGCAAACTGGACTCAAATTAAAGAAGGAAACAAAATAAGTGCATACGCGAAAAAATATGGTTCTGTCCAAATGGTGGTGGCAAAACATTTATCTATAGCGGAGGTCTCCAAAATCACTGACAAAACCCTAGTGCGCAGGTTCGTAGGAAAATCATCAAGTGAGGAATCTCTAAATCATTGGGTTGATTTGCACTGGAAGTCGGTTCTTGGTTATTCTCCAGTAACTCTTTGGAGAGAGGTTGGATAATCGTATCACTTAATTTGGTTGAGGACTACAAATATTTATTAGAAAATAATTGGACATGGGCCCCTTCTGAGTTAACACTACAACCCTAGTCGGTGGACTTCGACCCCGTTAGGGAACCCAGGGATTTAATGCGTATTTGGGCCATTCATCCTGGTTTACCTCTACTTTTCTGGTCAAGGGAATCTTTGGAGACAATTGGTAACAAAATTGGAACCATTTTTGGTCTTGATCCAAGCTGGGCTTCAAAGAAGGACCATCAGTGGGCGTGGGTACAGGTTGAAGTGAATGTGAGGGAGGGTTTAGTTGGCTTAGTGGAAATTGTCTATGGTGAAAAAATTTGGATTCAAAAACTGGATTACTGGAAGCTCCCTTTCAAGTGCTTCGAATGTCATGATATTGGGCATGTTAGTGAGTAGTGTGTTTGAGCTGCTCCTTTGCTCCAAAATCATGCAAAAGTGTGGAAGACCAATTCCACTTTGCAACGAGTGGGTTTACTGGACTCGGCTTCAGTAGAAGGAAGACGAATGGAGGTGTTGCTCAACAATGTTGTTTCTTATCCTATATTGGAATCAACAATTATGAAGGCGTCCCTTACTCTTCAGAATATAGGTACTTCTCGCAATACTCTTTCTGAGGTACCTATTTCAAATTTAGTGGTTTTTGAAGCCGGTGCTCCTCCACCTGTCCTCGACCCTTCCCCTCTTGTTGATTCCCCTTAAATGACAGGTGTCATACATTGCCTTATTTTCCTTCTCCTGTAGATTTTTCCCCCTTCCTGCCACCAAATCTCCCACCTTGCCCTATTTCCCCTTAATCGTCTCCCTCTTCCCCTATTGACCAGGTTCATGGTTCAAGCTCTGCCACCTGTCCAAAGTATTCTAAGGCTTTGGTCCCTTCCATTATCTCCCCTTACTCCTCTTCCAAGGATCCCTCAGCTCTGACGATGGCTTCCACTGCTACCCCGTCCTTGGAATTTATGTCCTAGGACCCTCACCCGCCTCCGAAGGTTGTGCTTCCTCTGCCTTGAATCTCCCCTATAGGTCTCAGATATGACCTTTGATCCAAAGGAAAACCTTATAAGGACCTAATTCCATAAAAAGGTGGTTTATCTCTTGACCCCCCTTAGAAGAACCCAGTGGGAAGGAAATCCCACCTTCACAAGCCCCAGGAAAACACCACAGTCGAGATCAAGCAAGAAAAACAATCTTCAATTACCAGGGCCCTTATAGAGGGGATCTCCCTAAACCCCCAAACATGATGATAATTATATCCTCAAGAAAAATTATCCCTCAAAAGGATTCTCCTAATCCTTAACCCTAACTTGATTTTGATTCAGGAGACGATGTGCCGTCAAGAGAAGGCCACAGAGATATTTTCCTCTTGGCTCAAAAACTAGTCCTTTTGCATTATTGATGTTGATGGAACGTCTAAAGGTTTATTGTCTAGATGGAGCCCTTATTTTAGGGCGTTAACCTCTTTCGTCTTTCAGTCTTCCATTTCTGTAAATTTAATATTCAAAGATTGCAATTTTTATTTTTCAGTGGTCAACATCTATGGACCCTATGCTGACAGGGTTCCTTTTTGGGAAGATCTAAAAAATTCAGGAGAATTCTCTGGTCCTTTCTTAGTGGTTGGGGGAGATTTAAATTTTTCGCTCTCACTACGAGAAGTTTGGGGTGAAAACCCAAAAGAATATAAACTGAGGGGTTTCTTCCATTCCTTTTTGGAGGAACAACATCTAGTGTATATGGAACTAGTAAATCTCACTCCTACTTGGAGGAACTTCAGAACAGGAAAGGAGGATGTTGCAAAAAGACTTGATATGCTTATGGTCTCAGAGGCTCTACTGGAAACGGGAATTTGGACAAAATCGTCAGTAGTTGAAGGGGATGTCTCCAACCATCACCCTATTATCCTCCATTTAAACTCAAGAATGGAAGCTTCACCTCCTCCCTTGAAAATTAGTCAAGCACGGTTAGAAGATGATGAATTTTCCAATATTGTTAAAACTGAATGGAAGTGTTAGATTTTTAGGGTAAAATGCAGATAGAGGTTTCTTTTAAATTTCAAAGCCAAACTACTTAGATCTGAAGCACAAACATCCTATAGTGATAGATCTATAATAAGCAATAACAGTAGATAATGTGTCAGATCTTAAAACCATCAAAGTAAACTCAAACTGTATGCAATCACTAGGTTCAGATCATAGACATTGATAATAGTTCTATAAATGCAACTGTAGATTTATATTTCAGACAGTAATAAAGATAACAGTGCTGTAAAACTTTAGATCTCAATCAATAACAAAATCTCTTCTACGAGTAATAGCAGATCTATATAGATTGTAACTGCAGATTTATATATAACAGCAGATCTAAAGATCTAGTTCTGAGGCAAGATAAATAACACAAGGTTTCTTCTTCAAACAGTAAACAAGAGATCACTTACAGATTCAAACAATTCTATAACAAATCAGATCTGAACTTTAAGGGAAAGAGGTAAGAAMCACATACCTGGTACCTGCCTTACCTTTAAAGAAAGCACAAACCATAAAGGGTGTAAGTCCTTGATTGTTATGCTCAGTTAAAGGTTCAGTTCTTGGATCAATAACTGATCTTATATACCAAAGAAGAGAAAGAACTTTCATGCCACTGAGTTAGGGTTGTTGGAACCAAAAAAAACAAAAGCTCAAACCCTAACAGGGAAACCCCACGGCTGAGATAGACAAGGCATACACACAGCAGACAAGGTGGCACCCTCAGCACGTAAGGTTACAGTCACCCCTCAACAGAATAGAGGCCGCAGCACTCCACAATATTCATATAACGTTACAGCAAATCATAGTCACCACAAGGAGGATTCGGCAGCCATAAAACTAGGCGTGTGGCACTTAGCAAACCCCTCAACAGGCAGCGGCACCCTCAGCAGCACCCTCAAACGCAATGAGCACTTCCTTAACAAGTTGCGGCACCATTCAGGAGAGGAACAAGCCTGCAACAACAAAGTAGAAGGGGCCGCATGCTTCAGGAACTATGGACACAAGGTAGGCCACACTAAGATCACGGATCTGCTGCAAACTGAGG
>ML782241.1:501745-520084 GCA_009831015.1 Picea engelmannii
CTAGACATATCTAGGGTCTTCAAATGCTTGGTCCTAGACCAAGACTCCCATGCCCCAGGCATGGTTACCCTGGTTACAAACCAGGGGCCCTAGACATATCTAGGGTCTTCAAATGCTTGGTCCCAGACCAAGACTTCCATGCCCTAGGCATGGTTTCCCTGGTTACAAACCAGGGGCCCTGGTTACAAACCAGGGGCCCTGGTTACAAACCAGGGGCCCTAGACATATCTAGGGTCTTCAAATGCTTGGTCCCAGACCAAGACTTCCATGCCCTAGGCATGGTTTCCCTGGTTACAAACCAGGGGCCCTAGACATATCTAGGGTCTTCATCAATATTGGTTCCAGACCACATACCCCAGGAGTGCACTGGGGGCCCTAGATCTTGTCTAGGGTCTTAGCCATCCTCCAGGAGAATGGCTCTCGCTGCTGCATGTAAATTTAACAGGAAGAAACTTAATCTGTCAAATCCTGACCTTTTGATGATTCAATTCACCGCAAACTTATCCAGAATCAATAAATCTATTAAGTAATGGGTGTCAGTTTGGAAGGAGCGAGGTATAAAAATATTAAAAGACTCAGACGAAAAGTTATCTAGATTGTACAAACAGATTGATAAAGGTCCTCTAGAGCCACCTCAATTAAAGGAATTAAGGGATTTGGAGGCCCTAAAAAATGATTGTCTTTCAAAAGAAGAACATATATGGTTATTCAAGAGTATAGATTAATGGTTAAAATCAGGGAATACAAATACAAAATATTTCCACTAGTTTGCCAACTGCAGAATAAATTTAAATACTATCTGGGAAATAAAAAATGAGGCGGGGAATTTGGTATGCTCCTTTCAGGAAAAAGGTGAAGCATGGGTTGTCTATTTTGAAAATAATTTCAAAGCCTCGGTCAGATCCTCCATTTGAAGGTATCCTTTCTATGGTCTCAATTTTACCCTAGGCCTTCACCAAGGACATGAACCAATCTTTGGAAGAGGTAGTCTAAAAGTCTGAGATCAAATCTGCCCTTTTTTCAATGCAGAGTAGTAAGAGCCCAAGGCTTGATGGTTTTACAGTGGATTTATTTAATATATATTATGAAATAATTGAGGATATCTTACTAATGGTACGATAATCCCAAAGGACTCGGAAGGTACTCGGGGCCATTAACTCCACTTTCCTCTTCTTGATACCAAAATCCCAGGATGGCATAATTTTTGAGGACTTCAGGCCCATTTCATGCTGCAATGTTTCTTTTAATATCATCTCAAAATTTATTGCGAGGCATCTAAAACCTATGCTAAGTGAGATCATCAGTGAGGAACAATTCGACGTCTTGAGGAACAGAGAAATTCATGATCTGTAGCAATTTCCCAAGATGTTCTTCAATCAGTAAAAAGTTAAAAACAAAAGGCGGTCATCCCCAAATTAGATCTATCTAAATCCTATGATTGAATAAATTGGAATTTCTTACGTGAAATCGGTAAATTCGATCATGGGGTGCTTGCAAAGAACTTCTTTCATAGTTCTAATAAACGAGTCCCCTTATTGTTTCTTCAAAGCTTCTTGCGGCCTTTGGCAGGGTTTTCCTCTGTCGTCTTTCTTATTCTTGATCATTGTTCACACTCTAAGAAGATTGCTTAAGGTAGATTGTTACGGGGTGTTAAAGTCCTGGACAGAAAGAATATTTCACATCTCCTTTTCATCGATGACATCTTTTGCAAAATCCAGGGATCCCATGCAGATCTCTCAATGCTAAAAAAAAAAAGCATGGACCAATGTTGTTCAACTACTGGTATGAAAATCAATGTGGAAAAGTCATGCTTAGTCTTCCACAATTGTTCTGAAGAGGATATAGCCTCCATCTCTAATATATTTTCTTCCCCAATCAAACCCCTGAATCTGGGCTTCAAATACCTCGGTTTCTATTTAAAATTCATGGGTTACTCCAAAAATGACTAGGGGTGGATTATCACGAAAATCAAAGCTAGAATTTGTGTTTGGGTGAATAGGATTTTGTCTAAAGGTGCAAGACTGGTCCTTCTCAAGGTTTTCTTGGAGAGTACTTTTTTTTACTGGAATTCTATTGATGTTATACCTAAAGGAGTTCTCACAAAGATCCGTAAGATCCATTTCCATTATCTCTGGGCTGTCCAAATGTCAAAAGGGGGTATTCACCTAGAAAAATAGTCATCAATCGCCTTACCAAAAGAATTGGGGAGTTGGGGACTCAAATCATTGTCCCTTTCACCAAAGCCCTTGAAAGATGAAATCTGTGGAGACTCACCCAAAGGAATTCCCTCTGGGTTAGATTTATGAATTCAAAGTACTTCCCCTCTTTGAAAATCGCGGAGTGTTTCAGAACTCCTTCTAAATCCTTAAGGGGTTCCATTGTATGGAAGGCGTTGGTCGAAGCATTCCCATTGGTAGGAGGTTGGACCATGTGGAAGGTGGGTGATGGAAAAAAATATTCATATAGGTGAAGACATGTGGTCGGGTGTGAGACAAAGTTACAAACTCTCAGCCCCTTTGATTCAAAATCTTAGAGATCAACATATCCTTCATGATGCCAGTGTAGGGATCACACAACTAAGAGGGAGACTAGGTTGGAGAGACGAAGCTTCGTTGGGCCTCACTGAAGATATGGAAACAAAATGGAATTCCTTCAGTGGCATCCTGTGTGAAAATCATATCTCTTTGGAGAATGAAAAAGAAGATTCATTATTTTGGTCGAAAAACCCAAAAGGTGGCTCATTTACAATTAAATCGGGATATAAAGCATGGAAAGATGAAAATTTTGTTGGGGAAACAATATGATGGAGGAGATGGATGTGGAAACTAAAAGCACCAACCAGATGCAAAATAACACTTTGGTTGGCCCTAAAAAACAAACTCCTTACTTGGGACAACTGTGTAAAAAACAAACTCTGAATCCATTTCTCACTTATTCAATTCTTGTCCTTATGAAGATCTGGTAATGAAGCAGATCAAGGAAAGTGTTGGTTGTCAAAATTGACTGGAACAAGGACAGCTTGGAAGAGTGCCTAAAAGAAAGGTCAATGGAAATATCAGTCAGGTTTTATGCTAGCCTCCCAAGTCTATTTGTCACAAATATTTGGTGGGATTTAAACAAGGAAACTTTCAAGGATAAGTTCACTCAGCCAAAAATTACAACAATAAACATTTTAAACCAAGAAACATATTTTAAGAATGACCCCAAGGAAAAAATTCTGCGCAATCCAATTCTCCCCTCTTTGGATTTTGAAATTCTCTAGGGTTATTTTCATGAAGAAAGTCAAGGACATCCTCCTAAGTGCGGAGTTGGTGTGGTTTTATACCTCAACCATTCATATTATATGTTCCTTGGGTATGCTCCAGGAAGTGGGTCCAATGATAAGGCCGACTTTATCACTCTATGATCCCTTTTGGAAGCGACAAAAGCTAAAAATTCCAGGAAGCTTCAAGTATTGGGTGAATCCAAATTGGTGATAGACCAGGCAAGGCATAAATATGAGATGAAGGATGTAAGATTGAAATCTATTATAAGAGACATAAAACTGGCTTTCCAATCCTTTGAGTGGATGTCTTTTCATCATGTGCTCAGAGAAATAAATCTCAATGCAGATGAACTGTCAAAAAAAGCTTTGTTGCTCCCCTCTGGAGCCTGTGGAGTATATGAATACATCAATGGGGAGGAGACAGAAGCAATGGAATTTTTCTTCTGAATCTGTTTTGTGCAGTGAATCTTTCTGAATTTTGTATATGTTTTTTGTAAGAAGTTATGCGCTATGTGATAGTTTTCCAAGAAGAAGAGCAGTAAGGAAAAATATAAGAGCTCTGTTTAGAATAGTAGTGGGTCTGCTTTAATCCATTGAGTGGATGTCTTTTCATCATGTGCTCAGAGAAATAAATGTCAACGCAGATGAACTGTCAAAAGAAGCTTTGTTGCTCTCCCTTCTGGAGCCTGTGGAGTATATGAATACATCAATGTGGAGGAGACAGAAGCAATGGGATTTCTCTTCTGAATCTGTTTTATGCAGTGAATCTTTCTGAATTTTGTATATGTTTTTTCTAAGAAGTTATGCGCTATGTGATAGTTTTCCAAGAAGAAGAGCAGTAAAGAAAACTAGAAGAGCTCTGTTTAGAATAGTAGTGGGTCTGCTTTAATCCTTTGAGTGGATTTATTTTCATCATGTGCTCAGAGAAATAAATGTCAACGCAGATGAAATGTCAAAAGAAACTTTGTTTCTCCCCTCTGGAGCCTGTGGAGTATATGAATACATCAATGGGGAGGAGCCAGAAGCAATGGAATTTTTCTTCTGAATCTGTTTTGTGTAAGAAATTTATAAAATAAAATAAACAAAACTAAACTATAAAGTTAATATAAATGTTTAAAAACAAAATAAATTCGCTTGAAATATTAATCCTTATAAAAATCAATGAGCGATCAAATTTGTGTTAAATATTTTAAAATAACAAAATAAAAAGTAACTGCAAATTAAAATATAAAATAAATAAAAACTAAAAAAATATAAATAAGTAAAATTGTAAAAATTTAAAACACTTTAAACATTTAAACAAGAAGATTAATTATTATATGAATCTACATAATAAATACTATAATTGTTAATATTAAAATAACTATAATAATGAAGATTCATCTTGTTGTAAATGTATATCAATGTTATTAAAGTGATTAATTTGATTGTTAATATTAAAATGATAAGTGGTGATTAATTTGATTGTTAATATTAAAATGATAAGTGGTTAATTTCATTGTTAATATTAAAATGATTATTATAATTAGTAAACAGGTAGAAGTAGAAGGTTGTGAATATATAAAACAAGTATTATAACTAGTATAATCCTGAAGTGGGGTTGAGGAAATGTCGAAGTCAATTGAAGTTGCTACTGTTGGAAACCATTAACATGATGCAAACAACACAATCTTGACAACCACTAACATGATGCAAACAACAATCTACAAATGTTCAATAAATATTAGATTGAGCTAATTGAGTCTCACAGGAAAGAAATATCCTGGCTCATACTCATGTAAGCATAGACATTGGAAATAGTCTTCCGGGGAAGAGGATATATTTTGTAACCATAGACATTGGCAATAGCCTATAATAAAAATAAAAGTGACCAAAATAAGTACTTCAAAACAATCCATAGAATCTCATATTTACCAAACTGAAAATCATTTAGTAGTAACATTGATGATACTTATGAGAAGAGTAAAAAATGGGGCAAGAACAAAAGCAAAGAGTAATACCCATAATGTTATTTGCACCTCTTCCTTGTAAAACCCAGAAAATGCAAGCACCATTGTGGGATCTCTGGGTACTTTCACATCAATTTAGTATGAATATCAAGTCGATTATTGTTAAATGTTGCCACTCTTGCAGAGTAACAAAGCATGTCAGACCATTTAAACTAACATCCAAATTTTGATTTCCCTACAACAAGAAAATAATGGAAATCAAATCAACATATTAAGAAGAACTTACTACACATAGAACAAAAAGACATGGGTAGTGGTAGAAACAATGGTTACAAATCCAAACCCACAAGTTGGAGAAAAAAACAAAGTTGTATTTGACCATTCTTATTGTATTGTTCACAATCTGTACAAATCCAACCGGTGCCATCTTCCTCATCCTCCTCGCTTTCGTCCCCATAATCATCCTCCTCGCTTCCGTCCCCATAATCATCCTCCAATTTGTTTATTTTTGTCGATCACTATCACTTGAATTCGACAAATGAAATATTGGAGAAATCACAATTTTACATTGCTTAAATCAAGTTTTTGAATGCATAAATTAATTTGGCGCTCTCAAAAACCCCAAGGCACCCAAAATATGTAATCTAAATCTGCAATTCTATCCATCTTTCTAAATTTCTTACCAAATTTTGAAAAAAAATGTAGAAAAAAAATAACCCAAAAAAAGTAAAAACTTAGAATGTTTAGACTATGTCGTGTAAGACATAAGCCTTATTGTTTATAATTTTTTTCATTTCATTATGATATGACAAGTGAAATATTTTGCAGGCGTGATCTAACGATAGGTATTTCATTTCAATGAGAGAAATAATTGCTACTTAATAGAGTTATCAAACTTTGAAAGATGAAAGGATGTTCATTTGGTGAGATCAAATGACGTAGATTCATTTAAGGGAGTAAAGAAACTGGGTATTAGTCGAGCTTCTATGGCATGAAATATAAAACCATTAAGACAATAGTTTTGTAAATAGATTTATGGGCTCTAAAATCGCTATGGATTACCATCGGTTTTGTGTTATAGGGCACTCAACGAAATTTTGGCATTTATTTTTCATCATTTATTATACTTAATATTGCACACATTTAAAGGTACTTGATAATTAATGTAGTATTTACTGCATGCTGTAGGTGAAAGGTGGCATTCTATTAAGGATTAACTATTAAAAAGAGGTTATTTTCACTTCTTTCTTCATAAATTTACTCTACGACACTTTGGAAAAGTCACCATCTTGGAAAAGAATAGACTTAGATACGTTGAAACATTTTCTAAAATGGGTTAACCGTTAGCCTGCCAATTTCTTGCTTTTATTATTCTAGAAGATTAACTCCAAATTATGAAAGAGAATGGCTCCAAGAAAGAAATATTTAACCATTGGCTTATCTATGAAACCTTTAGCAGACTTAGAGTATTTAATTGACCTTGTATGGGACATTTACAATGCATGCATTTAATTCAGATGTTTAGGTAAAGCACCTGAGTCAACTAGGGACCATTTTTGTGTTGTGTCTAAGATGCATGCATTTAAGTCGGATGTTTAGGGAAAGTATCCATTTTTGTGTTGTGTTTGACTTGTTTTCGTCCTAGAGTATTTAATTGACATTGTATGAGACATTTACAATGCATGCACTTAATTCAGATGTTTAGGTAAAGTACCTGAGTCAACTAGGGACCATTTTTGTGTTGTGTCTAAGATGCATGCATTTAGGTCGAATGTTTAGGGAAAGTATCCATTTTTGTGTTGTGTCTGACTTGTTTTCGTCCTAGTTGAGCTAGTTAGCTTAGGTTGTGGTTTTATCCACTTTTCATTCACATCATGGAAAGTATTGAGAGAGATTTATTAAACTCGGATATATTAAGTATTAAGAGGGAATCAAATTTCTTAAGGTGTAATTTTTTTATCATTTAATATATAAGAAGTAATACATGACACATAATTAAATGATAAAAAACATTACAACTAATTAAATTTGATCCCTCTTGGTACTTGATAAATCCAAGTTTAAAATAGATCTTGGTATTTTGATAAATCCAAATTTAAGATAGATCTACTCTAGTATCTATAACATATAAATATCTATAACAAATTAAGTGAAATTCACTAGATTTAGATTTATAGTGAAATTCAAAATATATATATATATCTTGAAATGAAATAATAATCCTAAACTAAAGTTTTATTTTTAAAATCACATTTTTTTTTTTAAATAATTAAAATATTAATAAAACATGATGACTAATATAATTTTGAAAATTAAAAATAAATATAAAAGTTAATTAACTAATGCAAATTCATGGTGGTGGGTCTTTTTGCGAGCTTCATGACCTCGCGCTAAAAACTGCAGGCCCGAGGTGCATTAGAATCTTCTCCATTCGAAACCCTCTCTTTTTCATTAGGTATCCCTCATCAGAATTCATCTATGTTCTCATTCCCTGCAAATTCATGGTGGTGGGTCTTTTTGTGAGCTTCATGACATCGCGCTAAAAATCGCAGGCCCGAGGTGCATTAGAATCTTCTCCATTCGAAACCCTCTCTTTTTCATTAGGTTAGCCCTCATCAGAATTCACCTATGTTCTCATTCCCTGCCAGGTGGCATCTCAGAGTCAGGCATAGCACGTGAAGCATGGTGAGATGGAAGACCCGTACGCGAAGGATGTGGATTATGAGTTAAGCTCCATACGAAGTTCGACTTTCAATTCGGTGGAAGATCTCCTCGAGATTTGCCAGAGGCCTTCATCCACCCTCCAAGCCTCTCTAGACCCTTCTGTGGAGAATATTTTTTCTCCCTTCGCACGTGAGAGATTGCTCATCGATCCAGGCATGAATTACAGGAGTTATGGCGTTGATGAAAATGATTACCCTAGAAGGAATGGAGCGGACTTCCCCCAAACTAATACGTTCGAGTTGTAAGCATATTTCTCCCTCCCCAAACCTTGTCGATGTTCATTTGTGTTCGCCTCGTATCTCAGTGAATAAAGACTGCTCCCAGGCGCAAAATCAAGTCATGGATTCAAACCCTGGATGTGGCCTGGACTCAAAGCGAAGAAGGAATCAAAACAAATGCATACGTGAAAAAATATTGTTCTATCCAAATGGTGGTGGAAAAATATTTATCTATAGCCGAGGTCTCCAAAATCAATGACAAAACCCTAGTGTGCAGGTTCGCAGGAAAATCACCAAGTGAGGAAGGTTTAAATCGTTGGGTTGATTTGCACTGGAAGTCGGTTCTTGGATGTTCTCCAGTAACTCTTTGGTGAGAGGTTGGATAAGCATATCGCTTAATTTGGTTGAGGACTACAAATATTTATTAGAAAAGAACTGGACATGGGCCCCTTCTGGGTTAACACTAAAACCGTAGTCGGTGGACTTTGACCCGGTTAGGGAACCAGTGGATTTAATGCGTGTTTGGGCCATTCTTCCTGGTTTACTTCTACTTTTTTGGTCAAGGGAAGCTTTGGAGTCAATTGATAACAAAATCGGAACCGTTGTTGGCATCGAGCCAAACTGGGCTTCAAAGAAGGACCGTTAGTGTGCGTGGGTACAGGTTGAAGTGAATGTGAGGGAGGGTTTGGTTGGCTCAGTGGAAATTGTCTATGGTGAAAATTTTTGGATTCAAAAAGTGGATTACTGGAAGCTCCCTTTCCGGTGCTTTGAATGTCATGATATCAGGCATGTCAGAGCGTAGTGTGTCTGAGCTGCTCCTTTGCTTCAAAAGCATGCTAAAGTGTGGAAGACCAATTCCACTTTGCAACGAGCGGGCTTACTGGACTCGACTTCAGTATAAGGAAGACGAATGAAGGTGGTGCTCAACAATGTCGTTTCTTATCTTATCTTGGAATAAAAAATTATGAAGGCGTCCCTTCCTCTTGAGAATCTAGGTACTTCTCTCAATACCCTTTTTGAGGTCCCTATTTCAAATTTAGTAGTTTTTTAGGCCGATGATCCTTCCCCTGTCCTCGGCCCTCCCTTTCTCGTTGATGCCCCCTTAAATGACAGGCCTCAGACATCGCTTTCTTTTCCTTATCCTATATATTTTCCCCCCTTCCTGCCACCAAAGCTCTCACCTCACCCTATTTCCCCTCAATCGTCTCCCTCTTCCCCCATTGACTTAGTTCATGGTTCAAGCCCTACCCCTTGTCCAAAGTATTCTAAATCTTTGGTCCCTTCCCCTATCTCCCCTTCCTCCTCTTCCAAGGATCCCTCAGCTTCGAAGGTAGTGCTACCTTGTGCTTGGCATTTCTGTCCTAGGACCCTCACCCACCTCCGAAGATTATTCCTTATTTGCCTTGAATCTCCCCTATAGGTATCAGATATGACATTGGGTCCAAAGAAAAACCTTCTAAGGACCAAATTCCATCCAAAGGTGGTTTATCTCTTGACCCCCTTTAGAAGAACCCATTGGGGAGGAAATCCCACCTTCACAAGGCCCAGGAAAGGGCCACAGTCGAGATCAAGAAAGAAAAACAAGCTTCAATTAACAGGGCCCTTAGAGCGGGGATCTCCCTAAACCCCCCAACATGATGATAATTCTACCGTTCAATGAAAGAGGAATTAGGGGCCCTGAGAAAAAATTATCCCTCAAAAGGCTTCTCCTGAACCTTAACCCTAACTTGATTTTGATTCAGGACACGATGTGCCCTGAGAGAAGGCCACAGAGATATTTTCCTCTTGGCTCAAAAACTAGTCCTTTTGCATTGTTGATGTCGATGGAATGTCTGGAGGTTTATTTTCTGGATAGAGCCATGCTTTTAGGGCATTAACCTCTTTTGTATTTTGGTCTGCCATTTCTGTAATTTTAAGATTCAAAGATTTCAATTTTTCTTTTTCAGTGGTCAACATCTATGGACCCTATGCTGGCAGGGTTACTTTTTGGGAAGATCTAAAAAATGCAGAAGCATTCTTTGGTCCTTTCGTAGTGGTGGGGGGAGATTTGAATTTTTCGCTCTCACTACGAGAAGTTTGGGTTGAAAACCCAAAGGAATATCAGCTGAGGTGTTTCTTCCATTCATTTTTGGAGGAAAAACATCTAGTGTATTTGGAACCAGTAAAGCTCACTCCTACTTGGAGGAACTTCATAATAGGAAAGGAGGTTCTTGCAGAAAGACTTGATATGTTTATGGTCTCAGAGGCTCTGCTGGAAATGCGAATTTGGACAAAATGATCAGTAGTGGAAGGGGGGATCTCCGACCATCGCCCTATTATCCTCCATTCAAACTCAGGAATGGAAGCTTCACCTCCTCCTTTGAAAATTAGTCAAGTATGGTTAGAAGATGACGAATTTTCCAATATTGTTAAAACTAAATGGAAAAAACTTAATCCATCAGATATTGACCCTTTGATGATTCAATTCACCGCAAACTTATCCAGAATCAATAAATCTATTAAGTAATGGGTTTCGGTTTGGATGGAGCAAAGTATAAAAATATTAAAAGACTCGGAGGAAAAGTTATCCAGACTGTACAAGCAGATTGATGAAGGTCCCCCAGAGCCACCTCAATTAAAGGAATTAAGGGATTTGAAGGCCCTCGGAAATGATTCTGTCAAAAGAAGAACATATATGGTGATTGAAGAGTAGAGAGTAATGGTTAAAATCAGGGAATAACAATACAAAATATTTCCACTAGTTCTCCAACTACAAAAGAAATTTAAACACTATCTGGGAAATAAAAAATGAGGCGGGGAATTTGGTATGCCCCTTTCAGGAAAAAGCTGAAGCAGGGGCTATCTATTTTGAAAATATTTTCAAAGCATCGCTCGGATGCTCCATATAAGGTATCCTTTCTGTGGTCTCAATTTTACCCCAAGCCTTCACCGAGGACATGAACCAATCTTTGGAAGAGGTAGTCTCTGAGTTTGAGATCAAATCTGCCCTCTTTTCAATGCACAGTGGGAAGAGCCTCGGGCTTGATGGTTTTACAGTGGAGTTCTTTAATACATATTATGAAATAATTAAGGAGGATCTCTTACTAATGGTAAGAGAATCCCAAAGGACTGGGAAGGTACTCGGGGCCATTAACTCCACTTTCCTCTTCTTGACACCAAAATCCCAGGATGGCATAACTTTTGAGGACTTCAGGCCCATTTCATGTTGCAATGTCGCTTTTAAGATCATCTCAAAAGTTATTGCAAGGCATCTAAAACATATGCTAAGCGAGATCATCAGTGAGGAACAATTCGGCTTCTTGAGGAATAGAGAAATTCATGATCTGTAGCAATTTCYCAAGAAGTTYTTCACTCGGTAAAAAGTAAAAAGAAAAAGGCGGTCATCCTCAAATTAGACCTATCTAAAGCCTATGATCGAATAAATTGGACTTTCTTACGCTTATCCCTCCTACAGATGGGGATGAACGTGGAATCGGTAAATTGGATCATGGGGTGCTTGCAAAGCACTTCTTTCGTAGTTCTAATAAATGGGTCCCCCTATTGTTTCTTCAAAGCTTCTTGTGACCTTTGGCAGGGTTGTCCTCTGTCGCCTTTCTTATTCTTGATCATAGTTGACGCTCTACGAAGATTGCTTAAGTTAGCTAAAGAAAATTGAAGGTTACGGGGGTTTAAGTCTCGGAAAACAAAACTATTTCACATCTCCTTTTCATCGATGACTTCTTTTGCAGCATCTAGGGATCCCATGCAGATCTCTCAATGTTAAAAAAAAAACATGGACCAATGTTGTTCAGCTACTGGTATGAAAATCAATGTGGAAAAGCCCTGCTTAGTCTTCCACAATTGTTCTGAAGAGGAGATAGCCTCCTTCTCTAATATCTTTTGTTCCCCAATCAAACCATTAAATTTGGGCTTCAAATACCTTGTTTTCTATTTAAAACCCATGGGTTACTCCAAAAATGACTAGGGGTGGATTATCAGGAAAATCAAAGCTAGAATCTTTGTTTGGGTGAACATGCTTCTGTCTAAAGGTGGAAGACTGGTCCTTCTCAAGGTTGTCTTGGAGAGTATTTTTTTTTACTGGAATTCTATTGATGTTATACCTAAAGGAGTTCTCACGAATATTCATAAGCTCAGTTTCCATTATCTCTGGGTTGTCCAAAATTTAAAAGGGGGTATTCAACTAGAAAAATAGTCATCAATTGCCTTACCAAAAGAATTGGGGGGTTGGGGACTCAAATACATTGTCCCTTTCGCCAAAGCCCTTGTAGGATGAAATCTGTGGAGACTCACCCAAGGGAATTCCCTCTGGGTTAGAGATATGAATTCAAAGTACTTCCCCTCTTTGACAATCATGGAGTTTTTCAGAACTCCTTCTAAATCCTTAAGGGGTTCCATTGTATGGAAGGCGCTGGTCGAAGCATTCCCATTGGTAGGAGGTTGGACCATGTGGAAGGTGGGTGATGGAAAAAACTTGCATATGGGTGAATACATGTGGTTGGGTGTGGGACAAATTTACAAAGCTTCAGCCCCTTTGTTTCAAAAACTTAGAGATCAACATATCATTCATGATGCCAGTGTGGGGATCACACAACTAAGAGGGAGACTAGGATGGAGAGACGAAGCTTCGTTGGGCCTCACTGAATATCTGGCAACAAAATGGCATTCCTTCAGTGGCCTCTGGTTTGAAAATCATATCGCTTTGGATAATGAAAAAGAAAATTCATTATGCTAAGTCGAAAAACCCAAAAGGTGGTTCCTTTACAATTAAATTGGGATATAAAGCATGGCAAGATGAAAATTTTGTTGGGGAAAAAAGATGATGGTGCTCGTTTGAAAATCATATCGCTTTGGATAATGAAAAAGAAAATTCATTATGGTGGTCGAAAAACCCAAAAGGTGGTTCCTTTACAATTAAATTGGGATATAAAGCATGGCAAGATGAAAATTTTGTTGGGGAAAAAAGATGATGGTGGAGATGGATGTGGAAACTAAAAGCACCAACCAGATGGAAAATAACACTTTGGCTGGCCCTAAAAAACAACCTCCTTACTTGAGACAACTGTGTAAGAAGGGGTTGGATTGGACCCAACCGATGTATTTTATGTAAAAATGACTCTGAATCCATTTCTCGCTTATTCAATTCTTGTTCCTATGAAGATCTGGTAATGAAGAAGATTAAGGAAAAGTTGGATGTCAAAACTGATTAGAACAAGGACAGCTTGGAAGAGTGCCTAAAAGAATGGTTAATGGAAATATCAGTCAAGCTTTATGCTAGCCTTCCAAGTCTATTTTTCACAAATATATGGTGGGCTCGAAACAAGGAAACTTTCAAGGATAAGTTCACTCAGCCAGAAATTACAATAGTAAACATTTTAAGCCAAGCAACATATTTTAAGAATGACCCCAAGGAAAAAATCCTGCACAATCCAATTCTCCCCTCTTTGGATTTAGAAATTCCCTGGGGTTATTTCGACGGGGAAAGTCACGGACATCTTCGTAAGTGCGGAGTGTGGTTTTATACCTCAACCATTCACATTATATGTTCCTCAGGTATGCTCTAGGAAATGGGTCCAATAATAAAGTCGATTTTATCACTTTATGAACCCTTTTGGAAGCGGCAAAAGCTTAAAATGTCAGGAAGCTTCAAATAGTGGGTGACTCCAAATTGGTGATAGACTGGGCAAGGAAGAAATATGAGATGCAGGATGTAATACTGGCCTCTATTATAAGAGATATAAAACTGGATGTCCAATCCTTTGAGTGGATGTATTTTCATCATGTGCTCAGAGAACTGAATGTCAAGGCAGATGAACTGTCAAAAGAAGCTTTGTTGCTCCCCTCTGCAGCCTGTGGAGTATATGAATACATCAATGGAGAGGAGACAGAAGAAATGGAATTTTTCTTCAAAATTGCTCCCCTCTGCAGCCTGTGGAGTATATGAATACATCAATGGAGAGGAGACAGAAGAAATGGAAATTTTCTTCTAAATATTTTTTGTGCAGTGGATCTTTCTGAATTTTGTATATGCTTTTTGTAAGAAGTTATGCGCTATGTGATAGCTTTCGAAGAAGAAGAGCAGTAAGGAAAAATGGAAGAGCTCTGTTTAGAATAGTAGTGAGTCTGCTTTAAGGCTGTAAGGTGATTTTTGGACTATAAAATGTATATTTTTAATGAATATAATAAAGCCTTTTTTTCTATGGAAAAAAAAATGATGACTAATAAAGTTTTATAATAAAAAAAATTTTCTATGAAAAAAAATGATGACTAATAAAATTTTATAATAAAACTTTTTTTTTTGACTAATATAATATAATTTTATTTATTGAACTTGTGTAAGAAATTTATAAAATAATAAACAAAACTAAACTATAAAGTTAATATAGTTAATATAAATGTTTAAAAACAAAATAAATTTACTTAAAATATTAATCCTTATAAAAATCAACGAGTGATCAAATTTGTGTTAAATATTTTAAAATAACAAAATAAAAATAAAACTTTTTTTCTGACTAATATAATTTAAAACTTTTTTTCTGACTAATATAATATAATTTTATTTATTGAACTTGTGTAAGAAATTTATAAAATAATAAACAAAACTAAACTATAAAGTTAATATAGTTAATATAAATGTTTAAAAACAAAATAAATTCACTTAAAATATAGTGATCAAATTTGTGTTAAATATTTTAAAATAACAAAATAAAAATAAAACTTTTTTTCTGACTAATATAATTTTATTTATTGAACTTGTGTAAGAAATTTATAAAATAATAAACAAAACTAAACTATAAAGTTAATATAGTTAATATAAATGTTTAAAAACAAAATAAATTCACTTGAAATATTAATCCTTATAAAAATCAACGAGTGATCAAATTTGTGTTAAATATTTTAAAATAACAAAATAAAAAGGAAATGCAAATTAAGATATAAAATAAATAAAAACTAAAAAATATAAATAAGTAAAATTGTAAAAATTTAAAACACTTAAAACATTTAAACAAGAAGATTAATTATTATATGAATCTACATAATAGATACTATAATTGTTAATATTAAAATAATTATAATAATGAAGATTTATCCTGTTGTAAATGTATATAAATGTACATATTAAAGTGATTAATTTGATTGTTAATATTAAAATGATAAGTGGTTAATTTCATTGTTAATATTAAAATGATTATTATAATTAGTAAATAGGTAGAAGTAGAAGGTTGTGAATATATAAAACAAGTATTATAACTAGCATAACCATGAAGCGGGGTCGAGGAAACGTTGAAGTGAATTGAAATTGTTGATGTTGGAAACCATTAACATGATGCAAACAACACAATCTCGACAACCACTAACATGATGCAAACAACAATATGCAAATGTTCAATAAATATTAGATTGAGCTAATTGAGTCTCACAGGAAAGAAATATCCTAGCTCATACTCGTGTAAGCATAGAGATTGGCAATAGTCTTCCGAGGAAGGGGATATATTTAGTAACCATAGACATTGACACTAGCCTATAATAAAAATAAAAGTGACAAAAATTAGTACTTCAAAACAATCCATAGAATCTCATCTTTACCAAACTGAAAATCGTTTAGTAGTAACACTGATGATACTTATGGGAAGAGTAAAAAATGGGGCAAGAGAACAAGCAAAGAGTAAGCCACATAGTGTTAGTTGCACCTCTTCATTGTAAAACCCACAAAATGAAACCACCATTATGGGATATCTGTGTACTTGCACATCAATTTAGTATGAATATCAAGCTGATTATTTTTAGATGTTGCCACTCTTGTAGAGTAACAAAGCATGTGAGACCATTTAAACTAACATCCAAAATTTGATGACCCTACAACAAGGGAATAATGGAAATCAAATCAACATATGAAGAAAAACTTACTTCCCATAGAACAAAAAGACATGGGTAGTGGTAGAAGCAATGGTTACAAATCCAAACCCACAAGTTGGAGAAAAAAACAAAGTTGTATTTGACCATTCTTATTGTATTGTTCACAATCTGTACAAATCCAAATGGTGCCTTCTTCCTCATCCTCCTCGCTTTCATCCCCATATTCATTCTCCTCTGGTAGCCCTGCATCCAACTTCCCACGGTGCTCCTCGCCGCGTTGATCTCACCACTTCCTCCATCATCTTCCTCCTCCTAATCATCTTCATCTTCGTCAGATTCCGACCGTTCATGATCTTCGGCATCAGCTTTGTCCAAATACTTCAAGTATTTGATCATGTCGAAAACTTTAGCTCTATAATCCACAACCCTGGTCACTGGGCACTTGTAAAGATCCAGTGAAACGAACTTCAACTGTGTCAGCGGTGCAAGATCATCAATGTATTGAATTTTTTTGTTTGACAGGTCAAGGTCTCGAAGCGATTCGAGTCCTGCTTATACCCAAAAATACAAACACCTGTTTATTTGATAGTCGCTCAAGATAAGCTTCTTGATATGTGGCAGGCGAGGAAAATCAACTAGAGACGGAACTCCGACATTCACAATGGACAATTTCTTTAACTGCTCAAAATTTTCTAGCAGAGACAGTGGCAAGAGGCAACCATGGGTGCATTTAACCACACCATCTAGCGTTAAACTGTGATTTGAGGAAATACCCTTATGTCCATCCAAGGCCGCTTCCACTGCTCTCTCCCACACCTCGTCCATTCCAATCCAACTCCAGGAGCTGCAAATTTGTTTATTTTCTGCAAACATTGGCCCCAAAACCCTATTGAATTTCAAAACCATAAATAAGTGTAGAGAGTTAGCCAAACGTTGATCTAAAAAGCTTCGGAAGGATGTGTTCTTATGCAGAAATCAATGGATAAAGAGTTGAGGGTTTAAATCTTGCATCGAACCTCATAATCCTCTAGACTTCACACCAATATGTAGGAAAAGTTTTTTTATTGTACATGCGGTGAAAGGTGTCGATGGGATCGACAAGTGGAGTACAGTTATAACACATGAGGCAACGATTAACAGGGACACATGGTTTTCTAAGAGGCCGTGAAAGGCGGTGACAGGATCGGCTGGGGGAGTACAATTCTAACACATGGCAAGAATCTGGGACAGAATATAGATCAAATATGAGATGGCACGTGTCAACATCCAAGTGGTTCTGGACAAACGACAAAAGGCTTGGAAAGAACCTTCCCTTAAAAGAACGCCTTCGACATAATTATGAAAATAATTTTAATAATTTAAATATACTAAAGTGATTACTTTAATAGTTAATATTATTAGTTAAGAATTATCTTATTTTTTAATGTATTAAATAATTGCCTTATATTTTAATGTATTAAGCATTGAGAGAGATACAACAATAAGCAAGCACAAACTTATGGATTCTTAAAAGATAGAGGTTAAGATGAGTTTAGGTTGATTTATTTTATTATTACTAATATTATTTTATTATGTTCAATTTTTTTTACAAACTTCATATTGTAAATGAATATAATGGAACATGTCAAAAGTGATTAATTTGATTATTTATATTAAAATGATTACAATAATTGTTAAAAAATAAAACTTTTGTAATATCCAATTTTGATCTTTGGATAGTTTGAAATGAATTGTAAATAAATGGATATAATGATGAGATTTGAGTCAATGTGAGCTTAGATAGATGACCTAATTTTTAAGTGATGTAAATATCTTGTATGATTTATTGGCGCAATACTTAAGGCTGGGACTCAACTAATGAATTACTAGGCATGTGTTTTCAATAATTATGTTTTGTAAATACCATGAGGTGGGGTTTCCATGGTATACTCAAGATATATAAATATTATTTCTAAAACTAATATAAAGGCCCAAGGTTGGTTGTTGAGAGCATGAGAAGGACTACGATTCCACTAGAGGGGAATAGGAAAAGGAGTTTAGGGTTAGAAAATAATGCTAAGTTGCCCAAGTTTCCTAAATTTCATTCATTTTCACCATGTGCCTTATTAAAGAACCACAACTACTAGTCCTTGAATGCAAGTGGTGGTTGGTGGGGAAGTCCACCTTCCATAGTTATGAATATGTGAGAGTTAAGTACAACACTTGGGGGGTGTAAGAGACCCCATCCCCATAGGGATTCAAACCTCATGGAAATCCAAACCATTATTTTTTCTCATGCACTCTCTTCATGAAAATTTGAATGGAATATTACTATTGGTTCATTCACTCC
>ML782241.1:528997-560560 GCA_009831015.1 Picea engelmannii
AAATAGGAATAAAAATTGTTATTTTTTAATTGATTAAACAAAATAGGTTTTTTTGTTGTTTCTTTTAGTTTTGTTTTTGCTTATTAATTATTTTTAATGTTTTTTTGGGTTTTTTTGTTTTTTTCTAAATGTTTTTATTGGCTATTTTTTGTCTTTATTTTTTATGATTTTTCTAATTTTGTGTGGTTTTTTATATTATTGAAAAAAAAATCTATTTTTTTCTTTTTTGCCTTTATTTTTCTTTTTTATTTTTATTTCAAATAGGGCTGTGAAACTTTTTTTAAAACATGTGTTTTTTTTCATTTTTTTAAATAACACTAGTTTGGAGAGTTTTATTTTTTTAATTAATTTATTTTTAATTATATATTTAAAATTAAAATAAAATAAAATAAATATATAAATTTTCAAGTGGCATTTTAGGAGTTAGTTTTGAGTTTCTTCTCTATGATGGTACCAACTCTCAAGGTCGTGATTTCAATTATGTATTAATTTTAACTCTCCCCCAAAAAGGGTGATACTGGTATCATCACTTTTCGACTCGAGGTCAATTTTAAGGTTTTAAGTTTGTGTGATGGTCATGATTTCAAACAAGTCGTAATTTAAGGGTCTATTTTGAGGGTTTTGTCCACAACAATATTGATTCTCAAGGTTGTGATGTCAAACAAGTCATAATTTTAACCACCACAAAAAAAGGTGCTACCGGTAGCACCTATTTTAAAAATGTGGGTTGATTTTGGTGTTTTTGACACAAAAATATGGGTTTTTTGGACCATATTTTGTTGGAATACTGAGAGGGGGGGTGAATCAGTATGAGCCCAATTTTTACTTTTAATCACAATATAAAACCTCCAATAAATATTATGAGCATTCAAACTATTATTAACACCATAAACATCACATAAACATAGTACACTAGAATTTTACATGGAAACCCAATGTGGGAAAAACTACAGAATATTTTTCTTATTGATCAAAGAGTATATTCATTGGAAGAACCAACTTCCTATTTCTCCAGCTACAAATGGAAGAAGAATCCAACCCCCTGTTTACAGGTTGCAACCTGAAGGAAGCTCCAACTTTCTAATTTATTTGGCTCCAACCAAAAGGAGGCTACAACCCCCTTTCCTTGCCCTGTCCAACCGCCCTGAAATATAGATGTAGACCAATCTGTCACTACCTCTGTCATTGATAACATGTTGCTGCTACTGTCTCTGATATTTCTGTTGTTTCTACTGATATCAATATCTCATCAAGACTGACCCCACACACACCTCATACCAAGATCCACAAGAGAATTCTCCAAATCAACTGCTTATGAATCACTAAGACATACTTGTTCATGATTTCTTCAGAATGCTCATCCTAACACACAGGAAGACATACCTTCAATCTTGTAGCTGACCTGAGTTTCAGATCCTTGAACTTCACAAAAATTTCCTCACTGTTCCAAGACCCTATGCACTGTCTACTCGTAGGTATCTGCGCTTTTCCTCACTGCAGCCCGCAGATGTCTGCACTTTTCCTCCTAAAACCCATGGATATTCTTAAGGAATCCCTGTATGAAACCCATTCTCCGTACTCTCAGCTCCTGAAAACTTCTTACTGTTGGAAACTTGGTCAATACTGAGAGGGGGGGTGAATCATTATTGGTTAATTATTTAAACTTTTAATAATTTTAACTTATTAACAACAATTGATCAACAACAATAAACTTGAATATAAAATCAATCCATTAATACAAGTTACAATAATTATTGGGAGACACCAATCTCCTTGTTCAACGATTCAACCCTAACAAGAACCAACTCCCTTGTTTTAGGGCACCAATCCTAGGAAGCACCAACTCCCTTGTTTACGGCACCAACCCTAGGAAGCATCAATTTCATGTCTTCAAACTTTAATTAGTAAAGGACTTTAGTCCTTCCTTACTCCACCCTTCCACCCTCACTTCATAAGTATCTTCGACTTTCTTCCTTGGACTTTGTACTTGTTTCTGATCTTCTGATGTAAACCGCATAGACACTTTCCTTTCACCTTGTTTGTATTCGTATATACTTTCCAAAATGTATAAGGTTGAACCATTGTGTCTTTTAGTAATGAAACATTGCACCCCTTCTTTTAATTAACAAAAATGGTGATTTCATTCATTGATTTTCGTACACAAAATTGGACATTGATTTCCTACGAATATTCTGGACTGTCGGAAATGAATTTTACAATTCTACAACATGGGTTTTGTGTAGAACATGCCCAATTATCTGACACTCAATTTTTTTTCCATAACATGTGTGAGGTGGCCGGTACAGATGGTTCTTTGAAAGCAAGTTGCCCAGATTTTCCTTTTGCCGTTCGATTCCAGATCAACTTTAGTACATTTTACCTTTTCATGAATGTCTAAATCGACCTCCATATATCTCCTTTGTTGGTGACTATTTAAACTCAACTTGTAAACATTTTACTTGATGGTGTATATTAAAATAAGTTCCCTCTCAGCTGCTAGTCACTAAAGATTCGACTTGGTCTTCACCCTTTTTCTTATTTGCTTCCTCATTCGACTGACAAACATTTTTTTGGTTGACTCAACTAGGAGAAATTTCGACTTGATTATTTCGATTTTGGTCCACCCAAAGCTTCAGCCTCAACCCAACTTGTATTTCCCAATTTAAGTATGCTTCTACTTCAACCTTTAGGTTACTTCTTTCTTGGACCAATTCGACTTAGAAGAAAACCGACTTGTGTAATTCGACTTTGGTAATCCCGACTTGCTTCGGTTTTGAATTCAACTTCATCTTCGATCTTCGACCTCTTCGATTTTGAATTATTCTACTTATATGACTTTGACCTTCGACTTCTTCTACTTATCTTACTTTGACCTTCGACTTCTTCGACCTCTTTGACTTCGACCTTCGATTTGGACCCATGATTTTTTTGACTTCGATTTTCGACTTTTTCAACTTCTTCAACTTCAAATTTTTGTTGAGATGTTTATACCAAACTTCTTGATATCTAATACATTTTATTGAAACACTCGACTTTTATCTTTTCTCCTTTCATTTAGATAGTCGTCTTGACCCATTTAATTGTTTCAACTCAACTTAGGGTTTGACTGGTCGAGACTTTTCTTGTTGATACTTTTATACCATACTTATTGACATCTACTTGATTCTTTTTGTATCAATTCCAATACCAAATCCATTCCCAACATTGACCATATTGGTCTTCTTTGTCATCAATTCCAACCCCATAATACTAGGTCCAACATTCTCCCCCTTTGGCATAGATGGCAACAAAGTAAAACTCTCTATTTTTAATCGAGTTTTTACTGCTTATCCTCCCTCTTTGACAACAATTACAGAAGAGATCTTTATTTTCTCCCCCTGAGGCGATGATCCCCCTAAGGTGATGTTCCCTCTGTCCATGTGTTTATTTCTTCTGATGAAACTTTTGTAGTTTTAATGAGGTATGGGAATTACTCCTAATTTTTTCCTAAGATTTTCAAAGGTGCTTCTTGGTAGAGGTTTTGTAAAGATGTCTGTTATTTGTTCTTTTGTGTCTACATATTCTAATTTCACCACTTTTTGAGTAACTTGATCTCTTAAGAAGTGATATTTGATTGGGATGTGTTTGGTTTTAGAATGAATTACAGGATTTTTAGAGATATTTATGGCACTAGTGTTATCACAGTTAATAGTAATGGGATGATCATATATTACTTGTAAATCTTCTAATGTTTGCTTCATCCAAAGAACTTGTGTGCAGCAAGATGCAGTAGCAATGTATTCTACCTCTGTTGTAGAAAGTGATGTGGATTTTTGTTTCTTACTTAGCCATGCTATTAGGCATTCTCCTAGAAAAAATTCTCCTCCACTAGTGCTTTTCCTATCATCTATACTACCAGCCCAATCTGCACTAGTGTATGCAGTTAGAGTGAAGTATTTATCTTTCGGATACCATAATCCAAGTTATAAGGTGCTTTTAAGATATCTGCATATCCTCTTTACTTCTTTTAAGTGAGTTTATTTAGGTGCAGATTGAAATCTCCCCATGAGTCCTACAACCTGCATGATGTCAGGTCTTGTTGTTGTTGAATAGAGCATACTTCCAACCATTGATCTGTAAATAGTTTGGTTCACTTTTGGTGAGTCATCTTCTAGGCTTAGTTTACATCCAGTGACCATGGGAGTATTCATAGGTTTAATGTCTTCCATTTGGAATTTATTTAACATTTCCTTGATATATTTGGCTTGGGAAATGAATATTCCTTTTTCTCTTTGAGTTACTTGTAAACCTAAGAAGAAGGACAGTTATCCCAGCATAGACATTTCAAATTCTTCTTGCATTTTGGTTGCAAAATTTCTGGTTAGTATAGTAAGACTACTTACAAATATGATTTCATCTACATATACCACCACAATAATCATGTTTTGATCCTCACTTTCGATGTATAAATTGTTGTTAGTAGTCCCTCTCTTATATCCTTATTTTTTCAGGTACTGATCAAGCCTTAAGAACCATGTTTTGGGGGCTTGTTTAAGACCATACAAGGCCTTTTTTAGCTTGCACACATAGTCCTGATTTTCTTTTAACATGAATCCTTCTGGTTTCTCAACATAGACTTCTTCTAATGTTCCATTAAGTAATGTTGACTTGACATCCATCTAATAGATTTTGAAATTTCTGAAGCATGCAAATGCCAGGAACATTCTGATGGCCTCAAGTCTTGCTACTGGAGAAAGAGTATCTTCAAAATCAATAACTTCCACTTGGGAATATCCCTTGCACACTAATATGGATATTTTCTTTATGATCTTCCCATTTTCATTGAGTTTTTTCTTGAATATACACTTAGTTCCTACCACATTCTTGTCCTTGGGTCTTGGAACTAATTCCCAAGTCTGGTTCTTCTCTATTTGGTCTGGTTCTTCTTTATTTGATTTAGTTCTTCATCCATTACTTTTATCCAATCTTTACTTTTGTTGGATTCTTTAAATGACTTAGGTTCTATCAGGGGTAACATTGCTTGTTCTGAGTCAAATGTGAGTTTCCTTCTTGTTTCCACTCCTGCATTTTTATCTCCAATAATTTGACTTTCAAGATGATTCTTTTGAACCCTTTTTGATGGGGATTTTGGCAAGGGTGTTTCTTCATCATCTTCATCATCAGTGTGGGGTTCGTTTTCTTGATGTTCTTCATCAGCTTCTTCATTCTGATATTCTCCATCACTTTTATCATCATATGTTGATATGTCCTGGGGCATGACTTGTCTTAACTTTATATCATCTATCTTTACATTGGCACTTTCCACCATTTTATATAGTCTTAGGTTATAACATCTATAAGCCCTTTTTTTAGGTGAATATTATATAAATATGCCTTCATCTGATCTTGGGTCAAATTTCCCTAGATTATCTTCATCATTTTTTATGTAACACTTACCTCCAAAGACTCTGAAGTGTTTCACTGATGTTGGCCTACCAAACCATAGCTCATAAGGTGTTTTGTCATGGTTAGGTCTTAATTGTGCTCGATTGAGTATGTGAACTGTTGTGTATATTGAATCTCTCCAAAACTTATCTAGAAGTTTGGCTTCATTCGGCATGGTTCTTGGAGCTTCTTGGACAGTTCTATCCTTCCTTTCAACCACTCCATTCCGTTGAGGAGTCCTGGGAGCTGAAAATTTTCTTTTGATTCCATGATCTTCCCAAAGGTTAATGAACTCTTTATAGGTGAATTCTCCTCCATTATCTAATCTCAGACATTTAATTTTGAGATCTGTTTCATTTTCTACAAAGGCTTTGTATGCCTTAAATTTTTCAAAGGCTTCTAATTTATCCTTTAGAAAGTATACCCATGTCATTCTTGTGTAGTCATCAATGACCAACATAAATTAATGTTCTCCATGTATACTTTTAGTTCTAGTAGGACCACATAGGTCAGTGTGAATAAGCTCCAAGGTTCTTGATGAATAATGCTCTTTTTTCTTGAACCTGACTTTTTTTTGCTTCCCTATTTGACAATGTTTACAAATAGGATTTGAAGGATTTATAATATTTGGAAGATCCCTTACTTCCTCCTTCTTATTGGATTTGATTAAGTTGTCAAATATTATATGTCCCAACCTTCTATTCCATAACCAACTTTCATCTTATTTACCTAAACAACATTTTTCTTCTCCTTCCATGTCAATGATGTACACATTGTTGGATGTTCTTGGTGAAACTACCACTAGCTTCCCTATATCTTCTCTTCTTATCTCACATTTCTGGGAAACAAAGGTAAGTATGTGACCTTGATCACATGTTTGAATTACACTTAGGAGATTAGGCTTGATATTTTCTACTAAAAGCACATTTTATGCTTTGGCCTTGTTATTCCCTAGGCTAACAGTGCATTTTCCAAGTATCTTGGCTGACACATTATCTCCAAAGGTGACTTTTCCTTTTTTTTTCTTCGTTAACTTGAGAAATTGGCTTTGATCTCCAGTCATGTGTTTAGAACATCCATTGTCTACATACCACTGACATCCTCTTTTTTTGGCATACATGGCTACTTTACACTATGTTTTCTCTACTTGCTTTTTCTTCCACACTTTCTTATTGTTGGGAATATTGATCTCTTTGACATACTTTGAAAATATACATTCATTGGATTCATGTCCATAGTTATTACATTTGAGGCATTCCATATTGTAATCTTGTAATGGAGAGAACGAATTATAGTTTCTTTATCTGTATTGAACTTCTGACTTCTTTGGACATTTTTTGGATTGTGCCTTCTATAGGATTTACAATATACCGCTTTGTCTCCAAAATTATTGTAGGAATAGCAATATCCAAGGAATAGATATTGATATTTCCAAGGAATAGATATTGATATTTGTTAGAGGGATTTCTTCTGGTGATTGTATTATTCTTGTCATCTTTTTCTTTAGTATGGGGTGTTGATTTCTGTTTATTTGGGACGGTCTCCAATGGCATCATCCTTTCCTTATTATATTCTCTTCTTAAGGGGATTTAAGATAATCTGCATAACCGATTGGTCTTTCGACAGATCCTTGTGATGTAGAAGTTGAGTCTTGGGTGTATCCCAAACCAGTCTTGTTGTTTGGTGGCCTCTGACTACTGGGAATTTCATCCAAGATCTTTGAACTATTTTCAAATTTTGATCCCTTCTTTTCTTTCACAAGTTTACCTTTTAGTACCTCAATCATAGCTTCTAGATTCTCACATACTTGTTCTCTATCATTGAGTTGTTTTAAAACGAATTCTTCAATTCTTTTATCTTCTAGGAGTTGGGACTTCAAATTACTGATGGTATGTTCTAATTCTTTGATGGTTCTTGATGCATCTATTTCTCTTGATTGATGTGATTCTTCAAACTCTTGAAGTTGTGCCGTCAATAGATTGTTCTTCTTTTTATACTTTCTTAGTTCCTCCAGAGCACTAATCAGTTCTACTTCTATGCACACTTCTCCTTCAAATTGAGAGTTTTCTTTATCATCTACATCATTATTTTGAGTGTTCATTCCCATAAATAGAAGTTCTGAATCTTCATCTTCACTTTCTTCAGAAGAGTTGTTGTCCTCTTTGGTGTAGGAAATTCTTCTTCTATTTGTAGTATTTGTTTTTGTTCTTTGTCTTACCCTTCTTATGTTCTTTATGATTTTGAATTTCTTCATCATTACTATCCTCCTGCTTGGGATATGGACATTTTTTAGCAAAGTGTCCAACTTTGCCACAGTGGAAGCATATCAGAGGAAACTTCCCCTTGTATTTACCAATCCCTTTCTTAAGTTTCTTCATAAATTTAGATACTTCTTCATCGGATATATCTCATAAATATTCATTAGGTACTTGCTCCTGCTTCTTCCTTGACTTTGATTCCTTGAAGGTTGTTTATCCTTTTGTTGGTTTTTATTGTCATGTTCTCATCTCATATGCTATGAGGATCCCATGTAGTTCATCCACTGTGAGCGTATCAAGGTCTGTTATGTCTTCAAGGGTAGAAATTTTGGAATCATACCTCATAGGTAATGATCTCAGGATATTTTGGAAAATTGGTTTGTATTTGAGTTATTATTCTAATGCTCTGATTGAATTGACAATTTCATCAACTCTTTGAAGACATTCAACTATGTTTTCTTCCTCCTTCATTTTTAAATTTTCAAACTGATTTCTACAGGGTTGTAGTTTGGCTTCCTTGACTTTGTTGTCTCCTTCATATATGACCTTCAGTTTGTCCCAGATCTCTTTTGTTGACTTACAATGCATTACCTTTACAAATGTAGGATTGGTTAATCCTCCTAGAGTAAGATTGACTGATCTTGAATTGTCATTGCATAAATTCTTTGCAATAGTATCAGTAGGTGGGGTAGATGGTGCAATATAACCAATTTCAATAGCTTTCCAAACATCACATCCAAGGGCTATGAGATAAATTTTCATTCTCACACTCTAAAATGCATAATCATCCCCTTTGAACAAAGGTGCTTTGTTGGAAGACATTCCCTCTTGTTGATCTATTGCTTCATAATCTACCTTCCAGTTGTTAGACTGTGCAGAAGGCACTCACTCTGATACCAATTGTTTGAAACTTGGTCAATACTGAGAGGGGGGGTGAATCAGTATTGGTTAATTATTTAAACTTTTAATAATTTTAACTTATTAACAACAATTGATCAACAAAAGTAAACTTGAATATAAAATCAATACATTAATACAAGTTACAATAATCATTGGGAGACACCAATCTCCTTGTTTAGGGCTTGAACCCTAGGAAGCACCAAATCCCTTGTTTTAGGGCACCAACTTGTTGACAAGCAAATTTGACCTGCCGTCAATTGGAAGGATAGACCCGGTCCAGGGTTGTCTAATTAACCCAAGCCGTTTGATATGACCTATCCTGATGGGTTAATGGCTCCGTTAGCCAACTAGGGTCATAAAGATATCAAAATGATATAAACTAACTAAAGAAAAGATTCTAACAATCGACACAATAATTACAAATATTTATCTAAAAATGTGAATATACAAATGATTATTAATAGTTTATATACAGTTTACAAGGTTTGCATGAAATCTTGTGAAAATGATTGTTTAATAAAGTTTCTGAATCAAATATGAACAACACTTCTTTTTGGTTTTTTTTTAAAGATATTAAACAAATAAATACTAAATGAATACGATTGAAACAGTGACACAAAAACAATCAAAGTTGATTAATGTAATCATCGTTTCATTCATAAACCACTCTAAATAAAAGAAAAGAATGCATCTACTAACCTCTAACTGATCAATCAACTGAGTTTATCTTCCTGTGTTGTATGAGCTCCTGCCTGTACTATTGTTAAGGGAAACCTATAACAAAACAATACTAGTACTTCCAAAATACATTCAAAGAAGTATTTGATATTGGAGTAAATTAATAACAACAGAAAGACAACTAATTAAAAATCATGTGATCTTAAGATAATCAATATTTAAGAACGAAAGAAAACTCAATTCTGAGTATATATATATATATATATATATTTAACTGGGGGAATCGACAACTCGCAGTTCTCGTACTCGCGTGACACGGGGTCGATCCCCGTCGGCTACCACTATAACCCCAGGTGCAACCACCCAACCCGTAAGAATGGCGCACGAGTAAATCCGGGTGAGAATCGAACATGAGACTTCATTTTACAAATTTCCTTCCATTTACACGACACTTGCCAATCCGTCTACACCCGTGTGGGCAAAGGTAAGCGGGTTTGGCCTAGTTAAGATTTTTTCCGTGACTAGACCATGTCCTTGCTCGGGTTTGAGCACAGGACCTGACCTTCGTTGCAAGAACGACTTTACCATCTAGCCGCCTCCGCTGACCTTTTCTGAGTATTGATATTATCCATCATTTAACATTAGAAATAAATTCCACAATAATCAAATGATCGATTGATCACACATAAAAAATGGAATAAGAAATTATGGACAACATATAACATTTAACAGTATGAAAACACCATATGATGACAAGCTAAAGCTAAAATCAACCATAATAACATTCTCATAATACAACAGTAATGAAATAATGAAATGGAATAAGCATCACATAGGTCTAAAGCCAAAGATGAATTGCTTTCCCATATTCTTTCTCAAAATCACATGCCCATACTGTAGTCCTGGAAGAATTTTTGGGATAATAGACTCTTAAAGATGGAAAAAAATTAATTAATACACAAATGATATCAATTAACCATGTATTGATAAAAAAGGACTAAAGCTAATTTAAATCATTTCATAATCAATTATTAAAAGAATATGAAGATATTATAATGAAAATAAAACCATTTTACTCACAGGACAAAAGCCATTAAACAACCTGGAATTCCATATTCTTCTTTGAAAATACTTGTCCATTCTTCCAACGATTCCAACCATCCGTTACTCCATTTGAAAAGAAGAAAAGTTCAAAAAATAAATAATATACAAAAGAGAAAGGATAAAAATCCTCCTCTCCAATTCTTGGATCTCCATGGCTCTGAACTTTCTCATATATTTATACAATGAATGAACAGTCTGGGCGTCACTAATTATTTCCACCACTTGAAATTTGCCTCGTAAAGAGAGACAAATATCTCTCCAATTGTGCATTTGTTTGGAAAAATGTCTACGCAGAAGGTAAATGGGTCCATTGGGGAAAGAGTTTTCAACCATTTCTTCAAATTCCTCATGGTTTGGTTGCAATCAGTCCCGCAAAATTGTGTCTCTGTTCTTGATGCATTTCCAAATTTTATCTGTTGTTTCTCATAAATTTATTTGCAGCAATCCAATATTATTTTTGGATCAATCATCTTGAACGTATTTAGATAATAAAATCAAGCCATGATCAGATCCGTACCAAATAACTGATAATAGAAACCCGTGAAACAAAAAGAAACTTAAATTAATAACCTAAAAATTGTGAATAAAACAAAATCTAAAACAATAAAATAAAAAATGAATTTAAACTAACTATAAGTTCTAAACAAACATTGTTTATAATTTCATTTCAAATATTATCTTAAAATTCTAGAAGCTTCGAATTAATGGAGAAGAGAAAAATATTAATTTTGGTTTTTTACAAAATCAAACAAATGATAGATAATTCTTTTTTTTTTTATTATTATTTTTATTTTGAAATGAGATGCAAAATGATTTTTTTTTTTTTAATTAATTAATATCACCAAATGATTTTATGAAAATGAGAAACCAACCAAGATATTATTTGATGAAGTATTGAACCCATTATTCAATATATTCAAACTTGCTAATGAGCAAAAGAAAGAACACATAATCATAATTTAAATGAAAGTAAACAATTGGTCAAAATTAACGTTTTTGTTTAAATTGAGATTTCTATGCTCATTCCTAAATTTTGACACATACTCTTGTGATGAATGTCTCATACTATAGTGAATGTCTTAAGTTTGTATCAAAGCAAGCCACGGTATAGAACTATTTGAAAAGGTTGATTCTATAGCTCATTATAATTATCAAGATTCTAATGGGGGCCCTTTAAATTTTGTAAAAATTTAGGGGGAGTTGTTGGGGCCCAACAAATGGCGACTTACTAGGTGAACCAGTTATCTCTTATCTGGTAAGATTTAATCTCGGGAAGAAAAGAATAAGATTTGAAAAATGATTTAAGCTCCCTGAAATAAATTCACTCTGAGACCATATAGTATTAGGATAAGCTCAATGTTATAGCCAAACAATAGAATTTTCTTTGCAGGGGATTATAAATTGAAATAATGTCTTAATCAAAGATTCATGATGTTTATAAAAGAACTTCAATACCGTTGACAGAGCCACTGCTGTCAGCAGGCATCCATAGCCTCGGTATGGATGTCATTTAACCCACTCAAATGATTTAATCCCATCCAATAGTTGTATCCACATGATGTATACTTCCATCAAAGTTAATTTAAAAACATATACCTGCTACCTGTCGACTCGACATTGCTTCACTGCCAGCAGACCCGTTCAGTACCTCGACAAAGTTGTCTTGGTATCATGTGTGCATTTACCTGCTTCCAGCGAGCCTGTTCAGTACCCCGACGGGTTTACAAACACTTCCCACACTTAAGTGCTTTCAACCCTCTTATGCCACTTTTAAATAATAATACAATTATAGATTTCTTGATGACAAAGAGAGCGGGGTGATACTTGAGGTTAATTGCAATATAGGTGAATAGTTGATCATGTTATTTATTTACTTTCAAAACTGGAAGTTTTATCATGGTTTAGAGATTTTAGATTTCCTTTAAGAAATCATCTAGAGAATGGGAAGCACTTAAAAGTGATTCCTTAAGAATATGGAAGGCGTAAAAAGTTTAAAGATCATCGTAATTCTCAAATATTTAAACCACATCTCTGGTGTAATCCTCTGGTAAAGACAATTTGAGGACAAAATGAAAGTGACAATTGACTTAAAAATCAATTGTCTGAGCTATATCGTAATATGAGGACCTCTTTGAACTATTTCAATTTGGTTGAAAAACACAAGTCTTAAAATAAATGATTCCTTCGACAATAGCTCTTTGATCATAAATATATTGATTCAAAAAAACAAATAAGAAGAAAATTCATTCAAAGCAATCAAAGAAAATAAAAAACACACAACAAACCAAATCAAATTTTATTAATGAGAAACAAAATCAAAACAACAAAAGAAAACTTTTCAGGAAATGATTTTGGCCAAAGATAAACTTGAACTTTTGGATCCACTAGCATCTCACTGTAAAATAAAGGAAGAACTAAATCATATAAAATATTGTGTGCGAGCAAGTTCTTTTCTTAATATAGTGATACATGAGATACTACTTTGACCAAGCATTATTATTAAAAATAAAAGAGACTAAAAGAAAATAGAAAAATCCTTATTAAGATGAGTGTAGTCCTACTCGTGGCACCTTAGGTCAGGGTTGAATTTATAGTTCAAATTTACTTATCTCTTTACTTTCCATTTTAAAATTTCCATGATGATAATGTGTTTGAAAAGAAATATTCAACGAAAAGTAGAGAAAAAGATTTAAAGTGGACTTCCCCGACAACATTCATATTATGGTTCTCTTGATGTACCCACTTGTGTTCATAATTGCATTATTACACAAATAAATATTGATAAAAATAAAATAAAGGAAACCTACTCCTAAACCTACTCTAAACTACTAAATAGATCAAAACACTAAGTAAAATCGCATTTCCAATGTAGCCACAAGAGCATCTTCAATCCTACAAGGCATAGAAAGTCGAAAATCAGAATAAAAGAATGTAGTATTTGGAGATACAAAAGAAATATGTCATGCTTACCTCCTATATATTCTTTTAAAAACAAAACAAGCATGACCTTACCATTCTTTTGAAACTTCTTGATGTATGAATCCTCCAACCATTCTGCAATATTGTCGTGATATGAGTCATAATGGCATGGAAGAATGTAAGTAAGTTTGGAAAACTTGTCAAGATTATGGGCAACTGACATAACCATCAGCCAAGGCTGAAGTGCCCCATCCTCCTGACAATTCTCTAAGTGTTGATTAATTTCTTCACATGGAGGATCTAAAAGAAATATGTCATGCCTACTTCCTAGATATTTAGGTAAAAACAAAGCAAGCACAACTTTATCTTTATTATGAAAAAAAATTATATGCGAATATTCAAGCCATCCTACGATCCTGTCATAAAAATGAGGATGCAAACTATGACTTTGATGAAACGAATATATCAATGGGGAACGCATCATAAGAGGATTCGTGACATCAATTAGATTATTGGTTTGAATGTTTCCTTTGATGAGATTGATCATTTCAAAATGTGAAGCATAAACATTAAAATTCGAGCTAATCAAAGAACGAATATGCAGCGTAGAATGTTTGATCTCCGTAAGAGAGAGTGCATTGTCTTTTTCAAAAATAAACTGTGTAAAATCATCTTACAACATGCCTTTTTCCCATGTGAGTGATGGAAGTGAAAGAGCGTCAAATCCGACTTTATAAATGTTATGTTTGGAATTAATTTCACCAAATCTTGGCATATCGAAAGGATATGATTATGGCGGAAAAGAGTAGGATGTTGTGGGTAAAGTATCAAGTCCACTAGAATCTAAGAAGAGATAAGGATATAAAGAGTAAAAGGAATCAGAAATAAACACATGAAAGGAATTTCTTGAGCTATGATATTTAACAATGGTATTCTCAAGACATTTCTTTTCACTTTCTTTAAAAATTTCACTCTGTTTCGGTGATAAAATCTTCAACATAATATGCTCATCTAGGTTTGCCTCCCGTATGATAGATAATTCAAAACTTTCATGGAAAACATATGATCTTTCATGTTGATAAGGTACGATTTGAGGATGAAGGTTTAAGGTTTATCCTTCCAATTGCATATTTTCATCTCTAATCAGTTTCGTAGGAGTGTTAGAATGTTTAAGATGATTTTCGTCACCTAAGTATTCTTCAATAACTGAATTTAAATATTGATTAGAGCATGAGTTACAAGAATGAGGACATTCACCTTGACCCAGAATCGAATCTTCTTCCACGATGATTGAAGACTGAAAATGCAATGATTCAGAGGAAAAACCGGTTTGGTTGTCAGTAAGAACCTTGTCAATAGATTCTACCTCCCTTGCTTGTTCAAAATTTTCGGATGGATTCCTCTCATCCCGCAAACAAAATTCTTCTTGCAATTGAGTGATAGGATTTGTAACTGGTTTGTCATTCGCGATTGAATATGACTGGATGAAAGGGATGCAAGCATCATAGATGAGATTTAATACAAATGACATGTCATCAATATTAAATTTACAGAGAACATGATGGATTCTTGTCGAAAAGTCTTCTAAAGATGAATCACCATTGATTCGCAAAGTCTAAAATTCTTCACATAATTGATTGTAATCATAAATTTCAAAAGCATCTAAAAATTCCTCTACAAATTGAAACCAATCGAAAATGTGATATGCCGGAAAAGACTCAAACCAATGTTCAATCCGACCCTAAAAGTAAAAGCGAACAATCTACACAAAAATTTTAAATCAGAAATGTCATGTTTGATGCATTTGCACCAAAACTTGTTAAGGTGGTCTTTAGCAGATACATCCTCCTTACCATCAAAGGTGAGTTTGGACAAGCGAGAGACTGTCTCGTTGGGAACATCAAGTAATGAGAAGTGAAAAGCATGTTCCAACACAGTGATTTGGGGAGCCATGGGGCAATTAAATACATTTGAAATAAAGGCTCCTACAAGGCCAACTTGTCAGTCAACCCTCCTTCTAGTGCCATTTGTTTAAGGATTCAACCCTAGGAAGCACCAACTCCCTTGTTTTAGGGCACCAACCTTAAGAAGCACCAACTCCCTTGTCTTAGGGAACCAACCCTAGGAAGCCTCAACTCCCTTGTTTAGGGAACCAGCCCTAAGAAGCATCAACTTCCCGTCTTCAAACTTTAATCAGTAAAGGAAATTAGTCCTTTCTTTCTCCACCCTTCCACCCTCACTTCATAAGTATCTTCAACTTTCTTCCTTAGACTTTGTACTTATTTCTGATCTTCTGATGTAGACCACAGAGACACTTTCCTTTCACCTTATTTGTCTTCTTATATACTTTCCAAAAGGTATAAGTTTGAACTATTGTGTCTTTTAGTAATGAAACATTGCACCCCTTAATTTAATTAACACAAATGGTGATTTCATTAATTAATTTCTGTACACAAAATTAGACATTGATTTCCTACGAAGATTTTGGAGTGATGGAAACAAGTTTTACAATTCTACGACACGGATTTTGTGTAGAACATGCCCAATTAGCCAACACCTGAAAATTTTCCCTAGAACATGTGTGAGGTGGCCAGTACAGATGGTTATTTGAAAGCAACTTGCCCAAATTTTCGTTTCATCGTCGGATGCCAGATCAAATTCAATACATTTTACCTTTTCATAAATGTCTAAATTGACCGCCATATATCTCCTTTGTTGGTGACTATTTAAACTCAACTTATAAACATTTTACTTGATGGTGGATATTAAAATCAGTTCCCTCTCAGCTACTAGACACTAAAAATTTGACTTGGTCTTCACCCTTTTTCGTGTTTGCTTCCTCATTAGACTGACAAACATCTTTTTGGTTGACTCAACTAGGATAAATTTTGACTTGAGTATTTCGATTATGTTCCACCCAAATTGCTTCAGCCTCGACCCAACTTGTATTTCCCAATTTAATTTTTCTTCGACTTCGACCTTTAGGTTACTTCTTTTTTGAATCGACTTGACTTAGAAGAAAATCGACTTGTGTAATTCGAATTTGGTTGTCCTGAATTGCTTCGATTTCTACTTTGACTTTGGCTTCGATCTTCGACTTCTTTGATTTTGACTTCTTCAATTTCAACTTATCTGACTTCGACCTTCGACTTATTCTACTTATCTGACTTCGACCTTTGACTTCTTCAACCTCTTCGATTTCGACCCCTGATTTCTTTGACTTCAACTTTCGACTTTTTCTACTTCTTCAACTTCAACTACTTGTTGAGATGTTTATACCAGACTTCTTGATATCTAGTGCATTTTATTGAAACACTTGACTTTGATATTTTCTCCTTTAATTTAGATATTCATCTTGACCCATTTAATTGTTTCGACTCGACTTAGGGTTTGACTAGTCGAGACTTTTCTTGCTGATACTTTTATACCAGAATTATTGACATCTACTTGATTCTTTTTGTATCAATTCCAATACCAACTCCATTCCCAACTTTGCCCATATTGGTCCTCTTTGTCATCAATGCCAACTCTATAATACTAGGTCCAACACTTACTTCACTGGACTTCTTTGTCTTCGACTCACTGCCTCAGATCTCCAACCTTTATTCTCAACAATGATACATAGAAGTGATTTACAATTGAATCTTCTCTGTGTTTTAAAAAAAAATATCATAATGACATGCAATTGCCATGTAATTCACATGCAACTCACATGTAGCTTGTTATCTTCTATTTACAGCTACTTTACTTCAACATGCAACTTGTTCAAGGGTTGAAATCAATGACAACCAATCTTCCAACATCTAAACTTACGACAATTAATATTTTTCGATAATTGATTAATCCCTAAAAACTTTTTCAAAAATTAATTAATCCCTACAATAATTATTCTTTCAACAATTAATTAATTAATCTTTTAACAATATCCCCCTTTGGCATTGATGGAAACACTTAGACACAAAAATGGAAACATTCATGCTCATGTTGGCTCCCCCTATCTTCATGTGTTGGATCCCCCTATCTTCATGCCTCTTCTCTTCCTTTCCATGCATCTGTTTTTATGTCCCCCTTTGACATCAATGGAAAGGAAGACTTCTCCTTGGGGATGCTCCCCCTATCAGTAAGCCTCTGATTTCTACTGATGTTTCTCTTCATGGTGCTTCCTTGTGTACATGTCTGATAAAAAACATTCAAAAAGTATTCAAGTCTTTCAAAAGCCATTCATTGTGGGGCTGAAACTACTCCAAGTTTCTATCTAAGATACTCAAAGGTCTCCCTCGAAAGAGGTTTGGTGAAGATATCTTCAATTTTCTCTTTTGTACCAACATGATCTACCTTGATGTTCTTCTCTGTAACCTATTCCCATAGAAAGTGAAACTTGATCATAATGTGTTTCGTCTTAGAATGCATCATTGGATTCTTAGAGATACTTATAGCACTGGTGTTATCACATAATATTGGAATAGGCTCATCATATTCCACTTGTATGTCCTGCAAAGTTTGCTTCATCCAGAGAACCTATGTACAACATGTTGTTGATGCAATGTGCTATGATTTTGTTGTGGACAATGATATTGAAGACTATTTCTTTCTCAACCAAGATACTAGACAATCACCCAAGTAGAAGGTTAATCCACTTGTACTTCTTCAGTCATCAACACTTCCTTCCCAATCCACATCCATGTATGCAACTAGAGATAGATAGTTCCCTTTTGGATACCATAATCCATAGTCTTTTGTTCCTTTGAGATATATGAATATTCTTTTCACCGCCACAACATGTGTTTCCTTCAGTGCTGCTTGAAATCTTTCCACATGTCCAACTATCTGCATCACATCCAGTCTTGATGCAATCACATAGAGTAAATTGCCAATCATCGATATGTAGTCTTTGATCTTCATCCTTGGATATATCATATTTTCTCAATTTGCAACAGATCTGCATGGGAATACTTATGAGCTTTCAATCTACCATTCCAAACTTATTCAACATTTCTTTGATATACTTAGTCTAGGAGGTGAAAATACCTATATATAGCTGACATATGTGGAGTCCCAAAAAGAAAGACGACTCACCAAGTAATGACATTTCAAATTCATTATGCATGTCTTTAGAAAATTTATGACTCATCCTATCATCATTACTGCCAAAAATAATGTCATCAACATAAATTTCAGTTATTAACAAATTATTTTGATTTCCCTTTATGTATATATTGTTGTCTACATTGTCTTTCTTGAACCCTTTTTTTTGTAGATATCTTTCCAATCTTGAATACCATGCTCTGGGGGCTTGTTTGAGTCCATACAGTTCCTTCTTCAATCTACAAACATAATCTTCCTTTTATGATAGTAGAAATCATTTTGGTTGTTCTATGTGTACTTATTCTTGTAGTTCTCCATTTAGCAATGTTGAATTTACATCCATCTGATATACTTTGATTTTCTTTGAACATGCATAAGCCAAGATCAATATAATTGCTTCCATTCTGGCAACTGGGGAAAACGTTTCTTCAAAATATATTCCTTCAAAGTGATCATATCCGTTGCATACTGACCTTGATTTATTCCTGGTTACCTATCCATCCTCATTCAACTTGTTTCTGAATACCCATTTTGTGCCAATCACATTCTTATCCTTAGGCCTTGGAACAAGTTTCCATGTTTCATTCTTCTCTATCTGATCCAGTTCTTCTTCCATAGCTTTGACCTAGTGTTCATCGGTGTTGGATTCTTTAAAATTGTGGGGTTCAACTGTGGACAACAGAGCTAGATGTCATTTTTCTAGTGAGCGTAATTTTCTTCAGGTTTCAACTCCTACAACTTTATTCCCAATGATCTATTCTGATGGATGATTTTTCTGCACTCTCCGGCTAGGAGTTTTGGAAGATATCTGAAGATTTTGTTGGTCATCTTTCTTTTGCTCTGCTTCTAGATGATATTCTTATTCTTTTGATTCTGCTTCTTCTACTTCTTCTTTTAAATCCTCTTCTTCTTCCTTCTCTACTGAGTATTTTCTTTCTTCTTTGGAATTTCGTACACTAGCCTCGCCAATATGTACATTGATGATTTCCACTATTTTGTTGAGTCTCATATTGAAACACTTGTATGCCTTATGTTTGTTTGAGTGCCATACAAATATGCCTTTATCAACTTGGGATTCAAATTTTCCAATCGTGTCATCTTCTCTTTTGATAGATCACTTGCTTCCAAATACTCTGAAATGCTTCACATTTGCGGGTCTTCCTTTCCATATATGATAGTGAGTCGTATCATTGTTACTTATGAGCATTCCTCTATTCAAGATATGAACTTCCATATGTACTTCATGTGCCCAAATGATTTCACCCAACTTGGAATCTTTCAACATGGTTTTTTCCATCTCTTGTACTGTATTGTTCTTTCTTTCAACAACTCCATTTTGTTGAGGTGTCCTAGCTGCTGAAAATTGTCTTTTTATCCCATGTTCGCCAAAAAAACCCGTGAACTCTTTCGATGTAAAATCTCCACTGTTGTCTGATCTCAGGAATTTGATTTTCAAGTCTGTATTTTTTTCAACCATATCTTTGTATATCTTGAAGTGCTCAAATGCCTCTGACTTCTTCTTAAGAAAGAAAACTGTAGTCATTCTTGTTTAGTCATCAATCAACAACATGAAGTACTATTCACCATTTAATCCCTTTGTCCTTGTTGGTCCACATAGATCGGTATGTACAATATCCAATGGTTTTGTTCCTGAGTACTCCTTTGATTTGAATGTGGTCCTGGTCTATTTTCCTTGTAGAAAAAGTCTTACTTAGAGTATTCGTTGGCTTTGAAATTTCAGGCATTTCTCTTACTACTTCATTTCTGTTGATTTTGACAAGATTTTCAAAGTGCATGTGACCCATTCTTCTGTGCTAGATCCAACTTTCATTTTTCTTTCCTAAACAACAACTTTCCTTTCCAATTTCATTCAAAACATATATGTTGTTCGGAGTCCTTATAGTTGTCGCCACTAACTTGCCTGATCCTTCTTTCCTTATTTAACATTTCTTGAGTTGAATTGAAGTGTGTGTCATTGATCAAACATTTGAATTACACTCAATAGATTGTGCTTCATATCTTCAACCAATAGAACATTTTATGCCATTGCATCTTTGTTTCCAAGCTTAAATGTGCCTCTACCTGCGATTTTATCTGAATGATTATTTCCAAATGAAATTGATCCATCTTTTTCTTTCTTCAAGGTTAGAAACTTTTTCCTGTCACCTGTCATATTCTTTGAACAACCACTGTTAACATACCAATCACTTTTCCTATGTTTTTCTTGTAGAGAAAGCGAGCATTTATTATTATTTCTTTTCCATATCCCTTGTGGTTCTTATATCTGACTGCTAATTTTCTTCTTTGATTCCCTGGATGGAATAGTGAATTTACAATTATTCACTATATGACCAAAATTGTTGCATTTGTAGCATTCTACTTCATCGCTCAATGAACCAAAATTGTTTTGGTTCTTGTTGTATGCTCCATAATATCTTCTGGGACAACCTACATTGTTTCTTCTATTCTTGGCATAGGCTTTACAGTTTACAGCTTTATGTCCAAAATTAGCATAATTAAAACAGCGACCATAAAAGAATCTTTGATACCTGGGAATAGATGATCTTCTTTGTGATGCACTCCTTCTGAATTTTTCTTCTTGAGTCTTCTTTATTTCTAAACTGTTATTATTTGGGGGTTTTCATTATTCCTTCTTGACTAAATTTCTGACAATCTATGCATAGCTTCTTTGTCCTGCTTCCTGTTATGTTGTCTTGGAGCTCGACCCTTTCTCATTATGTACTTGATTAAATACTATTATGGACCTATCATCTAATGATATTTGACTTTTGATGATTTGATCCAATAATTCGATGCTCTTCTGCTACATATCTTTCTTCTGAAGATATTTCCTTAAAGAGACTAATTATGCTTCCAAGCTTTCGATCGTTTTCTCCTTTTCTTCTAACTGAATTCTAAGAATTTCCTCAATTCTTTTGTCTTCTTCTATTTGAATTTTTAGATTCATGATCATCTGCTCTAGTTCTTCAAAGTTGGAATTCTGAGATCCCTCTTTCATTTTTAACTATGTCTTGAGTGACTTGTTTTTCTTCCTTTCTTTCCTAAGTTCTTATAATGCACTAATTAGCTCTACTTTGAGATTGAATTCATCTTCTTGTTTAGAATCATATTATACTTCCATGAAGAGCACTCTTTCTAAATCATTGTCACTATCATTATCCTCCTTTTCTGATGAGGAACTTTCCTCCTTTGAGTATAAACTTTTCTTGAAGAATTTGTTTCTTTTCTTGTTTCCTATTTTATATTTATTTTCCCTTTTAGAAGCTTCTTCTTCATCATTGTCTTTATTCCTGTGAGGACATTTAGAAGAAAAATGACCAATACCCCCACAATTAAAACAATTCAATGGAAGCATACATTTATACTTTTCAGTTCCTTCTTTAATTTCCTTACGAAGTTAGCCATCTCTTCATATTCGTCTGAATCATCAATGCAATTGCAACTTGGTTTTTACTTTTGCTTGTGCTTCTTATTTGTCTTATTGGATGCCTTGAAATTTTATTCCATTGTGACTGGGTTCTCCTATTCTATTCTCATTTCATAGGCTGTAAATATTCCATGTAGCTTGTCCATGCTCAATGTACCGAGATCTTCTCTTTCTTCTAGGGTTGATATTTTAGAATCAAATTTCATAGGAAGAGACCTCAATACCTTTTGAACAACCACTGAGTCATCAACTTCTACTCCCAATCCTTTAATAGTGATAACTACTTTGTCAAATCAAAGAAGGTAGGCTGCAATGTCTTCACCTTCCTTCATCTTCAACTGTTCAAACTTAGATCTGAAAATTTGAAGCTTAGCTCCTTTTACCTTGGCATCTCCTTCATAAATATTTTGGATTTTATCCCAAAGATCCTTTTCACTATCACAATGCATCTTTGAAAAATACTAAATCAACTATACTGCTTAGAATAATACCTTTAGCCTTTGAGTTGTTTTGCTGAGTTTCTTTCCATCTCTGTCAGTTGGGGGAGTGACTGGTGTTGTATACCCATCTACTACCGATTTCCAAACATCAAATCCATGTTACTGTAAAAAGGTTTTCATCCTTCTGTTCCAGAAGGTATAGTTCTGATCGTCAAACCTTGGTGCTCCAATATTAGCGTATTCCATGATCTCCTTCTAGTGGNGAACCCAATTAGTACTTTTAATCATAATATAAAACCTCTAATAAATACTACGAGCATTCAAAATATCATCAACACCATAAAAATCACATAAACATAATACACCATGAATTTTACATGGAAACCCAATGCGGAAAAAACCGCAGAACGATTTTCTTATTGATCAAAGTGTACATTCATTGGAAGCACCAACTTCCTATTTCTCCAACTACAACTGGAAGGAGGCTCCAACCCCCTGTTTATAGGCTACAATATGAAGGAAGATCCAACTCCCTAATTTATCTGGCTCTAACCGGAAGGAGGATACAACCCCCTTTCCTTGCCCCTTCCAACCGCCCTGAAATATAAGTGTAGACCAATCTGTCCCTACCTCTGTCACTGATAACCTGTTGTTTCTATTGTCTCTGATATTTTTTTTGATGCTACTGATATCAATATCTCATCAAGACTGCAACCACATGCACCTCATACTAATATCCACAAGAGAATTCTCCAAATCAACTACTTATGAATCACTAAGACATAAATTTTCCTAATTTCTTCAGAATTGATGCAGTGTCCCTACCTCAGTAGGGTCTGTTGACCTCTCAGTCTAGGATTGTTCTTCAAGCTCCCTGGCTGAAATCTTTGAGTCATTTATCTGAATTCTCTTCTCCTTATACTGGGTCAAACATCAGTGTCTACTCCTTCTTTTCATGCTCTTTGATAGTCTTTGATGGCTGTCCTTTTCCTACGGTTGCATCTGTAGCACATGCTCTAGCCTCAACTGGGTTGCTTGGTAGGAATACCTCAATTCCTCCAATGATCAGAATGCATTTCTGATCCTCCTCTGTCAGCACTCCTTGTTGATCTGAACTCATATCTGAGCTCATGAGACTCTCAGATAGTCTCATCTCCTCTCCCTTTCCCACTTGACAATCTGGGATTCCTCTCCTATCATCCTAGCAGTCTATGAGATCCTGCAATGATCCCATCTCATTGGCCACCTGGAAATCTGAATTTTTATCGCTTCCCCCCTGGTAGTATATGAGATATCTTGTTGATCTCATCTCCTCCTCATCTCTGATGTTTCTCCCAATATATGGCTCACAGATGTGAACCACTTCCTCTGCATCACCGAGGTTTTCAGCATGCCTCAACCACCTCCTTACTATCTGTTGCTATTTTCTGGCCAACAACTTTTGAAAAGGCCATTTTTCCTTCCTGTTCAGAGGCCATTCGTACCTCCAGTGTACCTTTGCCTCCTACTGCATCTTCCATGCTATCTATTCCATCCTTTCTCTTATCTCAATGAGCTCCAGATCCATTTCTGAATTGTATTTTTTCTTGCGGCCTTCTTTCTAACCATGCTCATGGCCTTTAGTAGCCATTTTCACCTTCTACCTGCCCTCTTGGCAAGTTTGTTGTTCACTCTGCAACCGAGAGCATCTCTAGCTTCTCCTACAACTCACCTGGCATTCAAATGTCTATTGCCTACATGCAAACAGATCTCCACTCACAAAGCATTTCACTCTGTCTCCATTTTTCTCTTCTGCCTGAAATCTACAAACGAAATCATGCCCCTGATACTACTTGATGTAGTCAGACTGTCTTCTGCTTTCTTTCTCTCCATCTACCTACTCTCATTAATTACATTGAATTACATTCAATGGATGTCTAGTACGGATCGGATCTAGATCTTTAGTGAACTGGAAGCCCTAGAGAGAAGGGTGATAGTGAAAAGCCAACACATCCAATAGATCAACAAAGTCTATGTTGTCTGTTTCCTCTTCTGCTGTAGGCTTCAGTGCTGCAGTCATCTCCTGTTCATCTCCCTGGATGTAATCTTTGAGCCATTCCTCTAAATTCTCTTCTCCTTCTACTAGGGAAAACATTTGTGTCTTCTCCTTCTCCTCATGCTCTTTGACACTCTCTACTAGCTGTCCTTTTCCCTCAGTTGCATCTATAACACATGCTCTAGACTCAACTGGGCTGCTTGGTAGGAATACCTCAATTCCTCCAATGATCAGAATGCATTTATGATCCTCATATGTAAGCACTCCTTTCTGATCCAAACTCATCTCTGAGCTCATGAGACTCTCGGATAGTCTCATCTCTTCTCACTTGCCCACCTGGCAATCTGGGATTTCCCTCCTGCCATCCTGACAGTCTATGAGATCCTCCATTGATCCCATCTCATTGCCCACCTAGCAATCTGAATTGTTATCGTTGACCCCCTGGCATTCTATGAGATCTCTCACTGATCTCATCTCCTCCTCATCACTGAGATTTCTCCCAATATCTAGCTCACAGGTGTGAACCACTTCCTTTGCGTCATTGAGGTTTTCAACATGCCTCAACCACCTCCTTACTATCTGTTGTTGTTTTCTGGCCAACAACTTTTGAACAAGCAATTTTTCCTTCTTGTTCAGAGGCCATTCGTACCTCTAGTGTACCTTTTCCTCTTGCTGCATATTCCATGCTAGCTGTTCCGTCCTTGCTCTTATCTCAATGAGCTCCAGATCCATTTCTGGATTGCATTTTTTCTTGCGGCCTTCATTTTGACCACGCTGATGGTGTTTAGTATCCATTTTCACCTTCTACTTTCCCTCTTGGCAAGTCTGTTGTTCACTCTGAAACCGAGAGCATCTCTAGCTTCTCCTACAACTCACCTAGCTGTCAAATGTCTGCTACCTATGTGCAAACAAATCGCCACTCATAGAGAATTTTACTCTGTCTCCGTTTTCCTCTTCCACCTAAAATCTACAGACAAAATCATGCCCCTGATACTACTTGATGTAGTCAGAATTTCTTCTACTTTCTCTGCCTCCCTCTTCCTGCTATCTACAGACAGGAAGTGTCTCTGATACCACTTGATGCAGTGAACCTACCTCGGCAGGGTCTGCTGAACTCCCGGTCTAGGATCATTCTTCAAACTCCCTGAGATGGAATAGCTCTTTGGTCCCTATTGGAACCTCCACTAAACAATTCCACAGGTCCTCGTGAACTGAACCCGCATGAACAAACTCTAGGTGCAAGCTCCCTCTCCATGTGACCACTGGCTGTGACAACACACCTACTTTAAAAAAGGTGCTACATGAAATCTTAGAGTTTTGGGCGCTATCTCTTCTGGATAAGCCCCTTCCTTTCACGTGACCATGGATTGCGACCATGGGCCAACTCCCTTCATGACTTTGCACTTCAAATCTTTTGAGAGCTGCCTGCTCCCCTTTCCCAATTTCTGAATCGGTGAGTTCTCTCGGTGGAACGCTAGCTCCTCTCGCTAGGCCCCTCTCTCCATACGACCTCGACCTATGACCTGGGGCTTAACTACCAAGCACTTCAGGACTTCTCCTTTTGCGTCTCCCGAGGGAAATCCACTTCCTTTCCTCTGAAGTCTGATATGAGAACTCCCTCCAAGACCAAATCTATGGTCTACGCTCTCCATTCGATCGACGACTGTGATCAAATTGCAAGTTTGCATTTCGGGTATTTGTTGTGGGCCAAAACCGATACTCCTTATATTCATGAGTGTCAAATCAATGGCTCACAACTCCTTCTGATCTAATTATCTAGATCTTTTCTTACGAATCAGAAGTTTGTGTTTTGGGATTTACAAAAACAGCTTCCTCCATTCTCCCGACTCCCGATTCCTGATTTCCCAATATCTCCTTCCCAAGAAAGGAATCAATGGTCTAGATCTCTCCTTTTAGCCATCGAATGAGATCAAATCGCGAACTTGGACCTCGCGAGTTCTCACTCTTCCCCTTGCAAATCTTATGATGTTTTATTTCTCAAACTCTCAGATCTGTTTCCACCCGTCTATCAGATGATGGATGGTTCCGATGATTTTAGAACTTCGCAAAGTCCACTCTTTTGTGCACTTTTGAAGGGTTAAATTCCATGCACTTACCTTGATATCCAACAACTATTGGTCCACGTTCTCAGATCCAACGACTAGGATCTCCTCCTCTCCTGCGCACTCGTTCCTCTTGTCTAGACTCTGATCTAGCGATCCAGATTCTTCACAGTGCTCGATCCAACAGCCACTGTCGCTCCTCCTCCTGAGCTTGCACTTTCTTCCCTGACTTGGAAGAATTTCTAAGTGTCAAAGCTCTCGAACTTTGATCCTTCTGTGATCCCTGATGACTTTGGGTCTCATCTGCGTTTATGGAAACACTACCTCTCCTAAGATTTCCTCAATGTAATTTGACCTCACCCTGGCGCATTCTCTCTCCTGAGCTTAGGGACTTGGAATAAGTCTGACTCTTATGCACTCCTTGTGCTATCTCTTTTGATCTTGTCAAACTTTCTCAGTCTCTAAGGGAATCGGCCCTTCTACGTCTTCCAAAAGACTTTCTAGTGCCCGCCTGACATGTTTTGCGCTCGACCTCCTGAGCTTACGAACATGAAACAAATTCTCTTTGCGCGCACTCCTTGCACTCGACTGGCCTTCAACCTTTCTCCCGTGGACTTGGATATCTATGGTTTCATCTTCACTCTTGAAAGTGTTATCTCTTCTAAGATTTTCGATTTACTTAGTCTCCTAAGAGTCTCGGCCCTTCTGTTTCCTTTCGAAGGAAAACTTCATGCCCACCTTTTTCTCATGCACACCTTGCAGAGCTCTTTCATACAAAGTGTTCAGTAACTCTGTGAGTGTCCCCTCCTTGACACTTCTCTTTTTACAGAACTTGAGGTAGAGTTCTCTTTGTGCACGCCTTGCACTCGCTCGATCCCACCTGGCAGAGCTCTACAGAATCATCAACAATTATGTTTTATGTTCTATTCCTCCTCCACACAGTATCCCTCTAGAGTATTTAGTAACTCTGAGTCTCCTCCTGAGTCTGCAAACTATCCTGGTGTTCCCTCCTAGCACGTTCTCCTCTGAAATTGATTCGAGATTCAGATGCACACTCTTTGCGCTGGCTACAGAAATTCCAACGTTCTGTTGTGCACTCCTTGCATAGCCTAAAGAACCCATAAATAATTCAAAATCTCTCAAAAAAATAGTGGATTCTATCTATCCCTGTAGATGGAAACCTATCACATACATCTACAACATATATTCATAAACACACAAAGACAACATTCAAAGAGAGGGCTGGCACCTCTCCCCTCCTTGAATGCACTTGAATGTGTTGTCTACCTGGCACACTACTGAGGTGGAGCGATGCTACTACATCATAATTCACTGCTGTGAAAAATTCATGAGATCCTTCTCATGAGCTTCCCATCTCTATTGAAATCCTCCAGGATCCCAAACTCTCTTCTGGAGCTGTCCACCTGCTCCACTATTGTGCTTCTATTACTGTTGCTGCTTCTTCTTCTTCCCTGTTTCTATGGTAGGCTCTCCTCCATTCATCTTCCTCTTCCTGACTACTTCTATTGATGACTTCAACATCAGTCACCTTATCTCCTCTATCACCACTATCCTGGTGTGTCCTCCTAGCATGTTCTCCTTTGAACACAATTCAAGATTGAGATGTGCACTCTTTGCACTAGCTATAGAACTTCCAAAATTTTGTTGTGCACTCCTTGCATAGCGTAAAGAACCCATAAACAATTCTACAGCTCTCAAACAGATAATGGATTCTATCTATCCCTGCATATGGAAACCTATCACATACATCTACAACATATCTTCATAAGCACACAAAGACAACATTCAAAGAGAGGGTTGGCACCTCTCCCCTCCTTGAATGCACTTGAATGTGCTGTCCAGCTGGCGCACTGCTGAGGTGGAGTGATGCTCCTGCATCATACTTCACTGCAGTGAAAAATTCATGAGCTCTTGCTCATGAGCTTCCTAGCTATGTTGAAATCCTCTTGGATCCCAAACTCTCTTCTGGAGTTGTCCACCTACTCCACTGTTGTGATGCTACTACTACTGTTGCTTCTTCTTCTTCTTCCCTGCTGTTATGGCAGGCTATCCTCCATTCAACTTCCTCTTTCTCACTGCTTCTGTTGCTAGCTTCAACATCAGCCTCCTTATCTCCTCTATCACCTCTTCCAGCTGTTCTTCTAGCTATCTCTTTGGCAGTCTTCTCTGTTGCACTTCCTCCTTGGCAATGGGTAGATCAACTCGATTCCCCCCTTCTTTTTAATTCTTCTATGGCATTAGCTTGCCACTCCACTGCAAACTCCAATTCTGCAATCCCGTCACTGAGCTGCTGCTCAGCTTCTTCCTCTAACAAATTAGCTTCTATCAGCTCCTCTTGTGTTGGTTCAATTCCATCTCCCTCCAGCTGCTCCTTTGGCTGGTATACTCCTCCATCTATCTCCAACCTGATCTGTTGGATGTGAATGCTTTGCACTATCACCCTTCTCTCCAAGGATTCTAGTTCTTCATACAGATTAGCAAAGTCTATGTTGTCTGCTTCCTCTTCTATTGCAGGCTTCAGTGCTACAGTCATCTCATGTTCAGATTCGTGGCTGAAATATTTGAGCCATTCCTATGAATGATCTTCTTCTTCTACTGGGGAAAACATTAGTGTCTAATCCTTCTCCTCATGCTCTTTAATAGTCTCTGCTGGTTGTCCTTTTCCCACAGTTGCATCTGTAACACATGCTATGGACTCAACAGAGTTGCTTGGTAGGAATACCTCAATTCCTCCAATGATCAAAATGCACTTATGATCCTCCTCTGTCATCACTCCTTGCTGATCCAAACACATCTCTAATCTCATGAGACTCTCGGATAGTCTCATCTCTTCTCCCTTTCCCACCTGGCAATCTGGGATTCCTCTCCTGCCATCCTGGTAGTCTATGAGATCCTCCAATGATCCCATCTCATTTCCCACCTGGAAGTCTGAATTGTTATCGCTTCCCCCTTGGAAGTCTACGATATCTCTCATTGATATCATCTCCTCCTCATCACTGAGGTTTCTCCCAATATCTGGCTCACATATGCGAACCACTTCCTCTATGTCACTGAGGTTTTTCAGGATGCCTCAGCGAACTCCTTACTATCTATTGTTGTTTTCTAACCAACAACTTTTGAACATGCCATTTTTCCTTCCTATTCATAGGCCATTCATACCTCCAGTGTACCTTTGCCTCCTGCTGCATCTTCCATGCTAGTTGTTCCATCCTTGCTCTTATCTCAATGAGCTCCAGATCCATTTCTGGATTTCATTTTTTCTTATGGCCTTCTTTCTGACCACGCTCGTGGCCTTTAGTAGCCATTTTTACCTTCTACCTTCCCTCCTGGAAAGTTTGTTGTTCACTCTGTAACCGAGAGCATATCCAGCTTCACCTACAACTCACCTGGCTATTGCCTACGTGCAAACAGATCTCCACTAATAGAGAATTTCACTTTGTCTTTGTTTTCCTCTTCCACTTGAAATCTACAGATGAAATCATGCCCCTGATACTACTTGATGTAGTTAGAATTTTTTTTTCTTTCTCTGCCTCCCTCTGCCTACTGTCTATAGATAGAAAGTGGCTCTGATACCACAAGATGTAGTGCCCCTACCTCGACAGGGTCTGCTGACCTCCCGGTCTAGGATTGTTCTTCAAACTCCCTGAGATGGAATAACTCTTTGGTCCCTGCTGGAACCTCCACCAAAAAATTCCATAGTTCCTCACGAACTGCACCCATGCAAACAAATTCTAGGTGCAAGCTCCCTCTCAACGTGACCACTGGCTATGACCACACGCCTACTTAAAAAAAGGCGCTATGCGAAATATCATAGTTTTAGGCGCTAGCTCTTTTGGCTAAGCCCCTTCCTTTCACGTGACCATGGATTGCGATCGTGGTCCAGCTCCCTTTGCGACTTCATGCTTTGGATCTTTTGAGAGATGCCTACTCCCCTTTCCCGATTTTCGAATTAACGAGTTCTCTCGGTAGAACGCTAGCTCCTCCCTCTAGGCCCCTCTCTCCATACGACCTTGAGATATGACTCGAGACTTAACTACCAAGCACTTTGGGACTTCACCTTTCACGTCTCCCAAGGGAAATCCACTTCCTTTCCTCTGAAGTCCAATATGCGAACTCCCTCCAAGACCAAATCTTCGGTCTACACTCTCCCTTCGATCGACGGCTATGATCAAATCGCGAGTTCACGTTTTGGGTATTTGCTGTGGGCCAAACCCGATATTATCGATATTCACGAGTGTCAATTCAACTACTCACAACTCCTTCTAATCTAACGATCTAGATATTTTCTTGCGAATCAGAAGTTCGCGTTTCAGGATTTCTGAAAACAGCTTCCTCCATTTTCCCAACTCCCGATTCTCGATTTCCCGATATCTCTTTCCCACGAAAGGAATCAATGTTCTATATGTCTCCTTCCATCCAATGACAGAGATCAAATCATGAACTCGGACCTCACGAGTTCTCACTCTTCCCCTTGAAAATATTTCGATGTCTGAGTTCTCGATCTCTCGGATTTGTTGCCACCCTTCCCCCGGACGATGGATGGTTCCGATGATTTTGGAACTTCGGGACTTTGCAAATTCCACTCTCCTGTGCACTTTTGAAGGGTTAAAGCCCATGCACTTACCTTGGGATCCAACGAATCTTGGTCCATGCGCTCAGATCCAACGACTGGGATCTGCTCCTCTCCTATGCGCTCATTACTCCTGTATGGATTCTGATCTAGCAGTCTAGATTCTTCACAGTGCTTGATCCAACATCCACTGTCACTCCTCCTCCTGAGCTTGCACTTTCTTCCCTGACTTGGAAGAATTTATAAGTGTCAAAGGTCTCAACCTTTGATCCTTCTGCAAGCCCTGATGACTTTGGGTCTCGTCTACGTTTCTGGAAACGCTACCTCTCTTGAGCTTTCGTTAATGTAATTTCACCTTGCCCTGGCACACACTTGCGCTTTGCGTACAAACTTTGCACTGTCTCTCCTGAGCTTCAGAACTTGGAATAAGTCTGACTCTTATGCACTCCTTGTGCTATCTCTTTTGATCTTGTCAAACTTGCTCAGTATCTAAGGGACTAAGTCCTTCTGCGTTATCCAAAATATTTTCTGGTGCCTGCCTGACTGTTGGGTATGTGTTATATTCTTTGCATGAGTAGTAGTGTCTGAGCGCCTGCGCCGGGCGCGCAGGGGGGTAAG